>JAUMHM010000031.1:44464961-44497023 GCA_032362435.1 Melikaiella ostensackeni | reverse complement strand
ATTATAAAAAATGTTTCGAGGATTGGATCAAGCGCTGGCATAAGTACGTTGCAGTCGATGGGGAGTACTTTGAAGGGAACAATATCGATTATGATAAATAAACTTGTATTTTTGATTTTGAAAATAAAGTCCTAAAACTATTTGATCAAGGTGGTAATTTCACATTTTGAACAGGACTTTTACAATCTTCCTTCGAAGAAAAACCTGTTTTTTTTTCTTCCCAAAGTAATTCTAATTTAACAAAAACAATCAGAATTCACTAGAACTCGATTGACTAAATCTATAATTGAATTCCGTTGAACAAATTTGAATTTTCTTCAATTAATTCGAATTCTGTCGAATTAACTTAAACTCACGATAAATTTAGTTGAGGGAATTTCATTCGGCACCTAATTATTTAATTTCACTTAAATAAACTTTAACTCCAACTGACTTAATTTCAAATCACTAAAATTCAGTTCTCTCAAATTCAGTCGTCTTCATACGGATCCTTTTGCATTCATTAAATTCAATTCGTATGCAGCCCAAATCCATTAAATCTATTGCGATTAATTTAAATTTACTCATTGTTAGCGAATTTATTGAAATCCAATTGAATTACCACAATTGAATTTCTATATTTCTTGATAACCTTTCTATAATATCTTCAGATTCTTGAGTTGACCGTCGATAAGAAAGAGACAAATAAAGTGGATCGAATAGGGCAGTTCAGATTCACTCACGACGACAAAAAATGATGGTCATGGGGTCTTGTATGAAACTTGAGTCAATAAAATTTTACGGCAGGAATATCCACACTTAGAAGTGACAATATAAGACCCGCAATAAAAAAAATCCAGGAGATTTTGTGAGTTTAGCGACAATCATTTTATTTTGAGGTGTTAGAAGTTTCTGATCTTGAGATTTGTGATATAGATTTATAAAGTGTTTATAAAAAAAGTTATTGATATTTATTATTAATCATTCATTGTGATATCCTTTGATTCAACATTTTGGTTTCCCTTTCATCATTCAGAGGTAACGAAAACTCCGGGCATGGAAGGACATCTACAAAATAAAATTCAACTTTGATATTTTCTCACACTTTAGGAGGGATGTAGCAGCGATTCAATGAGAGTTTTCTGAATACAATTTATTAAATGAGTCACAGTTGCAATTTTTTGTCGGCAGTGAAAGACCATGTTTCGGTTAAATGTGCATAAAAAAGCGAACGAATGACACTGAAAACTCTCAAAACGTCCTTTCCCGTCGATGAACCTCTTGAATGACCTATTGCGGTTGGCGCGCATACATCGTTTATCTACTGAAAGAGAGTCGTTTCCCGTGAAAATAATCTTAACGATTCGTGCATGAAAATGGCTTTACTTTCCTGGCCTGGTAGCGTCAGGAAAAATGATAAGGCTCTTGAAATTTAAAAATTCACAATCAGCTTTTTTGAAAATGGCTGTCGTATTCAAGAGTGAAAAATAAAATACTTTATTTCTCCTGCGTCGTTTATCATGGTGACGTGAAGCATTTCAAGTTCATAAACTTTTGTAGTAGAAGGATATAATTATTTTCAAATCCTCCAGACTTTCCTTTAGATACACAAAGGAACATTTTTTTTCAATATCAAAGAAGCAAACAGGTTTGTTTGGTTTTTTCAGTAGAAATTTAAAAGGCGTTTTTAGTAGTATAGGTAATTTTAATTCAATCATATATGTTATTAAAAAATATACTTCATTTTGAGTATGGCATACAAGACATACAAGTACTGTAAGTAATCTTACGTCAACCAAGTGGGTCTTCAAGTAGTGTACACGTCATGTTAAGGCAGCCATGTGTGTTTTCAAGTAGTAAAAGTTGTTTTAAGTCAGCCCTCATAGGTGTCAAAAAGCATAACACGTTTTAAGGCAGCCAGACTAGCTTGAATTGCAATAAATTTAAACAATTTATGGACAGAAAGAGTTTTTTTTAAGCTAAATCAATGAATGTTCACAACTAATTTCTTATTTCATAAGCAAGTTTTAAGAACAATTATCCATATCATGTATTTATGATGGAATGAATAAAGTTTTTTCTACAAGATCGATAATATATAACCTGAAAATGAAACCCAAGTATCACATTTGGTCATCAAATAAAAATGGATAATTGTTTGAACAATATTAATTAACAAATGCACTATTTGGCTATTTTTGGACATACAAACTTGGTTCTTGAGACGCAATCAACTGTAAATAACTAACATTATTAATAACAATAACAGTAGTGGATCATTGCCGTAGTATCTAACAAAAGTTTGAAGAATTGTTATTAATAGTTGATTACAATAAAAGAACGAAGTTTAAATGCTGAAAAATAGACAAATAATGCATTTGCTTATTTTGTTCCACCAATTATCAAATGTGAGCAATTCATGGCAAGAAGTCATTGCTAAATAAACGGCTGTCAAGTGCGTGAAAAAAGAGGAATTTTACTTATAAGCACATAAAATGATAAAAGCTTGTTTAAACAATTCTTGCTTAGGATAAAAATCATTTATTGTCATCGAAGTGTACTTAAAAATTTATAAGCTCGTTATTTAACTTAATTGTGTCGAAAAAAACAAGTTTGTACGTTCAAAAATAGCCAAATAGTGCATTTGTTAATTAATATTGTTAAAATAATTATCCGTTTTCATTGGATGATGAAATATGATACTGAAGTTTTATTTTCAGGTGATATATGATCGATTTTGTAGAAAAAACCTTATTTATTCAATCATAAATACCAGATATGGATCTCCACGAAACGATTTTCCTTGACTTATTTGTTTATAACAACTTCAATGAATTCTTAAATATTTGCGTTGCTATTGGATGTTTTTGGTGAGATACCTAAATATCATCCTTTATTTGGTGTCATTCGAGATGGATCTAATGTAGAATAAATACTTTGAAATCGGAGCCATATTAGTTATCAAGTAGTATACGTCATATTAAGGCAGCCATGTGGGTTTCCAAGTAGTATACGTTATTTTAAGTCAGACTCGATAAGTGTCTAATAACCTAACACGTTTGACGGCAGTCAGAATAATTATCGAAGAGTACAAATAATTTTAAGACAGAAATGGAATTTCAAGTAGTGTAGGTTGTTTCAAGTCAGCCAAGTAGATTTTCAGGTAGTGTAAGTAATTTTAAGTCATCCAAGTTGATTCCCAAGTAGTATAAGTAATTTCAAGTTACACAAGTGGATTTTTAAGTAGTATAAATCATTTTGAGTCAGCCATGTGAGATACAGAGTGGTAGTTGTGCTGTCATCCATAGGGAAATTTAGGTAGTATACGATGTTTCAAGTCAGCCATGGTGGGAATCGAGTAGTGTCTAACGTTCGAAATAAGTCACTCAGGTATCAAGTAGTATACACACGTCAAAGTCAGACAGAAGTGGTCAAGATTCACGGCAGAGAATCGCCGCACAGTGTGGCAAAAAAAACGTCCGTGGACAAATTGATTTCCAGAAGACAATTATTGTCCAAATTAAACATTTTTTTAATGTCCAATAGCAACACCAATGTTTGAGAATTTATTGAATTTGCTATAAACAAATGAGTGAATCAAAATGCTTTCATGGGGAATAGCATCGATTCGTCACTTGATTCGCACTAAATTCGAACAATTTATGGATAAAAATAGATTTTTAGTTGAATTGATAAATGTTCATGAACAATTTCTAATTTTATAAGCAAGCTTTATGAACAATTATTCATACCAGGTATTTATGGTGGAATGAATAAAGTTTTTGCTACGAAATCGATCATATATTACCTGGAAATGAAACCCAAGTATCATATTTGGTCATCCATAAAAATGGATAATTGTTTAAATAATATTAATTGACAAATGCACTATTGGAATATTTTAGGGGTTAAATATCTTGGTTATTTCGACGCAACCAAGTGTAAATATCTAACATTGTTGACAACAATACAAAAAGTGGATCATTGTAGTATCGAAAAAAATTTGAATAATTGTTATGAACAGTTGATTACGATTAATGAACGAAGTTTGAATGCTGAAAAATAGCCAAATAATTCATTTGTTACTTAAGTTTGTTTAAACAATAATAAAATGTTAGCAATTCATGGCGAGAAGTCATTGCCAAATAACGGGCTGTGAAGTTCGTGAAAAAAGAAGAATTTTACTTGTAAATATATAACATGATAAAAACTTGTTTAAACGATTATTGTTATTTATTGTCATCATAATGTTCTTGAAAATTTATAAGTTAGTTACTTAAGTTGATTGCATTTGTTAATTAAAATTGTTTGAATAATTACCTATTTTTATTGGATGATAAAATATGGTACCTTGGTTTCATTTCCAGCTGATATCTGATCGATTTTGTAGAAACAAATTTATTTATTCCATCATGAATACCAGATATAGATAATTGTTCATAAAAGTTGCTCATAAAATGAGATATTATTTATGAACTTTTATCAATTCAACTAAAAAACTCTTTTTGTCCATAAATTGTTCAAATTTAGTACGTATCAAGTGACGAATAGCTGCTATTCCCCAAGAAACCATTTTCATTCACTTATATTTTCATAACAAATTTAATAAATTTTTTAATATTTGCGTAGCTATTGGATTTTCTTGGTGAGATTTTTAAATATAATCCTTCATTTGAAGTCAGTCAAGATGGATCTAAAGTAGTAAAATTACTTTGAAATCGGAGCCATATTAATTATCAAGTAGTATACGTCATATTAAGGCATTCATGTGGGGTTTCAAGAAGTATAAGTTGTTTTGAGTCAGAATTAATAGGTGTCAAAAAGAATAACACGTTTTAAAGCAGCCAGACTAGTGATAGAGTAGTGCAAGTAATCTTAAGGCAGACAAGTGGAATTTCAAGTAGCGTAAGTTGTTTCAAGTCAGCCAAGTGGATTTTCAGGTAGTGTAAGTAATTTTAAGTCACTCAAGTGGATTTTCAAGTAGTAAAAGCATTTTTAAGCAATCCAAGTGGAGTTTTGAGTAGTATATGTCATTTTGAGTCAATCAAATGGAGTTTCAAATAGTATGAGTAATTTTAAGCATCCAGTGGATTGTTCAGTAGTGTAAGACATTTTGAGTCAGACGTATGAGTTACAAAGTGGTAGTTGAGCTAATTCTTCCATAGGGGGTTTCAAGTAGTTAACGTTGTTTTAAGTCAGACGTGGTGGGAATCAAGTAATGTCAAACGTTTCAGATAAGTCACTCGGGTACCAAGTAGTACACACATCATAAAGTCAGACAAAAGTGATCAAGACTCACGACAGTAAATCGCCGCCAAGTGAAAACAGCGAATATCTTTTCTCGAACTATCTGCACTTGGCCCCTTTTGTGGCTATCTCAGCAAATTCTTCATCGATATGCATAAAACCTTTTGGAATCAATGAAAAATTGCTAAAAAATAACTTCTGCTCATACGAATTGTTCATTTTTCAGAAACAGGAATCAGCAGATTCAGTAAACGTGAAAAATGTATCATTTTTAATATTTCAGTCGACCTGTGGCCTACAATGTTCAACTTATTCGTCTAAAAATTTCAGAATAAATTGTCTATCCGGTTATTCACTAACTGTTTGACCTGTAATTGACTTTTCCCTTCATTGACTAATTTCCCTAGAGCTTCATCTATTGATAATAAGGTGAAGGCCCTAGTTCGTAACCTACTAAGAAGCTAGAAAGTATAAAATGCTATTCAAATGCCTCAAGCAATACTTGAATGCAATAAACTTTCTTCTTACGTGAAGACTAATCCATTTCCATCTGAAAATGTCATTGAAAGCAAGTTTAAGGATATATTAATCAAATAATTAAGAATTTGAACGCACATACCCGATGTGCCGGTTCGTAATCCCCAAAAGTCCTCTTTGAGCCCATTCGTAACCCAATGATGACCCGGTTCGTAACCAGCTTATCAATGCATGTGAATTCGGGATTATAGGCTATATTCAATTAATTTCACAATTTCCAAGTGCGTCAATTCGTATACTAACCTCACAATCGATTCGAGGACTGTCAATTTCTGAATGACACATTTATTCTTCGTTTTTGATTAAAGGTAAGATTTAATATAAATTTTTAAAGAATGTAAATAATAGTGAAGATCTGCTTCAGCGTTTCAACGATATGTGTCATATTTTAATTTCTATGAGACTTTTCGCCAGAGGGGTTACAGATGCGTCACTGCTGGTATTTTGGTGCCCCTTCGTAACCGACTAAGAAATTATTGTATTTCGACATGGAAAGCTACTTACTCAAATGATTGCACTCGAAACAACACGAACTTCATCAACTAACCACTGGATTGCCACGTTTTGTACATTTCCATTTTTACTTTGAAAAGAAATTTACGTCAGCCAACAGTTTCTTTTGTATTATAAAAAAAATCAATTTATACGCATGCTGGGTTACGAACTGGTCGGGGGTTACGAACCGGGGCCTTTACCTCAGATGAAGCTCCAGGAAAATTTTTCAAGAAATTATAATTAATTTCTTTTAGAGATATTTCACTTTTTGTGCCATAAGTTCGATTTTCTAGTATTTCAGTTAACCAAGTTTGTGATATCAAAGTTTACCTAGTAATTCTAAAAGATATACAAATTTTCCGTTTATTGAATTGGAAAAATCATAGAAATATTTTGAACGTATTCAAAAGAGAAATAAATGAAAACTTGGCAAAGTTATTATTATTTGAAAGGAGAGAAAAAGTCTTTCCAAATTATCATTTATATCCTGCTTCAGTACGTTTGCAATATTTCTGTAATTTTTTCGATTTAATATTATGCAAGAGTAGGTTACTTCAGGAGTAGGTCATTTTAAATTTATTGCAATATGCAAAAAAATTGCTTCTCAAAACTTTAACCACAATATTTGGAATAGTATTTAACACACAACTGAAAGAAATTTATCGAGATATGAAAAGAAGTGAATGTGAGAGATGAGTTTAATGATGTTCATTTAATTCTATATTTCATTATAACCAACGACATAAGATTCATATTAAAATGCTGAACAGTTAACTGTACTATTCATCTTTAAAGTGGTGTAATTTGGAAGACAATATGTGATATTCTTCAATTATGCTTGAAAGAGTGTGCTTTTATATCTATTTTTTCCACCAGAAGCGATGGCCTATTCGGAAATAGAGGTTAGGAAACGTACCTCGAGATTGTTTCTCAAAAACACTAGAAGCAACTGAATAATGGATGTTTTTGACACTTTTTGAATATAAATAGTGAGATAAATCGTTAAATCTTCCCACAGCTTAAATCACTATTCTCAATAACTTACTATGAATGATTTAAGACATTAAGAATTTTTTTGTAATCTACTCTAGCATTATTTTCTCTATCAAGTAGTGTCAAACCATTCAAATAAGTCACTGGAGTATCAAGTAGTAAACACTCTTTAAAATCAGACAAAAGTGATTTTAGAATATAATCCTTGATCTTAAATCAGTCGAGATAGGTTTGAAGTAGCATAAATACTCTCAAATCAGAGCTACTTTTGTTATCAAGTAGTGTGCGTCATTTAAAGTCGGCCACGTGAATTTTCAAGTAGTATGAGTAATTTTAAGTTATACACGTATACTTTTATGTAGTATAAGTCATTCCAAGTGAGCCAAGTGGATTTTAAAGTAGTATAAGCATGTCAGTGATGATGGGCTAGCAAGTAGTAAAGACAATTTTCAGTCAGTCGTCACACTTTGCAGTAGTATAAATTAATTAAAATCAGCCAATTCTTGATACTCTGACGGTGGGGAAATCTTTTAATAATGTAAAGAGTTAAAAGCGGAGATAGATTAAATTTATTGTAAAACTTTAAAATAAAAAAGGTGCACATCACTGCGGATTATTATTATGCAAGAATTCCATAATATCACTGCTCAGGTATGCAAAATTCTTTCATTGTGACTGTGAACTGCCATTTGAAATGAAGTTGAATGAGGATTGCGATAAGCCGCTTTTCCGGATCGTCAAATTTCCAGGCTATTTTCGCTTTTTTGTATTTTTTTCTATACTTCTTGATTTTTCAGTGAGTCAATCGTTAGACGAAGTTTATATAGGAGGTCGGATTACTGAAGCAAACAGAAAGGTTTGCAGTTTGATCTATCTTTCGGTATGGAAGACCATAAATATCCACTGCTTGCATATGCATACTGATGTGGATCATATACTTGCTCCGGAAGGGACGATGGATGTCTGACGATAGAGCTTCGTATTAAGCTTTGGATTACGTGACTCATCGCGCAGAGTGAAGCTTAATGGCAGAGCTTGTTAATTACATTCCTTGATACCATAGTAGTGATGCAAAAGGTATACAAACAGTCGAGAGGTTACTTAACCCGATGCTAAAATGCTGTAATTACATTGTAATGGAAGCTGCTATCAAGTATCTTAAGTCAGATCTGCATTTTTTTGCATCCAGAGAAAGGTCTTATTAAAGAAGGTCAATTTTATTCACACAAAATGAAATTTACTTTCTGTTACTTACTTATTACAAAATGAATGAATTACTTCTGTAGACACTGATGTTAAGTAGAAGGAGGACATATTTGGTCAGCCATATCGTAATTTATGTTCATTATCCAAATTGCTGTTTTAACAAAGTTAATCATGCATTCTCACTGTGAATATTTGATAACTTATGACTTCAATGATTCAATTATTATCGAGTCTTGAACTCTTTACCTAAATTTAGACAACGAGAATCAATTGAAATATTCACAATTATCATTAAGGCAGGATAATGAGGTGATCATCAATTTAACATACAATGTATGAATAATATTTAATCAGCAGGATATTCTATCTAATATTATTGTCACCAATTAAATCATTAAAGGATAGTCGAGGTTAGTAAACTGTTTCTCTTACTATAATTCGAACTGAGTTATCATTCAAATTCACAATTCCTAAAATTTTCTAGATGCACAATCCCGATTTCTTTACTTGCAATTTCTCGTGTGAAAATTTCGAACCAAGTTGAAATAAATGAATGATAGATTTTGCAAACCTGTTATCAGTATTTGATTATAGACAGTTTTACGTCAAGCGTTGAATTATCAGATTGTTCAATGAAGAAAGAATTCCACCACAATTTATTTGTATTCGGGTCATTCATAGTTGGAAATGCAGAACCCTGAAAAATACTATTGAGTCATTTGCACGCCGACGAGCCTGATTGTTTTGGTTATGGAAGTGGAAATATCCAATTTTTGTTTTTGACGCGATTGAAACATCGGAACAAAGCTGGAATTTGTACACGAGGAAAAATCGAGGTTGATCAGAGGTTAAAAAGTATCAAGAGCATTTCAACATTCGCCAAACATTGAAAAATACGAGAGCAAAGATTTAATAAAGTATTTGCATAAGAATAATGAAAATTCTATACTATATGAAATACTTTTTTGAAAACTGACTACGACATTTTCGTCTAATTTTGAAATGTACTATATAATTGTAATGATATGTTTATAATTATGCATATAAATGTTCATATTGCGAAGTCTGTAAACTTGGTATGCTGTAGTTAGTAATGAGTGCAAAGTAAACGATAAAATATTGCCGCGGAACAGAAGGGTCGCTGGTGGCTCATTAAACCTCATTTGGAAAGCGAGGAGCTCTCCCCAACGACCTTCTTCGTTCTCAAAAGAGACAATTCCAGGGCGCGGAAGGCTTGTAAGGGTCGCTTTATGTTCCCATTAGCAGCCCGAAGAAGAGAATAAATCGTCTTCATTTCACGCTTCTCTACAACTCGGCCTTATATCAATCCGAGAAAAGTATACGATGGGAAGGAACAGTACAGTCGACTTATATTAGGCTTTAAAAAAAATAGTGGCTTCTAACAAAACTAACAATGAGTTGCTTTCTTAGGACTTCAGACGCAGTATTCAGCCCGCAACTGAATAAATGGATTTTCAAGAGTTAGGAAAGTTAGCCTTTTTTGAAGATCATTCTCAGAAGTATTTTATTGCTTTCTCCTCAATTCATGAATTCTGCAATATTCTGGAAACTTCTGGATTTTTAGAGAATATTATGTAACGTTCTAGGAGCTTCTGGTATGTTTCGGAACTCTCTAGATTATTTTGAATTTATGGAATATTCTGAAATATTCTAGAACGTTATGGACCTTTTTGCTGCATTTGGAATGTTTTGAAATTTTAAAGAACTTTCCGTTATTGATTCTATGGATTATTTTACAAGATTCAAGAATATTCTATAAATTTGTAGAATATTTAAAAATATTCTAGAAGGCTCCATTCTTTTGTAGAATAATCTGGAATGCTCTATAATATTTTTGAGTGTTGTATAATATTTCGCATAATAATATATTGAAAGAGAGTCATCTTCCGTGAATATAATCTTAGCGATCAGTGCATGAGAATGGCTTTAATTTCCTGGCCAGGTACCGTCAGAAAAAATGATAACGCTCTTGAAATTTAAAAACTCACAATCAGCTTTTTTGAAAATGGCTGTCATATTTGAGAGTGAAAAATAAAATTAATTATTTTCACTGCGTCGTTTATTATGATGACGTAAAGCTTTTTAAGTTGATAAACTTTTGTAGTAAAAAAATACAATTATTTTGAAATCCTTCAGACCTTCCATCAGATATACAAAGTAACACTATCTTTTTTATTTTAAAAAAGCAAACATTATCGTTTGGTTTTTCCAGTATGAATTTATAAGGCGTTTTTAGTAGAATAGGTAATTTTCATTCAGTCATATATGTTATTAAAAAGTATACTTCATACTTAGTCTGACATACAAGTACTGTAAGAAGTAATCTTACGTCAACAAGTAGATTTTCAAGTAGTATACACGTCATGTTAAGGCAGTCATGTGTATTTTCACGTAGTATAAGTTGGTTTGAGTCAGACCTAATAGGTGTCAAAAAGCATAACACTTTTTAAGGCAGCCAGACTAGTTACCGAGTAGTAAAAGTTATTTTCAGATAGGCAAGTGGATTTTCAAGTAGTATAATTTGTTTTAAGCCAAACAAGTAGATTTTCAGATAGTGTGAGTAAATTTAAGTCATCCAGTGGATTTTGAAGTAGTATAAGTAGCCTTAAACCACCTAAGTGAATTTTAAGTAGTATAAGTCATTTTGAATCAGACTGAAACTATCTTCACTTAGCCCCTTTTGTGGATATCACAGGCAATTCTTTATCGATATGCATGAAACCTTTTGGGATCAATGAATAAATTGCTACAAAATAACTTCTGTCTATGCAAGTTGTTCATTTTTCAGAAGCTGGAATTAGCAGATTTCAAGAGTCAGGGAAGTCAGCCTTTATCGAAGGTCAGCCTCAAGAGTATGTTAGTGCCTCCTCCTCAATTGATGAATTATGCTATATTCTAGAGATTTCTAGACTCTTCGAGAATATTCTGTGACGTTCTGAAAGCTTCTGGAATGTTTCGAAACTTTCTAGATTATTTTGAAACTCTGTAATATTCTGAAATATTCTAAAACGTTATTCAGCTTTCGGCATTATTTGGAATGTTTTGGAATTTCGAAGAACTTTCCGTTATTAATTTTATGGATCATTCTACAAGATTTAAGAATATTCTAGAAATTTGTAGAATATTTTACAATATTCTAGAATGCTCCATACTTTTGTAGAATATTCTGGAATGCTCTATAATATTTTTGAGTGTTACATAATATTTTGAAATGTTTTAGTATATTCAAGAATATTCTAGATATTTTATAGATTAAGTGAATTTTTGATGTTATGTTTTTCTGACTAGGGTAGTGATATAGTTTTTTGTCGATGAAATAACGATTTTTGATCGACTAGTCTGAAACTAGAATGGTTTTTATTCTTAGCTTTGAAAAAATTCCTCTCCAGCTCCACTGGGATTCGAACCTAGGTATTCAGATTGCCGGTCTGGTGCTCTTATACACAAAGCTACGGGATTCATATATGTCAGAATATTCCAGAGTTTTGAAGTGACATGGAAAATTCTAAAACATTCCAAAAGCTTCAAGATAGGAATTTTTCACAGATAAGATTGAAAACTATTTTTGTTTTGGAATAGTAGATCAAAAGCAGTGATTTCATCGACCAAAAACTATATCACTATCCTAGTCAGAAAAACAACATTGAAAATTCACTTCATCTTAATAAGAGCACCAGATCAGCAATTTGAAGACCTGGGTTCGAATCCCAGCGGACCTAGAGAGGAATTTTTTTCACAGCTAAGAGTAAAAACCATTTTGGTTTCAGACTAGCAGATCAAAAACCGACATTCCATCGACAAAAAAACTATTTTATAGATTAGGCTGGCAATTTGGAATGTCCTGGACTGTTACAGAATCTTTTTAAATGTTCTAGACTTTTCTAAAATGTTTTGGAACTTTCTTGAATTGATGTTAATCTAAATGTATACTTGACCACGGGACAGCCATCTAAAATAATCAGTCTGCATATCTAGATGTTTCAGAATATTATGCACTATTCTAAAATATTGAAGAGTGTTTCATAATGCTCTGAAATGATCTAGAGCATTATAGAATGTTCTACATTATTAGAAATTCTGGAATGTCTTAAAATATTTTTTAATATTATGGACTTTTGTCGAATACTCTGGATTGTTGTAAAATATTCCAGAATTATTGGATTATTCTGGAATTCTGAAATATTCTAGACAAATTTGGTCTATTCTATATGAGAAAAAAATACATGTTCATTTGAGTGAGCCAAAAAAAGAAATTTTTTGAATTTCAAAGATCCATGTGGCCTGAAAGTCTGTGGATGCTACAAGTAGTTCATCCTTAAAATTTGAGTCCGATAAAAAAATTCATCTATCGTAAGCGGATTGGAGTTTTAAACAGCGAAGAGAGAAAAATATATTTTCATTCCTAATTACATTTATAAATTTTTATGATTCTTGCCTATTAGAATTTGTAACCTTCATTATTGCTAATATATCCTCAATGATAAAAATAAAGCTTACAATTCAAAAAGCTACACAATTCCGTTAAAACTGACCCAAATGCTCTAGAATTCACGTTTTTCTTCGTTTAAACACTCTTAAAATCCATGAAAATAGTCATGAGATTCTGGTAAAATCACATGTTCTTCAGCAAGACATATCCTTAAAAATGAAATCAACAAACTAAAAAAAGATTCATTTTTCACTGAGTTATGACCGAAAATATGTACACATGCTCCTTAGAAAAATGAAAAATGTAGGATTTAATAACTTTTTCACTTTCTTTTCAGTTTTCACTTCTCGGACAACAAAAAGTATATGGCGCAGGGCTTAAAACATTTATTCCTAAACTGTAAATTTATTTGTGTATTTATGACGACTTCGTGCAAATTTCTCTATTATAATTAATTAAAATATACTAAAGTATAGTCCTTATATTGTACAGTGTACACCTTTACGGCATAAAATTGTCGAAGAAGTAATAAGAAGAAAAAAACAGAAGAACCCTATAAAGCTTTCATTTTTCATTTTCCTAAAAAACATGTGTACACAACTGATGACCTTGCTCAAGCGTAAGAGTAATATTATGAAAGGAACAATAATACTTTTTCAATCTTTTTTTCAAAAATTAATGTGGTTATTTTACCTAAAAACGTTCAAACTATACCAAAATTGAACATTCATTAAGGTTTATTCAATTGATTGAAAAATTACATAAAAATTCTTTAGTATAATGAATATCGTTAAACTGATCTTAATAGTAATTTTACTACGAAAAAACGTGAAACACGACTATTACAGAACACTACTGAAATCTAACCGTATGTTATATAATAATACTCATCATTTACATATTTTTAGTCGACTTATGGGAGATATATGTCAATCAAGGTCAATAAAATGTATTCAAAATCGTTGAAAGGGAAAAAATTACTTTTCGAGTTTGCCTTGCAGCAACAAAAGATTCAAATTCAGAAATATATTG
This sequence comes from Melikaiella ostensackeni, assembly GCA_032362435.1. Classification (NCBI taxonomy): domain Eukaryota; kingdom Metazoa; phylum Arthropoda; class Insecta; order Hymenoptera; family Cynipidae; genus Melikaiella; species Melikaiella ostensackeni. Next base: position 44,483,084 of record JAUMHM010000031.1, on the reverse strand, counting down.
CCATTTACCACACTCTTCGCAGTTACTTGATTATGAATTCAATTCCAACCATGAAAATGAGTCAGGCTGCACTTCCAAACTTTTCTTTTATGGAAACTTCAGAAAACGCACTTTTCTGATTGGCTTGTTCTGTATGGCAATCTTTGGTCAACATTACAATTGTCAAACCCCAATTATCACCTAGCCAATAAATATTAAAATAGGTTCTGAACTGTTATCTTAAAGATTGTTTTACAAAGAAAAATTAATTTTCAATGTGGGATACCGTCCTCCTTATCAACAAATATGTATTTCCTTACTTGTCTTGCAAAAACTTGAGATCGGTCTTCTACATCATGGCGGAAGAATTCTATGGTTTTCCTGTCCAGTCAGAAGTTTTCTCAAGTAACATATTTTTCTCCGGTTCACTTGATGATAAAACTCTATAATATGTGTCACTCTGTTCAAAAATGTGGAAAATCACTTAAAAATTTAATTTCATAACATCTTAAAAGGTTTATGCTTTTTTTTTGTGAAAATCTGCTAACTGGCGATCACTGGGGCCTTGGAGTCGACTTTTATCTTATGATGTTTTAACTTCGGATTTAAGAAACTTACATAAGTGTAATCAATTTTTCATTAATCTTCGACATTTTCTAAAATATATCCATTCATTAAGTTTCTTGATATTCTTTAAAATTGGATAGTAAAACTATTTGAAATTGAAAATATGTACTTGAGACATACTATTTTTCAAGAAATGGTACCATTAAAGTGAATAATCTCAAGCAAAAACACTTTTATGCTAGACTTTGAAACAGGAATTAGTAGCTGACATCCGATTAAGTGTTTAAAAAAAACATGCGATATATATTTAAAAACTACAGTCTTCAATAAATATTAAACACATGAAAAATAAATTACGTGAAAATGATCCACATCTTGCTAAAGAGCATGTGATTTTATCAGATTTTTGATACTGTTTTCATAGATCATAAGGGTCTTAAAAACGAAGAAAAACGTAAATTTTAGACATTTTTGGTAAGTTTTAGTAGGATTATGTAGGCTTTCGAATTGATTTCTTAATTTTTGTTATTCAGGATATGTTGAGAATAGTATCAATTACAAATTCTACTAGACAAAATCATCCAAATTTGCAAACGTACATATCAGGTATAGAAGAAATTTTGCGCTCTTCGCTGTTTAAAACTTAAATACGCTTGACATAGCTGAATTTTTTTATTGACGGATTCAAATTTTCAGGATGAACTACTTTCCGCGTGGACAAATGGAGTGGGCCTCTGTGGCGGGACCTCATGGGCTGCCCTCAGGCCATGAGGGACCCATAAGGGCAATCTAGGCGTGGCCCCTCTTGAAAAAGACATGCTAATCCATAAGGATCCAACATGGGCTTCCCTCATGGCTGCCCTTATGGTTGCCCTCCCGGGCCCCTCACAGTTGCCTCAACGGTAAATTTTTGATTTTATAAAATAGCTTTAATAATTGTCTCACCAAAAAGTTTGATTCTAATTTATTAAAGAATTTACTATTTTCAACATGCAGACGCAGCGTCAGCCAAAACCAGTTGATAGATTTCGATGAAACTTTGCATAAATATAGTAAATAACATGTACATATGCCGCTTTTTCAGGAAAGCTAATCGATCGATTTATTTCTTCATACAAAACCATTGTTGACTAAATAATATACCTTCTGTTCAATACAATATACCATCGTGGGTTGGGAAATATTATTAATTCAAAATTGTGTCTATTTACAGTTAAACCAAAACTTTTACCCTAGCCCGTTGTAAAACTCTCAGAAATTAATAAGCATATTGAATTTAAAACTTTCAAGTTTGTCATCTTCGTTTGCTTCGCTTAATCATCAAGTTAAATTCATGAATTTTCATTGAATTCCAAGTAACAAAAATAAACAAACCTATCATCAATTAAGTATTACTGATTTTTTACCAGCTTCTTGGATAGAATTATTCACAATAATTGAGGCATGAAAGAGCCCAACATTTGGATGGAATTGAGTTTTCTTCAAAAATCATACTATCACTATATATATATATATATATATATATATATATATATATATACTAAATCACTATCTGTTAGTTTTTATACCACTTCGATTTTCACACCACTTGATTGTTAAATTATTATTATTCAATCACATAGATTTTATTACATAGTATTACTAGTTCTTACGCCTATGGTCTTTTGAAACAGTTACTACGGACGCGCCAAGGCATCATTCTTCAGATAAACGTTCTTAATATAACGGATGCTCATATCTCAAGATGGAAATGGAGGGGGCACACTCCGTCATCCTTATAATTTCAATTTTTAACTTAACTATTATATGAAAAAATTTCAAGCTTCGAATAATCAATTATTTTTTAATTTCTACATACTTCTTCATCATAAAGGTGAATTCACACTTTTATCAGAAACTTTAATAGATTTCTCAACTTAGCATTTACTCTCACAAATACGTATTTCAATTACATTTTCAAATAAAATATTTCATATATTACAGGTCCTATTTATCTTTGAAAAAATTAGCATTCCTAATAATATCAAGAACATTTTATTTAATACGTCTCAAATTTAATACGTCTCTCTTGTAAGGTTTGGTTGATTGGACTCAGCGCCGTTTGGCATTCCCCGCTTAAATTATTCTATAAGTTTAAATGATATTAATTGAAAAATGGAGAAATCCGTTTACTCGAAAATTAAAAAAAAAATGTTTAAGAAAAGTCGAGTGTAGATTACAATTTTATTCCAATGTTGCCAGAAAAATGTATTACTGTATCGGGCATTATTTTCCAAATGTCTCAACCCGAAAATCGATAATGTCCGATGGTGTTGTCCGAAGTGTTGCTCTAGGGATGGTAATTTCGCCAGAAAATTTATGGCAAAAAACCTAAGCTTGCTTTCTAGAGTATTAAAAAAAGAATGAAAAGTGCCTCTCTACAAGAAAAAGTCGATTTTATTTTTGACTTCGATAAATCAAGGTCAAATTTTGAAAATTTCGAAATATGCTTATGACAAATCGAAAGTTCGTGAAAAAATCAATTGAAAACACCCAGGCTAACTTTTTTTTAATCACTTATGAAAGCAGCAAATATTCGCGCAGCAGAGGGTATCCACTGAAAACTTCAAAATTTCACCCCCTCCAACTCGGCTACTATTTGACAAAACAGGAAAATATTTTTTGGTAAAATAACCATTCAGTAGGTCAATACTTAGCCCAAGTTTAAGCCCGATAGGACATTACCGATTTTCGAGTTGGGACATTTCACAAATAATGCCCCGTATGTGGATTTGTTATTATTGTGAACAAAATGAATGAAATCCCACTAGAAACACTACGTGTGAAAAAATTCCGCCAAGTACATGATTATTAAAATTTTATTCATTTATGTTAAAGTTAATTAAAGTTATAGAATCAAAAAATAAAATTAAGTGTGAATAGTAGAAGATTTATAAATAGAAATATTTTCCAATAAAAGGATTCAGTTCAACGAATCAGTTTATCAAATAATTTTTCCGTTGGATAGGGAGAAACGAATTGATAGTGTACGAGTATACGAATAAGAAAATTTGTCGGGTCTATCATTATCTTCAAATAATAAGAGTAAGTGTTCCAACAGAATAATAATAATAAATTATTACATTACAGGCCCGTCAAATGTTTTTTCCATTCTTCAACACTATCAGTTTATTTTTGTTATCGAACAAAAAAATTAATAATTAAACTAATTCATTCAACTAAGTTTTTTTTATTAAAAAACACTTCTTTTCATAAATTTTATATCATTCGTACTTGGCTTCATTTTTTGATTTCACAACTTTAAATACCTCCAACATGAATGAATAAAATATTAATAATTATTTACTTGGCGGAATTTGTTCACTCGTAGTGTTTTTGGTGAGGTTTTGTAGATGATTCCGTTATTAATTTCATAAGTTTTTCTACAAAATTTCCTAGAAAATTCTGGAAGTTTCTAGACTTTTCTGAAATATTGCAAAACTCTTACTTCTGGAATTTTGAAATAACCTGTTGTGTCAGAAAATTGTAAGAAATTGATTTTGTAGGATGTTGACATATTGGTGCGGAGATGAGAAAGATCAAAAAAGTAAATTTTCGTGTTACTGCGCCAGAGACAGTGCTGGTTAGTAGAGGCCATCCAGCGATTGCTTCGACGGGGAGAGGCCAAATGAAATTATAAGGTCGTAGCAGCATTTCGCTCCGCGTTGGATGCCGGAAATAGTGGGGGGTGGAAGCTTCGAGGTCGAAGGTTGGAGGTTGGAGGTGGCTTAATTGGCCGGTAATTGCTACTGTCTGCGCTCGCGACAATAGAACGCGAAGATTGGAACTTTACCAAATGACACAGTCGCGTGCAGAATACGTTAACGATTCTGTAATAGCTCGATCGAGCGTGTGAAGTCATCTTTAAGCCTTTTAGGCCACCGAAAATATGTGTCCAGAAAAACTCTTCCCAGTTTAGAGGATCTTTCCCCAATCTACGTAGTCAATGGACCACATTTAGTGTATCAAATTTCATGAGGGGATAGGTTTTAGATCAATCTAGAAGTCGCGTGTTATTCATTCAAACGACACACTCGTCCCACAACACCACTTCGACACGGATCGCTGATTAATCTGCCTTGCAATCACCTCAGGTGGAGAGCTCCACAAAGCCATTATACCAATCCACTCAGGAAATCTTTGCACGCGGAAGAGCACCAGTCTCATGCAGTTTGGTCTTCAAATTCGCAGAAGACAATTCATTACCTCACAAATGTGATACGAAACAATCTGAACTGTGAATAAAAAATTAATAAGCTTATAAACTTCCCTAAATTTTTATTTAATAGAATCTAATTCTTTAAAAAACTCTCACAAATTGCCAAAACCCAGCTATTCACATCTTCGAGTAAAATGATTCTTTCTCCAGGATCGCAAGTACCTATTATATCTTTGAACGAGTCCAAGAAGGTATCTTTTACACCCCTATTGTCACCATCAACTGGAGCGTAGTACCCAATAATGAATAGCCTTCTGATTCCCACTTTCATTCTAACCCATAATAATCTAGGAGATACACATTCACACTTTTTGACATGTTGTTCTGCTCTCTCATTCATAATCAGACCGACTCTTTGGCTATCATATGGTTCACTATCTACTTCGAACTAAAGTTCGAGTCTATTTTCTTTCTTTCGTACATCACATCTCTTCTTCGTTGTTTCAAGGACAAATAATATATCTAGCTTCGCGCACTGTATAAGTAAAAAATCATGTGAAAACTAAGCAGCTAACTCGTCATAAGGTGGAATAGTCAATTTATAACTTCAGTCCCAACAAACATCGGTTATTCAAAGGAAACTATAAAAACCAAGCGAGAACCAAAGGAGTTAGTTATGATCGGTTTGTGTTGTGCACTGAGGAGGGCACCCGTCTACTGAAGTTTAGCCTCTAAACTAGGAAAAGACCATAAATTGCTCATACATCACTTTGTAGTTTTCATGAATTTCCGAAAGTTTTCATTTTTATGTAGCTGAAGGAAGTTTGAAAATTTGTTGCGTGAATTTGAAAAACCTGTTCCCTTTGAAAGCGGACGCCTCTGGGAAATTTATGTTTAGCGGAAAATAAAATAGTTCAAATAAAAAACACATCGTGAATTTTTTTTTCAATGGTCCTAGAATATTTGGATTGCGCGGCACTTAATCGTTCGCTTTAAAAACCTCAAGAATAATAACTGAAATTTTAAACCGGAAAATTCTATAGGAAAAAACGCCAACTACACGTGCAGAATATTGGAAAAGCACTAAAAAATATTGAGAAATAAGCGCGTGAAAGAAATTGACGTAATTTTTTAAAATTATTTTTTGAATAGCGATGCAAAGCGTCCCAGACTACGATTCTAGTGTTAATAAGAAAATTTATCAAAATTATCATATAGAGTAAGGGGCCATCCAAAAATTACGTAACACATTTTCAGCCAATTTTTTATCTCTCCCCCATGTAACTAGTCCTAGCAAAATGGTTTGGACCTTCCCATCTATGTTACGTTATTTTCAAAATCTTGTCAGTCATGTCTTATTAGATGCAATTTAGTGACACTTGAACTACCGAATAAGTAGAAGTTATTAAAATTACTTTTTAGTCACTGTTTAAAGATAAAGTCACTATAGTTACTTTTTCGAATCAATTTTTTGTATTTGAAAAATTTTGTTCTATTCACTTGAATTATTTTGAATTCATTTCGAATTTGTATGAATTTCATCGAAATCTTCTAAGATCACTCCAATTTTACTGAAAAAAAACAGAAAATTTTGAATCTTATGATTTTTTTCAAATCTTTTGAAATCGTTTGAAATTCACCCTGGATTCTTACTTGTATTAATTATTCCTAATTTATTTTAACTTCTTTTATATTCATTCGAATTCTCTGGGGTTTTTTCAATTCGCCATGAATTCTCTTTAATTTTCTTCAATTCTTCTGAATCAACTCCAATCTCACTGAAATCAATGGAATATTTTGGATTATTGGAATATTCACAATCCATTTGAATTGATTTGGAAATTACCCCGAATTCTTATTAGTTAATCCTGAATGCTTTTGAATTCTTTATAATTCTTTTAAATGTCTGTAAATTCTCTTAATTTTTTTTTAATCCCCCTGAATTCTACTCAATGAAGTCTTGAACTCTTTCAAACTTGCCTGAAATTCTTAACGATTTCATCAAATTCTTCGGAATTTCTCTGCATTTCCTTCAATTCCTTCTAAATTTAATTAATTCAACGAATTTTTTAAATATTTTTTAATCTTTTCCAATTCACTTGATTTTTTAAAAATTCGCTTTGAATTTTTATGAATTTCATCGAATTCTTCTAGTTTCCCTTAAATTCTTCTAATTTCACTCAGGTTTTATTTAATTAATTGTTTTTTTCACGATTTTTTTATTCACTTAAATTCTGTTGAATTTGCCCTGAATGCAGTTTACCCCCGTTTTATTCAGTTCGTATCAATTTCATTGAGTTCTTTTAAATTCACTCTAATTTTACTGAAATAAATGGAACATTTTGTACTTTATGAATTCTTTCAATCAATTTGAATTCATTTGGTATTCACCCTGAATTCTTAATTATGCATCCTGAATTTAATTACATTTTTTAGAATTCTCTTGATTTTTTTTAATTCTCCACAAATTCTCTTGAATGACCTTTAATTCCCTTCAATCCTGAATTTTCTTGAGTTCTTTCGAATTCTCTTGAATTCTTCTATTCGTCCTGAATTCTTTTGAGTTCACTTAGTTTCCAGTCAATTCAGTGAATTTTAAAATATTTTTAAATATATTTTTTCGAATTTATCCCGAAGTCTTTTAAACACGGTTTGAATTCTTAGGCATTTCATCAAATTCTTTTGAATTCCTCTCAATTTTTTAAAATCCTTTCCAAATTTAATGAATTCAATTAATTCAATGAATTTTTTAAATATTTCTGAATCGTGTTCAATTCACTTGAATTTTTTTTAATTCGCCTTGAATATTGATCAATTTCATTGAATTTTTCTCATTTCCCTTGAATTATTCTAAATTCACTCAAGTTTCATTTAATTAATTGTTTTTTTGTACGATTTTTTTATTCGCTTAAAATCTGTTGAATTCGTCCTGAATTCCGTTTATTAGCATTTTATTCAATTCGATGGAAATTGTTTTATTTTTTCAATTTTCTTCAATTCAGTCTTATGAAATCAACTTGTATTTTCGGAGTTTTCTTAAAATCTACTGAATTCAATGGGTCTTTTTGGGATTTTCAATTTTTAAATTCTTTTGAATTCTCTTGAATTTTCTCAATTGTTCCTGAATTCTTTTGAATTCCACTGAATTTTCATAATATTTTTGACTCATGTTCAATTCACTTGGATTTTTCAAAAACTTGCCTTGAATTTTTATGAATTTTATCGAATTCTTCTTATCTCCCATAATTTCTTCTAAATTCACGCAAATTGTATTTAATTCATTTTTTTAATTTATTTTATTTAAAGTCACTTGAATTCTGTTGAATTTTCCCTGAATGCCGTTTACTCCTGTTTTATTGAATTCGATGGAAATTTTTAACTAAAATTTTTTATTCAGATTCACTTAAATTCTAAGGATGTTAATGAGAGTCTTATAAATTCATCCTGATTTCGTTGAAATTCACCTGGAATTCTGATAAATTTCACTGAATTATTTCTGATAGGGCCCCTATCAGAATTTCTAATTGAGAAAGGATTGATGGGGGCCCTGTCAGGTTTCAGTAAGGAATTCTATGCTTCATATTGGTATGGCGAATATATCTGTATCTAACGGGGCTTCGAAAAGAATTTCTAGTCTTGAAAAAACTGGTGGGGGCCCTATCAGGCTCTAGTGAACAATTTATTGCTTCGCATAGGTGAGGAAAATCTACCAAGATGGATGTTAAATTGAAATATACTCCACTTAAATTATAAATGAAATGAATATATAAAAAAAATGTATTCTTTGTAGGAGGATGCTAAATTTATTTTCTTGAAATAATTTTTCGCGAATAGAAATCTTCGAAAATCATATAGTAAAAAAAGACTAATTAATTAAAGTTTTTTACTTTTTACTATCTTTCCATTACATTTCGATATAAAAAGAATAATTAAATACAAATTTATTGTTTGTAGAAGAATGCAAAATTTATATATAAAATGAGACATCTCAGTTAAAGTTTTCTACTTTGCACTATTTCTTCCCATTACATTTCAATGTCAAAAAACCCGTTACTTTCTGTTTGTAATTTCGAATGTTCTAACAAGGCCTTAGAAAAAAAGTTTAAAATGTTTAAATAAATATATCATTTTCAAAATGTTATGCTTAAGATTTTTTTGGCGAAAAAATACTAGGTTCAGTAATAAATTTGAGATTTCCTTATCCCCAGATCGTCACGTATTTGAGAATAAAACTACACTTGTATTTTAAATTGCCGCCTGAATGCTGCGCGTCACAAGCGACGCGCATCGACTGACGCCATGATAGAAGTTTGCCGCCAGCCTGCCACATGGTCACTTGTCCGTGAAAGATACAAATCTTTAACATTTTACTGATTATTCATTAAAGTTTTGAGCGTGAATGCATATGGCGAATATAAAAATATACCATGAGTGGATGTATAAAGAACAATTGTTTATAACAAGACGAGTGATGCCTGAAACAAAAGATTCTGGATACTAATGGGCCCGAGTGAAGAGATTTATTAGTGGATTAGTATAATGGTCTTGAGAAGCTCTTCAAACACTATATAACAATATCATCAAACAAAATATGTATAAAAATGATAAAATTCAAGTTACAAGTTAGATGAAAACAATATCTATACGCATACCTTGAAAGAATAACTGTATAAATGATATTAACAAGATTTTGGAGGTTATGATTACCGACATATCAATTAAAACTTCATACATTATTTTTTCTAGCTACTTTGACATGCACCTAATAAAGACTTTTGTCGCTCCAGCACTTTTAAGACTTCATTCCATGAAAATACACCAAATACTTCATATCAACACAAGATGTTGGGATTACATAACCTGACATTGGACTGGGGTACCAACGACTAGAGACCATACTCTTTGTATTAAATTCCATTGAAACCCTCCCTCTCCCAAAAGGAGGAATTAAGGCTACTGGATTCACATCCTAACCTAAAAATTCAATCCCCTCATTATGCTCAATGAATACTAATTTTAATAATTTATGTGTGAAGTATAATTTTCGAATGTTCAGATAAGAATTCGAAAATTAGACTTTACGCTAAAATGATTAAAATTAAGCAGTTTTTCGCTGTATAGAAACACTTCTATTCAGAAAGGAGTTGAGCTTAGTATCTAAAAAATATTTAGTTCTAGTATTTATCAAGTATAATAATTTTGAGCTTAAAGCTTAAGTCCAGCAGCCTTAATACAATATTACCAAAATTTGATTCTCATTCTTATTGAATTTTTAATATTTTTTTAAAATATCCACAAAAAAATGAAACGGATTTACTTGTTTATAGCGTTGCTATAACAAAATTGAAAAATATCTCCAGCTAAAGATTTACTTTAGAAAACCCAATCAATTCTTGGCACCCTAAAAATTAAAGTGAATTTAATATTTTACAACTAAATTTGACATTATTTTGCATAAGTTGTGTATATCGTTATGCGTAAAAATAATAGTAAAATTGGACTTATATCAGTACCATACGAAAAATGTTCGCATTTTCTCAAAATTTTACGGAAATTAGAAGGGGTGCCAATAACCGGCGTAGTGACAACCACTAGTGCTCTTCCCTGGGTAAGAGATTTATTACTATTGTAAGCAAAATATTTAATTTTCGCCAAACAAATGCCAAACTATATTGAAATTACTTAAGTTTGCAGATCGGAAGATGAAAATTTTTCATTTGGGGTACGTTAAAATGCAAAATTGTACAATGTTAAATGTTATATACTTCCAGATTGTCTCATTCCGAAGGCTACTATCATTCAAAACTGTGTAATTATAAACACTTTAATCCGAAAATCGCGTGACTATTTAATTTTTCCATGCGAAATGAAATAATTGCACAATCTGTGAGTATTACATAGAATTCTGCAGAAGAATTTCAATTCAAGATTAGTAATTGAAAAATACTCTCATTTTCAAATTATTAGAGTTCTGATTTTGAACATTTCCAATGACTTCAATTTGAAGTTGTTAATTGCAAACTATTTTATTATTCATAGATCACTATTGTGGAATAATTCACTCTTAAATTAAAATTATTAGTGTCAAAAAATTGTCGTTGCATTAAATTTATAACTCCTTCATTCTTTATAATTAAAATAACTCTTGAATCAGTCTAAAGAGATAATTGACATATTGTTTACATAATTATTGCTTTAAAATTGATCAAGTTCATCAATTTCAGATTATTATTGAATTATTGATTATCGTAAATAATTTAGAAATAACGCAGAAGATCGAATCCATTTCAAATCAGGAAGGTTCTACACTTCAAGTCGCATAATCTCTCAGCGACGCCATATGTTGCCTTTGGAGGGAATTAAACGACACGCATTTTTCCCATTAGACAAAAAAAATTATCCATGAATTCTTGTTTCGAAATCCGTCGGAAAATTTGAAAAATGTTCAAAATGTCCACACTGGCGACGATTTGTTTGAAAATAAAAAAAGTCGATTTCCCCCTTTCCCCCAAAAAAATCAGCATTTATATTATTTTGAACAAATTTTTTCTAAAAATATAATTTTCGAATTTTTCTCGTAAACGTTGCAAGATATTACAAAAGAGCTAGAAACATTTCTTGTAGACCTATTCTAGTTATGCAAACTTTTATCTTAACATTTCTTTGTATCTTTCGTTGTTCCCGAAAAAAATACGAAAATTCGATTTTAAGGAAAAAAAATTGGCAAAATATATAAGTGTGGGGTTTTTGGGAAATTTTACTTTCTATATTTTCAAAAAAATCGTCACCACTTCGGTAATTTTAAACATTCTTTTGATTTTCTGACGGATTTTGAGTTAGGACGGTAACATTCATCAGAATCCAAAAAAAATTGAAATATCTGAATTATATAAAAAAATATAGAATTTTGAAGACAAAAATTGTGAATTTTGAAAAACATACGTCATACGTTTAAAAGCTTCAACTTGAAATTTTATGATTAATACCAAGTACTCAAAATAATTATTCGTTAATTGTTAACTTTTCTAATTTGCAATTGTCCGATTTTCAGGTTTTTTTCTAAAATTAAATCGACCATTTGGAATCTGTTTAATTCTAAATACTTCAGGTATCAAACTTTTAAATTTTAACAGCTGTCAATTGCATATTGAACTAATTGAAAAAATTTGAACTCTTGTCCCTTTTTGTGTATTTCCTATGAAAACTTATAAAATTTCTATCAAATTCCAGGTGAAAAAAGTACAATTTCAGAACATACGCTTAGAGTCAATTTTTTATACTGTCTGCTAATACGGAATTTTCCGTAAGACTAACGCTTTTCCATTTGACATGATGCCAAGTAAAAAAAATTGTCTCTTATTTGTGTTCAAAATTGCAAAAGTTTCGAAATCAAGATTTTTCCACAGAGTTGCAATAATCACCATTTATCACTCATAGAAACACTTCACCGCCATAAAAAGTAAAATCAGCAGCCGGTAATGGATTATAGCAAAGAAAGATGGAGTACATATTAAGAATTTTTTATCCGTTTAAAATCCTTTTATTTTGACGTTTCTACAAGAATATCGTAAAATTTGGTTTTAAATTAAAAATTAAATTAAAATTGAAAATATGGCCTTATTTTATCATCTATGAGTTGTTTGATTCTAAGAGCTAAAATTTAAAAAAATTTAAAACATAGATAAAAATGTCTAAATATATGGGGATCATTATTTTTGCATAAATTACTTCTCCTTCAATAGTATTTGTTGCATACGTTTTAAATTACAATTTCTAGTCATTTAAAATCATTATATCCTACAAAAAAGTAAGCTTTAATATAAGTACTACATTTACGTTTTTTCAAAAATTTGAAACTAAAAATTGTCAACATTTTGTCAACGACCCTCCTTGCCTCCTTTGCGAACCATTACTAGAATGGTCCAAAAAAATCATTTTTTTTTTAATTTTTCGGTAGCCATCATGGAACTACATGTTTCTTTGGGCCAGAAATAGACTCACAAATTTTTGAATATATTTTTTTTATTATATTTAGAGGTCACTCAAAGCACTTTGAAATCAAAATTGGTGTTTTCGTGCCTTTTTAATTTTTCAATCAAAGATATACTCGTATATGAAGGGTGGCAGATCATAAGGAAGTACGGGACATTTTTTCGAAAACTTTTTTTTGCATAGAAACTTCTTATAAAATCCAATACACATATTGTTAAAAGGATTCGATCGAAATCGCATTTTTGATGTTAGTAATAAAAAATTAGTAGCGCAAAAAGAGGTAAGGGACATTCGGTACTTGACGCCCACTCAGTTTGCGCACACGCAGTGTCAAAACTCCAAACTCCATTTTCTCGGAAGTAAATAAATTTTTTCGATTAAACTTTTCTTTTCTGTATTCAGCATGCCCATAATATCTCGAAAGCATATTTTTTTCAAAATTGAAAATTAAATTTTTTCACTGCGATTTGAAGCCAAATTTCAGATGCGATAAAATTCTAACCTCAAAACTGAAACCTAATTTTCTCAAAAATTTTTTTTCATCAAGCTTTTTTCTCCTGTATTCAACATCTCCGGAACATATTTTTATTTTTTTTAAAAATTGATTATCCAATTTTTTATCACTGTCCAAAGACTATTTGGACCATGTGAAAAAAAATATATATCAACCCGATTTTGTTAACTTTGTGCTATATTACCTCATAACTGGTAAGTTAGTTGCTATCAAACTTTTTTGCTATAGATTCAGGAATACGTCAGCTCGGAAACGTATTTTCGTTTTTAATTTTAATTGCGAATTCGATTTTACAGAATGTTTTTTTCCTCTCCTGCAAAATTGCCATTTTGTCCTTTACCTCCTTAATATCTGCCACCCTTCATATTAAGGCTATAAATGTCTTTTCTTCATGAAGTTGTTGGTGAATTTATAGCGAAGGAATGATATTTTTTGTAGATTGAAGAAAACATATTTGACGTCTGTACAGATCATTCAAATTGCAATTTTGCAGGAACGTTCAGATATAAGAGCACATTTACACTCCTAAACATTTTTTATACGGCTCGTTAAAATTCTGGGGAACTCTCTATATGCTATAAAAAATATTAGTGAAAAGATAAGCTTAAAATATTGAAAATAAAGCTGTAAAAAAAGACAAAAATAAGAAATTTTTATTTTTCCATGTTATGAAAATTATAGTTATTTAATATATCTATTACCATTTTTTAGAACACATCTTCGACTCTCAACCCCTCGCCAAAAATGAAAAATAATGACTATTTTTAATAAATAACGTCAGGATAATTGCTCAATTGTTATTTATATTGTATTTTAACTACATCTAACATTGCATATTTATTGATCACGAAATTGATTTAAAAATGGTAATTTTTCATTTTTTGTGTGAGAATGGAAGTCGAACATGTACTCTCAAGAAAAAATGTTAACGCAAAACAGATTATAATTGTTATTACATGGAAAAATGATTTTTTTTGTTGATTTCTCACAATTTTATTTTTAATCTTTCAACCTCATCTCCGTAGTAGATTTTTTCCTTATTATATACAAAGTACACCAGAAATTCGACGATCTATATAAAAAATGATCAGAGGTATAAATGTGCTCTCATATCTAAACGTTCCTGCAAAATTGCAATTTTTATGACCTGCACAGACACCAAATATTTTTTTTAATCTACAGAAAGATAACATTCGTTCGCTATAGATTTATGAAAAATTTCATGAAGAAGAGACATTTATAGCCTTATATATCTGTGATTGAAAACTGAAAATTGAAAAACTCATGAAAGCCGTATTTTCGACTCACAATTTCTTGGAGCACCCTCCAAATATTTTTTTGTTGAAAATACTGAAGTCTGTGGGTTTATTTCTAGCCCAAAGAAACATGAGAAACTTATCAATAAATTATCCAGATACGTTGGATAAAATTCTGAAAAATCAATATAAATTCCATTTCACATAAAAATATAACAAGATCTTTCACAAACTCGGACTACGATTTAAAGTTCTATACCACTCGTATACTCGTTCAGGGTTGCCAACAAAATGGTGACGAAGGTCGCCATTCTTGATAATGAAAATCGCGAGAAATCGCCAACCTTTAGAAAATAAAAATCGCCATAAGTCGCCAACCATTAAAGTAAATTTCACCAAAAAGTCGCTAAACAGCGCTAAATTTGAAATAAATGATTGTTCGCAGTGACAAAAAATAAAAATAAACATTAAAAATTATTGAACATCTTAAAGTTATCTAACATGTCAACGTCAACATGAATCTCAATTAGCCTATTTTAAATTAACATTCCTAATTTTTTTTCCACATTATTTAAATTCATAAATAATATTTTCTTTCGAAACATTAAGATCTATGGTATTTAAGGAACTGAATTTCGAGATCATTGTCTACGACTCTAAAAAGCAATACCACTCGATGTGTGACATATTTAGTACTGATTCGTTTTAAAAGTCGAAATTGATTAGGTAAAATTTAAGAAGGCATATATATTCAAGACCTAACCTCAAAAATCGATCTCCTCATTTTACTCAGTAAATACTGTAGAATTAAATATTCATTAGTTGGTAAGATACGAACCATAACGAATCAATAAAGTAATTATAAAATCTAATTCTTATTTTTTATTAAATATAGTGACATTTTAAGCTGATACAATGCTACTTGCAAGATTGAAAACAGCAAGTGCACTACCAAATCAATAATTCAAATTTGGAAGATTCTTGTAATTTGATTACACTTCACTTTAAAAACTAGTATTTGATCATTTTTCTATATATGATTTGATAGGTCGACATATGGTGGTTGTGGTTGGCACTCAGCGACACGAATCTGACGACTCGTATCAACTATAGCCTATGGCTTTGTTTCCCATTCCGTACTATACTTTCTTAGTATCTCATTATGTTTAACCATGTTTATTCTTTATACATGTCTGTTTTCAAAAAATTCAATTAAACTTTTAATATTTCAACCTCTTGTTCTTCAAATCTTGAAAAATTATCTTGCCGAAAAACGTAAAATAGGGACAGTCACGCAGAAGCCATTAGAATTTTGTAGAAGCAAAACTACTTCCTTGGTTTCAATGTAAACAAGCAGACAGGCAGAAACACGAATCGCAGTGTGGTGCCTATCCATCCGTCGTTGTGATTAGTCGTTAGTTAGGTTAGGTAGACTGTCTTCCGAAACCTCCATTTTTATTGGCTTTCAACTTCCAACAAACCAAACACGTAATGTAGCTAGTGAAAAGAGGCGACTGGACAATTCGGATAGACATTTTTATAAGGCGCGCATTCAAAAATAAAAAATCAATTGAAAAATTGCCAGGTCGTCGGGAAATCGCCAGAAAATCGCCAAACACAGAATTCAAATTGCCATACATGTCGCCAGTCACCAAACCCCAAAAAATTGGTCACCAACTAGAAAAAAAGTCGCCAAAATGGCGATGAATCGCCAAGGTTGGCAACCCTGCACTCGTTACAGTAATTATCGCCAAAGTTTTTTAGAAACTTCGAGTCATGTGCAGTGTGCAAAAATTATTACAAGCATGGCCAATCAAGAATCATTGCATCGGTAAAAATGCAATTAGCTTCGTTGTACAGAGAACGTACTGTACTGGAATTATCGTCATTCCTAATCCGGGGCACGAATTCAAAGTTACGCGTGTCGAAGAGCTCTACGACTCGCTGAGCCGGTAAAAATAATTAGATTGTACACGGGGTTTAAATTAATTTTATCGCTTTAATGAGCTCGCTTTTCCAGACTTGAACCACTCGCAGCTGCCCTCCTGCAGTTGGGCCGAGTTTTTTCCAATTAATAACAGGGGAGGAAACGTCGGCCAAGTAACTAGTTTTCCGGCTCGGTCGTAATACAGCCGCAAGAGGATTCGGCTCGGTTCACACCGAATTTTGCTTACGAACAAAAAAAGAGAAAAAGACGAAATGCTCCTTCAAAGTTTTCAAATTCATTTTATCGAGTTCTCCGTGTAGAGAGAAAGAAGTTATTCAAGCGAACTGACTGTAAGTGTATTGAGGCAATGAAACCATTCACTGATATACTTTAGTCTTTTGAAAATTGAATCATATATAATTAATCTAATTTGCGATTCAAAATTATTACACTATCAACGTTTTTTATATTGAGACGATTCTAATTGCAAAATTAATTCATCTTTGAATGTTTTTGAAAAAATGTACGTCATTTCAAATTTTTACATTCCTCACCTCTTCCAAAACTCAAATAATCAATTTGGGACATTTCAAATTGCAATGATTCATATTTCCTATCTTTCTACCTTCTCATTTTTGAAGGTTTTTTGATATTTTTAATTTTGAGATATCAAGAATTTCCAAAAAAGTTAAATTTTTTATTTTAATAAAAGAAATTCAGAATTGTCGAGGTCCCGCTATTCGTGCCAAAAAAATCCGCCGTAGCGACGACGGTCTTTAAAATAATTGTCAAAATCGAAATTGCAAAATTTTTAAATTTATTTTACTGCACCAATAAAATTTATCACTTTTGAAATTTGTAAATTCGAAAACTTAAGATTCGAAAAATCGTTCAACTTCCATATTTCAAACTAAGAAGTTTTCAATTTCAAGTATCTGATATTTTAGAAAATAATTAGTCCAACGCTCAGTGGCAGGAAATGCACTTTTTCTCGTTCAAAAATGTCTGGAGCCTTCAACAAGAAAATGTTCATTCTCTTACATATATATGCTCTTTGGAAGCATACAAATTTAAACCAACTATCAATCCAAATTCAATATCAATATTAGATATCAAATATGAATTCAAATATTTCAAATGTTACCACTTACAATTCTCCCTTTCATAAACTTGTTAAAATTCTCAAATTTAGTTTGAGAATTGAATCGTTGTAAGCACTAAATTTCAATTTTTACAACGATTTTTGCCTTATTTTCAACAGATAAACAGATAAAGATAACTTAAAAAAAGAATTACGAAACGATAAACAAATCCTCATACAGAACGATTACACAAACAAACCAAATTGACGTAGCAGTAAGAAAATACACTCAAAAAAACACGTCAACACAACCTACTAAAGAAAGAGAGAGAAAAACGACCACCATCCTACCCTACATCCAAGGTATCACAAAAAAAATAGGAAGAGTTCTCAATAAACACAACATCCATACCATATTTAAACCACTTGCGAAAATAGGACAACTTTTAAACAACCCAAAAGATAAAAAGACATCTCTCAGTGATCCGGGAGTATATAAAATCCCTTGCTCTTGTGGCAAAGTCCATATTGAAGAAACCGGGAGAGCGGTGAGCCAACATGTAAAAGAACATGAGAGTAAAGTCAGGCTGAAACATTTCACGCAATCAG
>JAUMHM010000031.1:44440553-44455134 GCA_032362435.1 Melikaiella ostensackeni | reverse complement strand
TTTTGAGCAATGTCTCTCACACTGCTACCTTGCTAGTTAACGAACAGCAGTTTCCCTGCAATATCAAAAATCTTATTTCACCTTCCAAGGTTGAAATAGAATGGAAATGTCAGGAACTGCAAGGAGCAAGAATAAACGGGAGTTTTTGAGACCTGGAATTAATGGGTATGGAAAGGACTGGAAATCTGCCGGGAAAAATTCCTTTGCAGGAAGGAAATTTTCCGTTTCAAATTTCCTGGTTTTTCCCGATCAGCTGTTTGAGCATGGATCCACCAGGTTTCCTCAAGCAGGGGATATCTAAATATCAGTAAAGGAAATTGAAAGAAGAACAAAGAAGAAGTACTGAATGTCAAGAACCTAATATAGAAATGATATCAGATTTATCCAGAGACGGAGAAATTATATCTTCTGATAGAGATGAAGATTTTAATGTGAAGAAAGTTAGTCCTTGCTCGTCGGAACTCTCGTCAGAACCCTCTGAAAAGCGTAAGAAAATGAGTGCTTCGGACATAGTCACTAAAAATATAACCTCGACATTAGATTGCGCTAACATTAGTGATAGGAAAGCGACATATATTTTATCTGCAGCCATAAAAGTCTACAGTAACTGTGACTTATCTGAAGTAGCCTTGTCCCAAAGTAGTGTCAAGAGAATAATAGAACCTCAACGTGTTCAACAAGCTGTAGGAATGAAAGAAACTACTGCATTTCCAGAACAACTTGTTGTTCATAAAGATGGCAAATTGCTTCCAGAAATTTCTGGGGATTCGCTAAAAGGAGAACGTTTAGCTATTTTGTTATCGGGGAAAGGAACAGAAACCCTGTTAGGAGCTCCAAAAACAGATAAAGGTACAGATGAAGAAATTGCGGAAGCAACATTTACTACTCCACGTGATTGGAAACTTGTTGAGAAGACCGTAGGAGTTTGCTTCGATACTACGGCAGAAAATACAGGATCTACAAATGGCGCTTGTGCTTTATTGCAAAACAAACCAGATAAACTTCTGCTGTTGTTCGTATGTCGTCATCATGCGTTTGAAGTTGTCTGTAAGGATGGATTTGAAGCTGCGTTTGGAGCATCTCATGGTCCAAATTGCCTTATTTAAACATTTTCGTGAAGCTTGGCCTCAGATAGATCAGAAAACCTCTACGCCTTGCAATGATGATCGCCTATCCAGAAGTTTAAACAACTCAAAGATTAAAACCATTACATTTACTTCAAAAGTATTAAAAGATCCCAAAAAATCATTTGTTTTGAGAGATGATTATAAAGAACTTTTGAAATTAACACTGACATTTTCAGGCGAAAATCCATCTAATACACGGTTGGTCCAAGGTTTCGAACTCCAGATGCCTTTTATTATGCAAGATGTATGTGAAAAGTGATATATGTCCTGAAAATCAATCTTTTTGGAAATCAATTTCATGTCATTCAACGCGAGAGAAGGCAATGCACGGAATTTGGATTATTTGCAGCGATATTATACCTTAAGCCTTGGATCCAATGTGGATTATTCACATGGGCCCCTATGGGGGCCAACATTCTGGAGAGGACTAAACCGGGCTTTTTCCAGACAGAAGAATGCAAATTTTCCTTGCTTAAAGACAAAGGTCTAGATGCTAATTCCATTAATAATAGAATGAATTCGAGAGACAAAGCCTTAGAAAGCCTTAAGTATTACATTCCTCTATATAATTTATACAATTGCACACCTACCATTTACTGCACTCACTGCAAGCAGCGGCTGCCGAAACATGGCTCATTTTCAGCCATTGGAAGTTAAAATTTCGAGGATAATGGTAACAATTAATTATCTTGGTTACATATTATACTTGTTTGAGGTGTATTTTCAAGAACAAAAGATGAATAACACTGTGAAAATAAAAGGTAGCACAGAACGACTAAAGTAGGAAGGATTTAAACACTCTTCGAAGAAAATGGCGCTTCTGTTTTTGTCCGAAGTCACTTATCTCGCTTTCCGTCTTTGAATCGACTAATTGGTCCTGCTATTGAAACTGCAAGAAACCCTAAGATTCTGAGCGATCAATTTTATAATAGTTTTCTCATTAACGAAATGAATCTTACAATTATCCCAGTTGTTTTGTATTGAGGAAAAAAGCAAAGAAGATAAAGTCGTGGATTATTATTTCAACTAATTCATAGTGTATATTATTGAATACAAACAATTATTGCTTACAGTAAAGATACACTAGCTTCCAGTTTCACGCAAGAACGCGCGCATACAAAAATGATTATACAATACCAGCAAGATGGTGCTAAAAGACAAAACGCTAGGCAGAAGAATTCTTTTGCCTCGTGCTTCTCCCGTCACAATTTCTAAATCTACCCAATTTTGCAAAATGCAAATTTTTAAAATTGGAAAAGGTGTCGAGTGAAATTGTTGAGACGAAATCTATTAGATGTCGATTGAAATACATCATTTTTCTGTTTTAAGGTGAAAAATATTTTTATCTTTATATGCACTTTTCTTTGAGAACATTCTCTCTACGTAAATATCATGCTTCTGTATGAAAGTTGAAACGAAATTTTCCAATTTCTAACAGCTGTTAACAAAAAACCACACCATAGATTTATAGACAGCAAATTTTAGTTCTCAGTACAAGTCTGCTTGCTAAGACCTTCAATTTAAGACATCCCTGAAAAAAATCTGACTATAAAAACAGCTCTAGCTTAGTGGTCTAAAAAGCAAAATTTCCTTCTTTTTCCCATTTTTTAACCTTTGATAACAAAAACACCACACATTAACACAAAAAATTTCATTTCGTAATACACATCTACATGTCAAGATCTTCAATTTGAGCCATCCCAGAAAAAATTCAACTTAAAAAACAGCCTCTAACTTAGTAGTCTCAAAAAACAAAATTTCCTTATTTTTTCTTATTTCTTACAACTTACGAGTATAACAAAAAACTACACATTATTACAGCAAATTTTATTTTTTACTGCATATCTAGTTGCCAAGATCTTCAATTTCAGCCACCTTGGAAGACAATCAAACTAAAAAAGAAAAAAAATTCCAGCATATTGGTCTAAAGACAAAATTTCTTAATTTTTCTTATCTTTCACCCACTGATAACAAAAAAATATCACCATAACATGAGAAGTTTTATTTTTCAATCAACATCCACATACTTTCAATTTGAGTCATCTTCGAAGACAATCGAACTGAAAAGAAAAGATTCCAGCATACCGTATAGAACAATCTATCTTCGTACAGTTTTTTATAGTTTGCTAATTATAAAACAATAAAAAGTGATAAAAATATTCTTAATAAATTAATTCAAGTACTTTTTATCAATGTTAATCAGGTGTAAATTAAAAAAATCCGTTATGCATTCTTGTCATATTCATTATTACTTAAAGTGTCCGAACTTGGGTGATAAAATTCCAAACTTCGGACACTATAGTATATTTCAAAACGTATTTTTCCATTGTAAATTATTCTGGATTAAAAAAATATTGAACAAAGACATCTTAATGAATTAGAAATATAATAAATGAAGTATACGTCAGTTGTTTCTGAAATTTTTTTGACTTCTACACCTGAAAACAAAAAATTACGGCGACGCTCTGAAGAAACATTTAATATTAAACACACGTTCTTTTGAGACGCAATTTTTGGATTAAAATCAATTGCCCGTTTATTGAGATTATAGTTATTTATCAAAAAATATTTTCAGTTATCAATTTTTCACAGCCTCCACAAAACTAAAATGCGACCAAACTTCTGAAATTGATCAACATGTCTGAAGTTAGGTGCACCTACGGTAGTGGTCTTAAAAATTTAAATTTCCTCATTTTTCTTATTTTTTACGCACTGATAACACTTAATAAATGAAATTTTGTAATGCACATTTAAAAGTCAAGACCTTAAATTCGAGCCGTCTTCGAAGAAAATCGGATCATTTTTAGGGTATGATAAACCATGTGCAAAAATATGCACTATTAATATATATGATTAAGAATGCAGTATTTCTTTGATTTTTTTTCAATTATCATTTTATTAATTATCACCCCATCAATGTGAATAAAGTCTATTCATCAAAAATATCGCAATGGAAAAGTTTTCTGTCGGAATGAATGTTAATCAGAAACAAGAGCTAAGATTTAGAAAAAAAGACGACTCTTTTTTCAATTATTTTTTTCGTTTATCTGATTGTGAAATGTGGTAATCTCAGTGCAGAGTTTCACTTTACAGCGGAGATCATCACGCGTCAGAGTGAATCACATTTACAATATAGCATTACTAGATTTGATCTAATTCCAAAAGGTAATTTACCATTTCCTAGTGAGAAGTCGGCTGCAGTTTAATTACCACGAATAAAACACAGTAAATTGCACTTTTTACGGTTTCTTTAATAAGCATTATCCAGTGGCTCAGTATAACGAATATTCCTGCATCGGGGTCCATAACTCCGCGGATTTTCCCCGCTATGAATCAGAAATGTGCTGGCCTGTTTCGCTCGAATTTCAAAGTAGTGTTCAACCGTGATTATGCAGCTGAAAACGAGAAACGAGTCAGATGCATTCATGGACTTTAAAGTTTTCGAATGGTGTGGCAGAAACTTCTTGATCGTTTCCACGGAGAAAGCACATTTTCAAGACAGCATGCAAAATACGATTTGCTTAACTCGATGGGGAAAAAACAAATTTGAAGCTTGTTGCGTCACAGGATTCAGATTTAGAAACTTTTAATGGAAGCAAATGAAAATTTATCTTTCAACTATGAAATGTACTCGTAACAGTGTTTTCAAATGCATATTATGAAACATTTTCTTTCAATGATGAATTATTACAATGTTATATATTAGGGTGGTTGACAAAAAACTTGTTTTTATTTTTCGGCAGCTGTATCGCGACAGTTATTTTCTCTGTGTGAGAAAATACTCTCCTGAATTAAATAAAAGTACGGTTTCTTAGGAACAGGCAGAGATAAGAGTATAATTGTACCCCTAAACATTTTTTGTAAAGATTGCCGAGATTCTGGGACCTTTCCCACGCAATAGGGAAAAATATATGATAGACATGAAATGAAGAATTCAAAATCTGGGCTCTAAAAGAAATATTTTGAAAAATACATGAATCGATAGGCTCTTGATGGATTTTCCATCACTAAAATTTATTAAAATATCAATATACATAAATAGAAAGAAGAAAGGATAACTTACGTTATACAAAATCATTCGGCCTCCGAAAAATAAAAACAAGTTTTTGTGAATCACCCTATTATATATAACCTGTGGATCAAAGCCAAAAAGTTGTCAAGTTTGGACTATGACTTTTTCAAAAAAGGGACTTTAAAAAACCAACCAAATTTTTTTGTTCCATTATTTCACACCCAAAATAAAACGAAAATTTTAATTTCAGAGATCAAGAATCACATTAGTAATGTAGATAAATTTGAGAACAAAAATTTTGTATATCTGAGTTTTCTGTTAATACAAGCGGATTCAAAATACATTCTTTTTGTGAAGAATTAACTAAACTAGTTTTACAAAAAATGTTTTTTAATTTATTTTATACTAACGTATGTGTAGGAGATTGTAATATAACAAATTACCTCCATTCGAAGCGTTTAGGTTAAAAATTGCAAACTCGAAATTTCGGCGCTTTTTATTTAGAGTTAAGCACTTTTCCTTTCAATAAATGAAGGGACCTTCAAAAGCACATTTCAAGAAGATGATTATAGATAATTTTCAATGAATAGTTATTTCTCTGATCAATTTTGTGTTAAACTTCGACCAGCTTTGAATGTTTGAACAAGATGAACACTATAAAAAATCACCGCAGTCTCCCTGTGTTACCGAGTGGAACATCAAATTTCGAAATTATTTCAAAAATATTTAGAGAGGACGTAAAAATCTCAAGAAATGGTGAGTTTTTTTACGCGCTCTATTTGGCAGTGTATCTACATTTCAAATTTTCTTCTCATTTGATTAGGAATCATTAAAAAGTGTGACCGAATTTGTTGACAGGAAAATTATACGACACATATTTTGTTAATCGTACGATCAATTAACATTCTTGTGCTTATGTGGAAACCAACACACTCATGGAATTCATTTTTTTCATTTTTTTTTTTACATTTTATCAATTGATGTTTTTCGAGTTCCATCCCAAATATGAGTGTTACCGAGTGGAAACGAAACGTCAGGGACAAACTTTTAAGCAAAATTAAGCAACTCTAAAACTAGAATATTCATCTCTATTCATAATTTTTAGATGCTTCAACATGATACAAATAATGTCTATAGACAAAATTCATTTTCAAAGTTCTTTTGTCATAAATTCCTTAATTTTTGTATGCGAACTTGTATTTGGGTATGATCATTTTGAGTATTATGTGTCTTAGCGATGAGGAAAGAACTAGATTAGAAAATGACTATAGGGAGAAAAACAGAAAAGCCAAGATAGTAGACAAAGAAAGCAAGAATAGAGTCAAAGCAAAAGAAGATGAAAAAATGCAAAATGATTCTGAAGGAAATAAGAAATTATTTCGGAAATGGATTAAGAAGATTAGGTAAGGAAGTACTAGCACTAAGGAAGTTGGAATTAAGAATGCTGATGGTGAAGTGGTATGGAATTCGGACATAGTGAAAGACTGTATGAGTGATTTTTTCAAGAAATTGTATGGTGGTCAAGCTATGGAGCATAACCGTGACTCTGAAGAGGATACGTTACACAACCTTGTTGTAGGTAGCGGAAGAAAAATCGATATCAACGACATTATATCCGTGATTAGGAAACTCAAGAATGGTAAGGCTGCTGGTATGGATGGTATCACCGCTGAAATGCTTGAGAGCGGTAGCGGATATTTGTTTGTGTCGCTGAGATAATAATTTATGAATATGTGTGCTGTGCGTGGTGAAGTTCCAAATAATTGGAAAAAGGCGATTATCGTCCCAATCTACAAGGGGAAGGGTGATAAAGGCGATTGTGCTAATTATAGAGCGATTAGCCTACTAAGTACCGTGGGAAAAATATTTATTAAAATACTGATTGAGAAGGTCATGGGAATAACTAAAGAAAGCATCTGGGAAGTTCAATGTGGATTTACCATATGCCAGGGAGATCATGTGTGGATCAGATATTCAGCTCGGGACAAATTATAGACAAAAGTTTGACAGTAAACAAAAGTGTTTTCTGTGCATTTGTTGATCTGGAAAAAGCTTTTGTCAGGGTGAACAGATCTAAACTTTGGGAAGTCCTAAAAGAGTATGGAGTGAATGGTTGGCTCCTAAAAGCAATAAAAGCAACATATAATGGTAGTAAAGCGAGTTTAAGTGTAAATAGACAACTGAGCGATTGGTTTGATATCAAAAAGTGCGTTAGGCAAGGCTGCGTTTTGTCCTCTTGGATGTTCAATGTATGCATGGACAAATGTCTGAGAATGACTCTCTTAGACAAAGAAGGTGTTAATCTAGGGACAGTGAAAGTACGGGGACTGGCGTTTGCAGACGATAAGATTGTTGCGGCAGAATCAGTCGACGATTTTCAGAGAATGATGTGAAAGCAATTGGCATGTAGTTCCTGTAGAATATGTGCGGTGAAAAGCTAATGGACAAAGTCACTAATAAGTGGATTCTCAAAGAATGTGGTGCAGAAGAAACATAGTTTGAAAAGAGTGAAAGAAATTTGCTGAGATGTTTTGGTCGTGTTGAAAGAATGAATGAAGAACGTTTAGCGATGCAATTGTAGATAGGTAAATGGTAGAGAAGGGGAATGGTAGCATACCCAGAGGTAGACCGAAGGAAGAATGGTTGGAATGTGTGAATGAGACTCCGAAGCGAAGGAATATAAGGCGTCGCAGAAACACAAGAGCATGCATGAAAGTATGTATAGATGTAATGGCAGCAAAAGATGTATGCCAAGGATAGGGATGTATGGAGGACAATTACTTATAGGAAGAAGAGTGATGCCTGAAATGAAATATTTTGGATACTAATCGGCCCACGTGAAGAGATTCTTTTAGTGGATTAGTGTAATGGCTTTATGATGCTCTTCATCTGGGGTGATTGCTAGAGAGATTGATCACTGACCCATATCCGAGTGGTGTTATAGGACGAGCGTGTCGTTTGAATAAAGAGCACGCGACTTCTAGATTGATCTAAAACACTCTCCTACACATTCCTTACTCACCATATAGAACCCTTGATCCCCGGTAGTATAACGAGGTTAGAACCGAACAAGTTACGCTCACCCCGAAAGGGATTTGACTTAATGGTATAATAATGATATTAATAATAATAATAATAATAATAACAGAGCTAGAGCCTTGGTGGCTCAAATGGTTAAGCGCTCGGACTTACTACCAAAGGTGCGGGGTTCGATCCCTGAGCCGGTGCCTGTGGAAATTTTTCCATGTACTTTTACCGAGGTTCTGGTGGTTCGGATTCCACCTTAAGCTGTAGGTCCCCCCAGTATGCACTTGGTAAAAAGTTGGTCAATTTATTTTTCTTGCTATTGATTCAATAATTCAATATCTCACTAAATCAATTTTAAAACAAATTTTGATACAAAAAATTTTTTCTATTTGTTTACGCAATCTAATTGTTTCAAATAGGTAATTAAAATAGTTTTGCAATTAAAAACGCTTCAAATTCCCTATTTCTTTTTGATAATTTCAATCCTTTACATTGAAACTGTACAGTTTTCGACACTTAAATAATTTCAATCGTTCAATTCCAAGTGCTTTTATTTTGAGATTTTTCAATTGAAACAGTTTTCAAGTTGTAATTTTTAATTTACTAACACTTTTTTCTTTGATTCTTCAACTATCATGGTTTCGGTCGGGTATCCGCCCGTTGTCTAAAAAAGTGGAAGTAAGAGGTGATGAGGAAAAAGGAGGAGAGTGGATGCGAAAAAGAGTGAGGGAGTGAGGGGAAGTGAAGGGAAGTATGGAAAAATGAGGAAGAGCGAGGAGAAGCGGAAGTTGAGAAAGGAAAGGTAGGAGGGCGAAGGTGAGGAGGGGTGAGAAAATAAGGGGAAAAGAGGGGAAATGATAGGATAGGGTGAGGGTAAATGAGGAGAAGGAAGAAGTGGAGAAATGAGCAGAAGGAAAATGAGAGAAAATATGGGAAAATGAGGGGGAGTGAAGGAAGGAAATTAGGGGAAGTGAGGGCGAGTAAGGGGGTGAGGGGAGAGGGTTGAGAATGCGAGGAGGGGATGGGAAATGATGGAAAGGGTGAAGAAAAAAGAGGAGAAGAAATTCGAGGAGAGGTTGGGAAATGAGGTAAAGTGTGGGAAAATAAGAGAAAAGTTTGATAAGGGGGTGTAAGGGGTAATAAGGGAGAATGAGAGGAGGGGGAATTCGAGGATGGGTAGGGAAAAAAGGGGAAATGTGAAGATGGGTGGGGGCACGATTTCAACTACTTTATCGAAGACTTAATATGCTACGAAGTCCTTTTTTGTAGGCGCCTACCACCTAATTTTACTAATTTTTAATACTCCCACTAAGAGCTCCTCATTTTTAACGCTTTCCATTAGAAACAGTACAACTTGAAATATGTCAAATTTTTAGATTTAAGCACTCAAAATCTTTGAAATTTTGTTAATGCGGAAATTTCTAAACACTTTCTATCGAAAATTGTTTGATTTTCTATGCAGTCTATTTAACATCATGAGTTAACCGTTTCGAAATCGTTCAATTTCAAATAATTTATGTTTCCAATTTTCGCTCGATTAAACAAATTTTGCGACTTCCGTTTTGGTGTTAAACGGTTTAATTTAAAAAAAAAATGAAATGTCTAACGCTAAACTTTGTAAGCATAATTACACTTTATGTGTTCTGATTATGAAATATAATGAATGGTTTAGATAAATAATAATCGTAGCAATTCCAAAACTTGGATTTTTTATTCTTCAATTCCATTAGTTTTAAGGTACTCTTTAGTATTCCGGAATTTTCCGTAAGATTTACCAGTCTAGCATAGCACTGGGGCCAGTATTATGGGAATTTCTGTAATCCGAACGAGCTGGAAATGGGTTAGGTGTACGGAAAATTCTATAAAACTAGACAGTACGCAGCTTTTGCATGGAATTTTGAGTGTATTAAATTGATAATATTTCAATATTAAGATTAGATTTTTCACAGTTCTATTTTTGAATGCTTTAATTGTTGATGATTCAATTTTCACTGTTTAAAAATAAAAATTGCCATTCATTCAATTTGTTTCACAATCCCTCGATTCACAAACCAACGATTTAAAGTTTTATCGTTTTCGAAACTCATAAATTGTTTAACGATTGAAGCACGAACAACTAATTTTACCATCATATTCAGTATTTAACATCAGTGTTTAGTACTATGCTTGTTATAAAAAAAGCCTGGTTACAAGTTTCGCTCGCAAATCCGGGATTGAGATTGTAAAATATTTGTACATCATTAGCGGCAACGTAGAGAGTGAGCTAATTTTTTGTACAGCAGCGTTGCGAAGTTAATCGCATACATTATTAATGCATTCAATCTCAATACGCTTATAATTTCGCGGTCAGGCATCATCGTTCCGTTCGAACGGCTACACAGACGTGATTTTGAAATATATTGGAATTTTCAACAAAATTGAAACGTGGAAAATAAAGTATTAAACTGCCCGGAATAATATTTGTAGCTCGGATTTGCGGTTTATGTCGAGAATCAAATACGAGGTGTGGCTTTTAAATAACGGGACTGACTTTTTTGCTCTTGCTTGGCGCTTCGGCAAAAACAAGCAAAGTCTGATATTAATCTGTGCTTTCTTCACCCCCTTCTCTCTAGATTTCAAAGCTATATGACGCTCAGTACGACAATAACATTTGTTCGAAGTTGACCGTCTACCTGAGCTTATCCGGAATTATGTTGAGTATAAAAGTAGAACAGCGCGTCAACGTGAAGATTCTTGTGAAAATAAGTTCGCTACAAAAACGTATAACTTATTTAAATAAGTTTATGGTGATAAGTGTCTATCTCGTACTCAAGTTTTCGATTGGTTTGAAAACTTTGAGGAGGAAAGGGAAGTGAATGAAGACAATCCGCGTTTTGGTGTAAAATTATTCGAACAAATCGATGCCTAAGCGTTCAAACAATTGCTAACTTAGTGAACATTGATAAAGAAACTCTTAGACAAATTTTATGAGAAAATTTACACACATGAGAAAAAAATTTGGAATGTGGAAGAACGGCTAGTGGATTCTTCACTAGTACAATGCGCCAGCACACAAGGCGCTTGTCTGTCCGGAGGTTTTTGGCGAAAAACAAAATTCCAGTATTAGAGCACCCATCGTACTGACCTGACCTAGCCCCATGTGACTTCTTTCTGTTCCCGAAGATCAACTCTGAGCTAAAAGGAACCAAATTCGAGTCGGTGGATGATGTGAAGAAAAAAGCAGCGCGGCTCATGAAAGACCTCTCGGAAAAGAACCTATAACATTGCTTCCAAGAATGGAAGATTCACAAGAAGCGGCTTAGGGATCGGAAAGGGAACTGCATTGAAGGGGGTAACATCTCCATTAAATAATTTGGTGAATAAAAATTTTGAGAGCATCAGTCCGGTTATTTAATAGCCACACCTCGTAGACCTTAAATTATTCAGACAAAGGAGTGGGACAACGATTTGCTTTTACGAGCTAAATTCACTTTATCTGGTGGCAATTGATTTTTTAGAAAACTAGAGCAGAGTTTTTTTCTATCTTCAGTAAATAGAATTTTTGTTTTTTGAATTTTGTTTGAGCCCCAAAATATATTTGTTACATGTGGTATCGAAATTCCTCATCTCTATTGTCTGTACGATCGATGCATTATCCGTACCAGGATGGAACGTTCAAATTTGCGTTCGGATTGCACATAGCTTGCGAAATTAACGTCCATCGGTCGAAAATCACTAATATGTGCGCACATATGTACGGAATTGCATATGTGTACATGATCAGCATTATACGTGAGATATTGAAAACCAATGCTTATTCGCACACTCTGAAATGATCAAACTGTCCGATTTGAAATACGCTAATTTCTCTGTTTTAAACGACAGTCAATATTGAACTTGCAAGAATTGGTGAAATACGGTCATTACTATCAGGAACGAAATTGTGGAAGACGGACCATATGCAACTTCTACGGAATATTAATTTGCTGAGTGCTGCACTTCCCAATCAATCAACCAACTCTCGTTCAGTGTGGTTCTTGCATGATGAAAAAGAGATTTTTCTAATATGAAAAATCTGGCCGCTGCGCGGGCACATTCTCATCGCCACATGTGTGCAAAAACCTTCAAAAATGAAAAGTTGAGCCATTGACAACTGTTATTTGGTGATTGTGAATTCTCTTTTGTTAAAGCTTCTTCAGCTTTAACGAATACATTCTCATCACGTGTCTCGCGCTTCGCACTCGATTAAAGTATGTCCAAAATGCACAATTTTCTATATTATGTTGAAATCTATTGTAATAAATTTATGTTATATTGATTTATGCACCTTGATTTTCCTAATCAATTATCTTCATTATTTAGCAAATCAGATTAGTGGGTTTATTAGCATTTTTTAAATTTTAAATTAGATTTGTCTCTGATGAGCCGGAAAGGAGGTAGTTGGAAGTCTACTTTTGATTTGTCTTTTAATATTTTGTTTTTGATTCATGAAAGGGTTCATAAGAAAGTAGATTTCATTTCGATCTTAATAACCGACTGAACTCAACGCAAAATTGCTCAGGTCAAAAATCAGGTTTTCATTTGAGAATGACAATGACAATAAGAGCTCTGTCTCGATAATTAACATTTTAAGTGAAAAGAAAGTTGATATTGCATGAAGGAAAAATGCAGGGTCGAAGCTAGAAAGTCAAAATTTAGAAAGTCAGTCTAATCTTCCAGGTGGTCGAAAAGGCCTTCCATAATTCTTTCGACATAGACAGACTCTCATTTGATTTTCAATCTGACTGTTCGCAGAGGTTCAGACTGACTATCAGGATGATCAAGTTATCCTTCTGAGACAGTCAATACGACCATCTTCTTTTCACTCATTTCGACCATCCGTGAAGGATCAGATGAACCGTCACGGATAGCTAATCTTTGCGCACCAATCATGCGCGTGAAAATTAAAATCTCACGTGACTTGAACCAAGATCATTCACCATTTTCGGAGCGAGCGAAGTCGTTCAACCGTTCAGCCGTTCAGCGTCATGTTTGCTTTGTATTAAATTGAAACAGATTTATAATAAGTTTAAACTGCTTGTCGATATTTCGAACACGCGTGGAGAGTGGAGTGCATAAGAAAAAACATAGTGGAAAGTGGATTACGTTTTTTTTTGGGGGGGGGGGGGAATTGCAACGGCAAATTTTATGCTTAGGACAAAAGCGTTAATCGTTGCTCTGCAATAAATGTGTTCTTACAGTGTTGTTTTTGACCTAAAACTTGCTAAAAATATCATTATTCATTGATGATACAGAAATAAGAGTAATGAGATGCGTGATACGTATTTACATACATCGGTTTCTGAATTTAATACAGTGTTTAAAATGTCACAATTCATTGCTGTGACGCCGTGTCTTTAGCCTCTCGTGCTCCAAATAATATATTGTATCAAATGTTTCTTGCACCTCGCTCTCCACAAATGATGAAAAATGCTTTCGGATTTTATGAATTTCACATAAATTTTCAGGTTTTGCGCGTTCCACTTAATTTTATAATTTCCAGTCTCTTATAAGAGAGACTGAAATCTCGTCGGCCCTCTGAGATGGTCGAGACGACCACGGAGTCAACCATCCGAGATGATCAAGTCGACTGTTTTAGATGATCGATTTCAACCTCCTGTGTTAACCTTCTAGAGATAGTTACTTTAACCATCTAGAAGGCTGTCCTTAGTCGACCCTCGAAGATAATCAGTCTGAACATCAGACTGACCTTCCATTTTCTCTATGTGCCTATGTTATTTCGATAAGAACTTAAAAGAAGATGTGACACCACTAAATCTTGTTCGATTTTTTTTCACTTCACTCCCATCCTTTTTTTGATGCGTTCATGTCTCGCTACCATACAGCACAGTGAGGCAAGCACAGAATCATACATTGCAATTTTAGATTTATTCGTTACATTTTTCCTTCTAGT
The DNA here is from genome assembly GCA_032362435.1 of Melikaiella ostensackeni. Taxonomy (NCBI): domain Eukaryota; kingdom Metazoa; phylum Arthropoda; class Insecta; order Hymenoptera; family Cynipidae; genus Melikaiella; species Melikaiella ostensackeni. The sequence goes on along the minus strand of JAUMHM010000031.1, from coordinate 44,441,036 downwards.
AATATCTTGTACACTGCCGATAATCTTTCTACCCTCGTTTATACGTCTGGATATCTCTGCATCTGTTCTTCCATAAGCAGTGAATAAAGTTCTAAGATACACGGATTCATCAACTTGTTCTTTCCTCTCTTCGTTTAAAGCAATGTTGCATACTGTTTTCTCATTCCTTCTTTCAAACACAATAATTTTTGTTTTATTTGCGTTAATCTTAAGACCCATACTCTTCATGCTGATTTCCAGTCTGCTCATCATTCTCTACAAATCATCGACTGATTCTGCCGTAACAGTCTTATCATCTGCAAACTCCAGTCCGCGGACTTTAACTGTCCCGAGATCAACACCTTCTTCGCCTAAGAGAGTTATTCTTAGACATTTGTCAACAAAATTGAAACGTGGAAAATAAAGTGACAATAACATTTGTTCGAAGTTGACCGTCTACCTGAGCTTATCCGGAATTATGTTGAGTATAAAAGTAGAACAGCG
>JAUMHM010000031.1:44403949-44432930 GCA_032362435.1 Melikaiella ostensackeni | reverse complement strand
GCGACCCTGAAGAAAGAGTCACTCTACTCGGAGATATGAATGACTGGGTTGGTGTGCAACGCGAAGGTACCGACAGGATATTTGCTCATTTCGGAGACGCAAAAACGAACGGGAACGGAGATAAATTGATCAGCTTATGCTTAGAAGAAGGCTGGTTCATTACTTATACTTGGCTCAGACATAAAATAATCCACATGTATAGTATACTTGGTGCAGAGGCGAAAGCCACAGTATGATTGACTTTGTTGTATCGAATAAGAGACTGAGAGAGCTTGTAAGTTATACAAAGGTTATGAGAGGCTCTGAATGCGGAACGAATCACTACCTCTTAGTTTCAAAAATGAACCTAGGTCAAGGATGGAGGAGAAGAAGAATTAATAATAAGTCAAAGCAGACGCAAGTTAAAATAGAGAATTCGCGGAAACCAGGAGTACAAATAGTGTATCGTAAAAAGTTGAATAAACATTTAAGACATCATAAAGAAGACTGGAAGACGGAATTGATAGCGTCTTGTAAAAGTTGATAGTACCAATAGTTCAGAACTAATATTCATGACGCTAATGGTGGTTAAATATCCATAGTGGAATATTATGGCTAGTTATTTTGGATTTCAATTCAGCATTATGAGGTTGTAAGGTTCTCAGGACGTTTGCCACTAGACTTGTTTCCGGTTGACTGCGATGACATTAGCCAGAACAGTAGTCGTAACAACCGTAATGCAGCGTAATCCATATTGCATGTGTTTCGCGGACAGTTGCCTGCAAGCTACACAACGATGATGTACCGCCCAACCAGATTCAACATTTTCAGAGAGTGAAGCTACATATACTCGAGATGAGTAAATCGCCCAACTAAATTCCCATACTCTCTCTATTTTCACCCGACTACACTGCATTGATGTGGATTTGCACTGAGAAATATCCAGAAATTAGTTTCAGAGAGCCAGTGATGGTATTTAGGTATACAAAATATGTGCACAAGAATGTAAAATATTAGGCAAGCATTTAGGAGTAACAATCGATATACGAACGATAGAACCAAAATTCCGGATTTAATTAAGGGATTTTATTTTTTGGTCAATGAATGATTAATTTAATCAATGCATGTAGAGAAAGTGGAAACAGAGAATTCACATGTATATTTTTAATCTTTTTTTTTAAGTTTTTCATCTAAACATTTGGCACAAGCGCTTATTTTTTAAATTTTAAGAATCTATAGCTTATTTAAAATTGGTTCAAAATGCTGATTTGGAATACTACATTTGAATGAGTGACTATTATAATGATATTCGTTATACGGAGCGCACAAGGAAGTGAATCATACGCAGATAATTTCTTACATTTTCGAATTTGGTGGCTTTCAACTACAACAAATTATTTCATGTTAATATGGCTCTAATTTCTTATTTTCTAATATTGAAAATTGACATTTTCTCTCAAGCTTCCGAAAGACGGTTGAAGGTTTTACGAATCCTCTTAGGAATAACCTTCTTACACCATGCACTTCAAATATTTGACATTTTATAAATCAATAAATGTTGACACTAAATATCGTTATAAAAGAAACTGATTAGGACACGCGATTTTTCAAAAAAATACTGAATAACCAAGCATTGGTAAAGACTACCCATATAACTGACGTTACACCAATCATAGAAGCTCCCTTTCTCGCATGTTTTTCCCACTTTCAAAAATTGAAATAAAAAATATTTAAACATAATATTTATTTATTCCTTGAAAATATAAACTCAGTTTAGTGTCTTACACAGGATGCAATAATTATTTTTCATATTCATGGCACATGCAAATTCTCTATTGACGGAGGCGCTTTTATTTTGTAAAAAGTAGCTAAAAATTACACTAATTTATAAAAAAAAAATAACAAAAAAGTATTATTAATTTCTTACTAGTCTTAGAAACGAAAGAGGGGTCTGAATAGATTGAAATTATAAGGAAAGACTTCGAAATTTATCTTTGAAAAAACTCTTGCTATAAAAATAGAAGCTTCTTAAATCTCTAATAACGTAAATTCTTTTTGTTGAATTATTGTAGCCCCGGACAGAAACCCTTATGGTTTCAGACGGGTGTCAATCCATCGTATAAAAAAGGGGAAGTGAGGGGAAATGAGGCAAAGTAAGAGAAAATGAGGAGAAGTGAAGGGACAGGGTTAAGGGGGAGTAAGGGGAGGTCAGGGAAAATGAGAAGAATGGAGGGGAGAAGAAATTTAGGGAGGGAGAAATGAGGGAAAGAGCGGGGTGCCGAGGGGAGGGGGAGATTTGAATGACTTCATTAACGACTTAATATACTAGGAAACCCTTTTTTGTAGGCACCTGCCGCCTACTTTTACTAATTGTTAATTTTTTAATTATAAGTACAATTTTATAAATTCACGACGTAAAGGGATAAGGATTTTTAAAAAAATGAAATTTCACGCCTTAAGAAAAAATAAAAATAAATATAGTAAGCTTTTTCAGAAAATTCTATGCAGACTTCAAATTAAAAATTTTAGACGTGATTAAAAATTATTGTAAGGGAGTGCAGTTGAGCCACAGTTACAATACTTAAATTTCAATCGAAAGCCTTCCACAAAAAGTATTTAGTATTAAAATAAAAATTGAAATCCTTTAAAATAAATAATTTTGAACTCAAGTAATTTCAAGCATGCCAAAGTGAACTAATACAAGTCAGTCCTTGAAAAAATCAATGATATCCAATTTAGAGAATGAGGAATTAAATATTTTGCATTTATAAAGGCGATTAAAATAAAAAAAATTAATTCTAAAAGCTTTGAAATTTCCTAATTGTAATGTTTGAAAATTTGGGAATATCCCAACTGAAACGTTTATAAATTTAAGCAGAGAATCATTGAAAATTAAAAAGTGTTAAAACTAGAATCTTGACGATGCCAAAAATTTCAAATTGAAATCTGAAGAATTGAAGTAATTCATTATTTCTTTCGTGTATTATTACATTTAGCAAAATGTATAAAAATAAAGAATTTCAATTTGAAAAGCTGATTTTACATTTTGATTTTCATTGCTGCCATGCCGTATCTAGAAAATAGAAATTTTCTTCATTTTGTATGAGTGAAAGTTTCAAATTCTGTGGAAATTTCCCTTTCATGTGAGCCCAATAAATCGAAATTCGTTTAGTAATAATTCTAGGAAAATGGAACAGCGCACTATTTTTGTAAAACCTTTCAAAAGAACTCAGAAAATGGCTTTATATCTTGGATTTAATTAATTTAAATCCTTCCATGCTATTTTTAAGTACACAATTTTCCATCTGCATAAATTATTTAAATGGTTGAAAACTGTAGAAGTAAAAGAAACCAGTAGTTCAAAATCATTTGCAATATATAGAATTCTGCTAAATCTATAAACTAAAATCGTTCTAATAGTTTTTTAAATATATTTTTATGAGTACAATTGTAAATTTTTACGGAATTATTTAAACAAAAAAATCATAAAAATTTATGAGAATCATGAAAATTATCGGACTGAAAAGGTATTTAAAAAATAGTATCATACTAAAACAACCTCCAAAAATTGAAAAAGGTAGTGAACCGAATTTTTAGGAATTTTACGTACAAGCTACATGTAATAAAAATTCTTCAAAATGATATCAACCCCCGGGATGCAATAGCTGAGTACTGATGAATCGATACGCATCGATTTACTTATCACCTGATTTTTATTTTGTGTTGTTGTTTGATAAATCGCAAAATAAAAGAAAATGGTTCATAAATTGCAAACGCATATTATAAATCTAAATAAAGCTTGAACAATCGTTTCTACAACAAAAGGAAATGAATTCTTAAAGCAACGTATATACTTTTTGCACCTCATTCATCACAATGCACCTCCTCATTTCCTCGGTAGAAAGCTGCGGTATTTAAGTGACTCGCAAACTCGTTCACCTTTTGTCTTTATTCCCCGCCTTCGACTCTAAAATAAATAGACGCACAGAATAAATTTGCTTCAACAAACCTGAGGTCATGAACTTCCGTAAAAAAAATCGAGCCCTTAAAAATAACTCACGAAACTTGAGAATATTTTCTGAGCTTAATTTCAGTGACACTTTGCCTTAAAACTTCAGAGAACAAACTCTTCCTTGAGCTCATAATTTTTAATTAGAAGTCCTTCTTTTACGGATGGATAAATTGAAAGGAAAACTCTTGTGGGAAGTTTAAGGAAAAAGCACAACTTTTTATTTACTTTTACTTCGAAAATGCCTACCAGAGTTGAAAAAGAACAAGGACTGGGATTTACCAACCGGCTCGGTAGAAGTCTTTCAGATCGGCCCTCAAAGCGGCTCTACGGAATTTAAAAAAAATTTTGTTTTTAATATTTCAGAGCATTTGGGAGATTTCCAGGGATTCTGAACGATTTCAACAGATTTTGAGGATCTGTTGAAAATCATAGGATTTTCAAGGATTTTAATTATTTTTAAGAATGTTCAAAGCTTTCAAATGTTCACAATTTTTTTTTAATGATTTAAAAGATTTTAAGGCAATTCAAGGAATTTCAAAATAATTCATGAAGCGATTCAATATTATTCCCAAGGTTTCAAGAGCTTTTAAGAAATTCAAATTTTTGAAGGGATTGCAAAGAATTTCATAAACTTTATGAGAATTTTGAAAAATTTCATAGGATTTAAAAGATTTAGAGTATTTTTAATCATAATATAGATTTAATGATTTTTAATGATAGATATAAAAAATTTATAAACATTTCATAATGTTTCTATACAGGTCAAAGAATTTCACAAAAATTAAAGGATTTCTTAGGATTTCAAAGATTTTAAGAGATTTAAAAAAATTTCAGCAGATTTCAAGAGATTTCGAAAATTTTACGCGGTTTTAAAGAATTTTCTTGAGTTTCGGAAGATTTGAAAGGATTTCATAGAATTTAACAGATTTTAGGATATTTTAGAAGATTCCAAGAGATTTCAGAAGATTTCCAAATATTTCAAAGGTGAAAATTTGTAAGAAAATTTCAATGAATTTCAGCGAATTTCAAGGGATTTTACAATATTTTAACGGACTTTAAAGTATTTATTTCAAGGATTTGAAGGAAGTTGAAAGATTTCACGGTATTCTAAAATATTCCAAGGAATTTTCAGGAGCTTCAAAAAATTGCAAGGGATTTCAAAAGATTTCAAAGTATTTGAAATATTTTGGGGGGCTTTAAGAGATCCTGAGAAATTTATAAAATGTCGAGGAATTTACAAGAATATTAATGATTTTTAGTTATTTAAAAAAATCTCAAACAGTTTTGAAGAATTTTGGAAGATTTGAAAGTATTTTAAAGACTTATAAGGTTTTAGGATATTTTACAAGAAATCAAGGGATTTCGAAGGAATTTTAACGCATTTCATGAGATTTCCAAGGATTTAATGATTTTAAGGGATTTTAAAATATTTTTATGGATTTCAAAGAATTCGTTCGCAAGAATTGAGGGATTTCAAAGATTTAAAGAAATGTTGATAGTTATTTCAAGATGTTTTTCAAGAATTGAAAGAATGTTAAATATTTTAGGATATTTTGAAAGATTCTAATGAATTTTGAAGATTTTAGGGTGCTTTAAGAGATTCCAAGGAATGTTCAAGAGCTTCAGAAAATTTCAAGGGATTTCAAGGGATTAAAATGTATTCGAAATATTATAGAGTATTTCAAGCGGTATTAAGAGATTTGGAAAGTTCAAGGATTTTCCAAGGATTTTAATGATTTTTAGGTATTTAAAAAAATTTTTAACAATTTAAAAGAATTTCGGAAGACTTGGAAGGATATTATACAACCTATAAGGTTTTAGGATATTTTTAAAGATTCCAAGAGATTTCCAAGGATTTTAATGAATTAAAAATATTTTTGGAAATTTTAAAAGTTTTCGAGGAATTTCCAATAAATTTCAAGAATTTGAAGGGATTTCAATGGATTTGAAAGATTTTTGGGCATTTAAAAAAATTCCAAGGAATTTTCAAGAACTTTAAAAAATATCAAGGGATTTCAAAATATTTCAGGGTATTTTAGAAGATTCGAAGGAATTTTTAAGAGCTTCGTAAAATTTCAAGGGATTTCGAAAGATTTCAAAGTATTTGAAATATTTTAGGGTATTTTCAAAAACCCTAAGTAATCTAAAACGTGTCAAAGAATTTCCGAGAAATTAATGATTTTTAGATATTCAAAAAAATTGCATAAAGTTTTAGAGAATTTCAGAAGATTTGGAAGGATTGTGCAGGACCTATAAGGTTTTAGGATATTTAAAAGATTCCAAGGGATTTTAACGGATTTAGTGAGACTTCTAAGGATTTAAATGATTTTGAGGGATTTTAAAAGCTCTCAATGTATTGCTTCCTCACAAAGGAAGCTTTATAACGACGACAATTTTTGAACTTCATTTTTTGACATATCTTGACATAATGCGACATCAGGAGTCCAAAAATGAGGTTTTCAAAAAATGAGTGTGTGTGTGTGTTTGATGCTAGGGTTATTAAATTTAGAGGAATGGTAGCTCTAAATAATGTCCATTATTTATTAAGTTTAGAGCCGCATCATATGGAAGTAATTTTTGTATCTTATATTTTTCTCAAAAATCGTTTTAGAAGTGATTTTTTTCACAATAAATACCAGTAAAATGAAACTATGGTATATACAGATTTGTCAATTTGTTAAACGTTTAAAGGACAAAAAACTCTCAATTTTTGAAATACACCAATATCTTAAGTATAAAATTTATTTTTGTTGAAGAGAATCTATTGAACTATATGAAAACCTTCTACGACCTATGAAAAATAAACAATAAATAATAAATAAAAGTAAACAAGAAGAAATAAGAAATACATAAAAAAACAACAAATAATAAAAAACGCAGACGGAATCGCCTTTTCCATCCCCTCAGGATCTTTTTACAATTCAAAATCCCCTTTTCCATCCCCTTAGACTGCTTTAAAAATCAGAAATTCTCTTTCTTTCTTTGCCCCAGACTCCTTTACAATCCGAAAAACCCCTTTCCAACCCCCCTTACTGAATAATTCGCTTGGAGGATTATATTTATCCGGGAAGTATCTGTGATATAATAACCATTGCAAAATTTTGCAAATTAATAAAGATACTGAAATTGAAGATGAAAAAATTTGTCATACTCGCTAAAGAATGAGCAATTGAAGAAAATACAACTTCTACTACCAATACAAATTTTATAAGTAAATGTGTATATAATGGATTATCATATTTGATATTGATGATAAACAAGGTTTATCATAGCAGTCTTTTATCATTATCATAGAAAATATATCAGCCAGATTCTCGTCAAACAATTATTTCTTCATAATAAAACAATCCTCTATGAAGGAGCGCAGTGTTCATAAAATGATCACAATTAAAGATATAGGGGAGAAACGGGTAATGCGACACGCATAACATATATTAATCGGTAGAAAGAAAAACATAATCTATAACACTAGTTTACACAAAAAATGTACCGGAAGAAAAGAGGGTTTTTCAAACTGATTGTGGATCACTGATAAGGAAAATGACACTCATTTATTTTTCCAAAGAGGCGTTTTCGAGATATTTGCAAAAAAACGTGTTTTTTTTGTTACGGACATACCATAAATCTTGATAACGGTTGATCCAATTAATAAACTGTGTTTCATTAGAAAGGTATGACCTTCCACTTTCCGGCTATATACTGTCTGGGTCAATCGGGTTAAATTTTTTTGGGTTACAGGCGATGAAAGTCAGAAAAAGTAAATTTTCCGACCTTATTTGAAAATCACTCATTTTCAGTTGTTCCATTTTCTCGAATGTCATCGCCTATAACCCAATGAATTTTAATCCGATTGACACAAACAGTATATCGTCAGAAAGAAGAAGAACATACCTTTCAAATGATATACACGCGGGGGTGAAGCGGAGCATTGGGAGGAGAGAATTGCATGCATGCAAAAGTGGGAATTGGAGTGGTCAATCAGAATTCAGCGTAACGTCATGTATGACGTCAAGCAGTTCTAATGTTTTGGTTTAAATGCTCACTAAATTTTTGTGTAATTTTGAGGTTATGAGAAGTAACTGACTTCGACGAAAGCTTATTTTCAGTTTAGAAAGTTTTTAATTATTTGTGTATGGAAGATACGATTCGTGTTGTTGCAGGTGAGTTGAACAAATTTGAAAGTGCAAAGGAGTAGAAGAGACGGTAACAATTTTTTATAAGGGTGCCGTTTGAAAGAAAATAATCCAAACAAAGTTCATGTAGACAGTTTTAGTATAATCATACATTATTTTTTATTATTATTATATTATTAAGCCAAATCCCTTTCGGGGTAAGCGTAACTCGTTCGGTTCTGATGTCGTTTCACTACTGGGGATGAAGGAATTTGTATGGTAAATTTGGGTACGGGATGTTTAGGAGCAGAAGGAAAAGGTTTTAGATCAATCTCACAACGTCGCTCCGACACTAGTCGCTTGATTAATCTCTCTAGCAATCAACCCAGGTGAAGAGCTTCGCAAAGCCATTTTAAGCTGAAAATATAACTTCTCCTTGGTTTAAAATCCAACTTTCAATGGTTGAAAAATCATCTTTTTTGGTTAAAAATTTTATTATTTGGTCCGAAATTCAACAATTTCAATAGAAAATCATTCTATTCGATTGAAAATTTAACAGTTTTGTTGAAAATTCGTCTTTTTGGGTTGATTGAAGCCATTTGACGGTTTATTGTGAATTAATAAAAGGTCGCAACTAAAGAAAGTATAATAGTGTTATTATTTGGTTGAAGATTTGATTATTCAGTTCAAAATTGAATAATTTTCAAAAACAATCATTCATTCGGTTGACAATTCAACTAATTTGACAAAAATTCGTCCCCTTGGTTTGAAAATTTAACGACTCTTGTAAACAATTCACATTTGCGGGTTGAAATTTGAACTTTTTTGTTTTGTTGAAAATTCCTCTTTTTAGTTTGAAAATTTAGGTATTTTGGTAGAATTCAACTATTTGGTTGAAAATGAACGTTTTGTTGAAAATTCACATTTGCGAGTTGGAAATTCATCTATTTTGTAGAAAATTCGCCTTTTTGGTTTGGAATCTCAACTATCTAGTTGATTTTTTTTCTTTCTTGACTGTAAATTCAACTCTGGTTTAAAATTAATATTTTGATTGATTTCAACTGTTTTTGACTGAAAATTAAAATCGTTTTTAGTTGATGATTGAACTATTTTGTTGAAAATTCATCTTTTTGGTTGAAAATTCAACATTGGTTGAAAGTTGAACTTTTCTGTTGAAAATTTATTTTTTTGTTTGATGATTCACCATTTCAGTTGAAAATTCATCTATTTGGTTGCAGAATTGAGTATTTTGCTGAAAATTCAACATCTTCTAAAAAATTTTCTGTTGGATTTTATACGACGAGGTTCAATAAAAAGTTGTGTTTTTAATGATCAGCATTCTGAGATATTTACACATTTCCAGGTGCAGCCCCAAATTTTGATTGACTCCTTAGATGAATGCACTAAATTGTTCTCTGCTAAAGGATAGTTTGATAAGTCTTATTGATCCACTCTATCTTTCTAAATTTCAGTTTCAATAAACTTCTTCAATTATCCTGCCCCTGCCGTTAGTTTACTTTTCAGGCATACAATAGTTGATTGACTTAATTAAATAGTTTATATTAGTATATTTAAATATTATTAGACGTCAAGAAAAGATTGTATCTATTGCCACGTTATGAGTTCGATAATAAATTATATCAGAGCCTAAAAACGTTTTATTATTTCTAAATACTTGTATTATAATTTGAATATTTTTAAATAAGACCCTAAGATATTCATTAACTGAAACGTTTGTCAATCACTTTACTTTTTTCTCAATCAAAATAATGAAATATTGAAAGGAAATTGTTCTGCCAACACATACTTCATTGAAAATTCTCTTTTAGCAATTTGTAATTCTAAACTGTAATTACAGAATAAAAAAATTCACTATAAATAATTTCTCGATGAATTATGAGTTTACTGAACAATTTTTTTCTTATAATTTCATTATTTTGATTGAGAAATAAATATAATAAATATTTAGCAATTTGAATGTCCCGCCAGTTTTGGCATGCAAAACAGCCGTGATCAATGGAGCAACTATTTTTACAGTTCCTCAACGATCACCGTTGTTTGGTGCTCTCAGATCCCCACATGCTTCACCCTCGTGGATATACAGTTTATGTTAGTTGGATCAACCGTTCCCGAGATTTTTGCCAGTAACTGAAAAAAGAGCCACAAAACACGTTTTTTGCAAATATCTCGAAGACGCTTCTTTGGAAAAAAATAAGTGTAATTTTCTTTTTCAGCGGCCTATAATTAGCCTAAAAGACACTTCTTTCTAGGTACACGCGATGAATAAAAAATTCGTAAACTTGTATAATGTAATGGCGAAATATGTAAGGCGTAGATCAATATCTTAGCTTTGCTCTATTTATAGGGAAAATATAATCTATATCAATTAAAATACTTAATTATTAAGTGTTCCAAGAAGGTCCATGTGCGTCAACTTAACCTACCTGTTGAGTAATGCGGCGCGCACTATTAATTTTACCTTTTTGCGAATTAGAAATAATTTTCTAACAATCGGACGCACAATTTCAGTGAAATCTGATATCTATATTTATTTAAAGTTTAAAGAAAATATATTGGAGGTTATATTTCGGGAGTGATGAGCATCCAAAGCTATGAACATACAATATTGAACATTTCGACATTTTACCATTAAAATGTCCGTCCGCGCCATATTACCCGCTTGTGTGTAGTATTGAAATAATACTTTTTTTTGCAGATTTCAATTATTTCAACATGTTTGTGACACCTGACATCCTTCGAAAAAGTTAGAAGATCAATATTAACAAAGTTTTGATTTTGGAGCTTCATATTACAAGCTTCAATGATCTTTCCGCAACTGTCATAATAGACGAGAGACACCAAAAAGAAACTTTTCACCTTGAAAATTTTATAATTATCTTAATTAACCAAATTTTTTCACTATTTGATATTACATTCAGGAATGTATATACTGAATCTAACCTCGCTCGTTCATAATACGCAGATTTTTGTAAAAGTGACCGCCCCGCATTACCCGCTTCTCCCCCATACCATATCATAAACGAGCCCACCAAATTACTCTGCAGCGGTTTTTAATGAAGTTTCAGGATTTTAGGAAGTATCATCGAATTATATGAAATTTCACGGGGTTTTCAGGGAATTTTATGAGATTTCAACGGGTTGTAAAAATTTGAAGTAATTTTATAATATTTCAACCCGTGTGGAAAAATTTCATAGCAGTCTGGTGTCAGGTCTGGCCCAGGTCTGGCTTTATCTAGACTGTCCAGTCTGGAAGGTCTGGTCTGGTCTGGCCCAGAACTGGCGCTGATCAGCTATCTTAGAACAAAAAAAGTTCTAAGTTCAATCAGCAAATTTTTCTTTGACATATTTCAAAAAAGCTGCGGGACGTCTAAAATGATAGAAAGTCAGAAATTCACACTATCAAAACACGAATTTTTTTCATGTCACCTTGACATTCTGGTCTGGTCCAGGGCTGGCGCTGATCAGCTACCCAAAAACAGAAAAAGTTTCAAGTTCTAACAGCAATTTGTTTACATATTTCGAGAGAGTTACGGAAAGTCACAATAACTTGAAGACGATTGCAGATAAATTGATTAAATTTGGCTGACTTATTTTCACAATTAATACCTCAAAACTGACCGCAAGATTTCTAAAAATAATCATTACCACTTTTTTAGCACTTTCTAATATTTTTAAAATGGCTTCTTTATAGTAAAACTTTTTTCATCAGCATAATTCGAAGTTGAGGTAAGAATATAAAAGATTCCCTGCCTCCAGAGGAAACGACTGGCCGATAATATTCTGAAATTTTATTAAAGAGTGAGGAAGCTATGGTTATTTATAATATTTGAAAAAATGTCGTTTGAAGTAGAGCTCTGTTTATTAATATAATTCAAAATTGATGCAAAAATAAAAACAAACTCTTGATCAAAGACGAATCGATTAACCTATAATATTCATACATTTTATTGAAGAGTAAGGAAATTATGGTCATTTATAATAGTTGAAAAATTTGTTTTTTACAGTAAAAATGTTTTCATCAACATAATTCCAAGTTGATGCAAAAATAGAAAATACTTTTTGTTTCGAGACGAAGTGATTGACCATATTTTCAAATAATTATACATATAATAAAACAAAAAATATATAATAATTTTTAAAAGATGCATGAATACATTTTTAAATTTTCCAAAACAAATCATATGGTACATTTTTAAATAAAATAATTCTGATAGAGATTTCCTGATAGAGATTGTAATAGTATACTGATAGTTTCTATATTTTTTATTTAATGTTAATGTTATAAAGTCTTACCATAAATATATATTGAACCCATTGTTTTCCTTCATAAACTTTGCCCTCTATCAAATTCTTGTACAAGAAGGATATAAATTATAAAATTGTTTTGTGAATGAAATTACTTATAAAATACAAGATGAAAATATTTAATAAGAAGAATGTTACTTTTTCAAAGAAAGGCTAGAGTGTGTTCTATAGACATGTAATTTGTTTTTCGTTTGAAAATATTGTACGAATTTTAGCCTTATTCTTATATCATACACATCAGGATATGGATAATTTTTTGTAACGTTCTGGAAACACTGAGGAATTTAACGAAGGATAATTGAACAAGGCAATATTGATTAATTAAAAATTGAATTTGTCTCTATTGTGTATGTATAAAAATTTATTTGAAAAAAAAAATATTTTAATTTTTTGAAATTATTTTTGATTAATTAAATTTTTTAAATAACTTGTTTCGAAATCAGTCGGGAGGCACCAAAAAACATATGTATTTTTCTCAAAAAACAAAAATAATCAAAAAATTTTTTTCAATAACTGATTTTTTTCACATATCGGTTTTTCCTCGGAATTATATTATAATCATTTCATACTCACTTAAAATACTTTTCACAAAAATATTTGAATTCCAATTTAAATTTTTATCCAACACAAAAAAATCAAACATTAAAAAAAATCTGTTCCTTTTTCGATTCAAATTTCAGAAAGAAACAATATATTATAAGAAGAAATTTATTACAAATAAAAAAATGTGAATCGCTCAAGGATTGCAGTAATATTAAATATTAATAGATTTGAATCATTTTAATAAATTGCACTAATTACTGATTAATTAAAATATTCAACAGTTCATTAATTCAAGATATCAGAATAGTAAGAATTAAAAATTGCTATAATAAAAATCAAAAGTATATGCTAAATAAATTTTGTTTCATTAGTAAATTATAAATGTTTATAAAAATTTTTTCAATTTGAAATGGTAATTTTTTGAGCTAAAGAGGGGAAGGGGGAAGTTCTGCCACATCCTTTCCCTTTTCCAGCTTGAAAAATTATCAATAATTGCTACTTTTGGAAATTTCATAACTATTTTTTCGAATTGACTTCGGAAATTTCATTTGCGAATATTTTCGAAGTTACATCAATAATCATTAATTACGTTTTCAATGAGATCGGCTGAGTATCAAGTATATACAAATATTTAAAAAGGTTAAAAATAAAACTCTTAAATTAATTTTTATTTTGATATCTATTTAGGACTAGTTTCTTGGTGAAAATGGCAGCAAACATTCCTAAAAATATTGAAAAAAGTGTGGAATCGCCAATGATACCATTCTGTTATCAACCGTTATCCACCAAACTAAAAAGATGTAAAAATTATGACCGAAAAAAGCAAAAGAAGGATTTTAAAAATTTTTTGCTGATGAGTTCGATTTTATTCGGCATTTCAGTGAGACTTTCTGTAAATTTGTGTATTTTTCGTAAGCTTGAATTTCAAAATTCAAAAAAATATAACTTTAAGTTAATAGAAATGAATATTTTAGTTTTTCTTTAAAATTGTAAAAAAGAACAATGATGATGAACATTTATTTTGAAATGTTTCTAGCTATAGTGATGTAAAGTTCAAAGTAATATAATAATGCTCCCTCTATACTGAGAAAACTATTTTCTTCGTCCAACAAAAATTTGATTGGCTCAACGAAATTGTTTTGTTGGGTCTTCTTGTTGGCTTAACAAAAATGGTTTGTTAGCTGAATCAAATTTTTTTGTCAGACCAATAAAATGTTTTGTTGGCTAAACAAAAGTCGTTTGTTAGCCTTACAAAATCGTTTTGTAGGCTTAACCAAATTACACTCAAATCCTGCTATAGAGACCGTGACGGGGGTACCCTCAATGGCCTTCGTTCCTATCTCGGGGTTCTCCAAACCATAAACAATCAGGGCCGTATGAACCATTTCTGTTGGAGTGTTGTCTTAAAAAATATTTTATTTTTGCCATTTTGATTTTATAATATCATAATGAGAGCGAAAATGTTTGTGCTCGAAAATCAAACTTTATCAAAGTACTGATTTTTAAATATGTACTTACATATATCAGGGTAGACATGTAGATAATTTTCGTCGGTACTATACAGGAAGATCGCCTCTGTCTCTGACTTGCTGAAGCCATTCTAAGACAGCAGCATCCAAATCCTTATTGTCATTTGTTCTTGACGATTTCTTTTTCACGTACTCATAACTTTCAACCTTCTTTCTTAAAAAAGATTCGCGAGCTCTCACAGCCTTGCACACGCTCTCAGAGACTCAGAGACACCATATTTCCTTAAAATAGACTGTTTTGAGACCACTGTTTTCACTTCGTCTAAAATCTCATATTTCCTTCCGAAAGATAAACGCTTCCTCTTGTTTTCCTTCGACATTCTTGTAACGCCTCTTTACACGTAGTTTCGCATAACCTCAACCGCGAACTGAAGCGAATGTCCTGCGACACTTGCAACTGACTGGAAATGACTGAAGCAGACGACACGAGTAACCGCGGAGAGTACTGCCCGCTTTTTTCAGACGCTCCTGCGTTGTTGTGGAGACACTGCCGCTGAGCTTGCAGCGGCTCTCTCTCGCCTCCTTGGTCCCCCTTTTTTTTATACCGGGGGTTCTTATAGCGGAGTTTGAGAGTATATTTCATTGAGGAAAATAGTTGTTAAGGCAGACGAAAACTCAATATTATCTGGAAATGGAACTACGGGACAGATTTCTCAGGTATTGTGCCATAATATCTTGGATATTTCTGATATAACACCATATTATCTTCGATATCTGTCATATATAGTTCCACTTTCAGATATTGAGTGTTTATTTGCTCCAATATCTAGTTTTCTCACTGATGATTGTCCTAATAAAATTGTGTTGTTTCTTACTTATGTGAATCAAAAAGGGATTTGGATGTTGCATTAGCTTATTAAATCTTTAATCATTAGCAGGTCACTCTTCTGAAATTTATCAGCCTTAATCGGGAGAACCTCCTTGCTCGAATTCCGGACCTATTTTTTATATTGTATACAGTAATGACGTAACTGATACGATCTCCTCGAAGATGATATCTTTTGCGAATGATACAAAGATGCTTTGGAGGATAAATTGTTGGTTGGGAGGATAGATGGTTGTGTGCAGCTACCGAATGATCTGGACAATTTCTATGAATGGTGTTTGAAGAATAAGCTAAAGATTAATCTAGAAAGAACTTCAGTTGTTACGTATTCTAGACTTGTGAATCCAATAATCTTCAATTGCGAAGTTAATAATGTTCAACTAAGTAGAGAAGAACCCACGTGCGACCTAGGAATCAATTTTAACTCCCAGTTGAGATTTAAAGATCATATTGATATTTCGGGTAAACAAGCTAGCAAAATGCTTTGATATTTGTTCAGGACGTGTAAGAATTTCAAGAAAAGTGAAACGTTAATAACGATGTATGATAGTCTTGTACTGTCAAAACTTGAATATGCATTTGTGATATAGTCTCCGAAATTTGTACCACACGCTGAGACACTCGAAAGGATACAGAAGAAATTTATGAGGTATTTGGCGTTTAAAGAGGAGGGTGTTTATCCTGAAAGGGGTAGCTCATACCTTATACTTTAGACACGGTTTAATATTATGCCCTTGGAGGATAGAAGATCACCCCATTGCCTAAAATTGATGTTTGAAATACAACAAGGCAAAATCAACTGTCCATATCTGCTTAGTAGACTTCATTTTCGAGTGCCTGAGTTTGTTTAACTCTACGATGAGTAAATTCAACACAGTTGCAATAAAATTTGTACTAAGTAAGTATGCAAAAGCAAAATAAATACTGTACTCTATTAATTTTAGGAGCAATATGTAGACACATAATATACTTATAAGCATGTATTAAGCCAAAAAGAAACCCTGTAATTGGTGTAAAAACTGCTATGATTTCAATAAATATGACATGAAAAATGAAATGAATTAAAATCATATTCATTGTGAATATAAAGTGTCCAACTGAAACGAAAATATGCTGGTATTTTCACTTGAAGGCCATCAGCTAAGGTGAAAGCCATTAATCTAAAAATTTTCACATGATATTGTCAGCCAACTTGAGACAAAACAAAATTTCACCTCGATTTCAGTTTTCACTCACGAAGATATAATATCCGCCACATTGGAGTCTAACATTCTTTCGTTCTCCGCAAGAGTGCACCTGCCTAATCGTGTATCTCGCTGATCCAACCAAATAGTTTTGTTGACTCAATAAAACTTTGTTTATGACAACAAAGCAAGACCCAGCAAAATAATTTCGTCACAACAGCAAAATATTTTGTTAGACTCACAGAATAGTTATAAGTTAACAAAAGAAAATTTTGCTGTGACAACAACAACAGCTCAAGAAAACTGTTTTCTTGCAATTACTCATCTTTTTCTCAGTGTATGAAGAAGGATGCATTTGCTACCAGGAAGCCAAGTGGCCATGAAATGAATACCATACAATTATAAATAAAAACAAAGTGAGCCCACTCGAGATCGAATTCACAGCTAATTTTCATTTTAAGGGTAGCTGCGAGCATCCCTCGATGTCTTCGGACCCTTCAGTGATTGCACCGATTTAGTCCCATGTCCAATCCACCCCTGCTAGTGTATCAGTAGCTGAAGGGGCTTATGAAACGTATACCGGAAGATAATATTATTCGGATATCGGAAATGGACTTCCGCATGTAAAATACTGTATACCCCAGGACAGGTGGTTGTGGAAAATTAGGTCAGTATTGATAAACCTGAGTACAGTACTGTGGTAAATTCGACACATATGCGCAAAGGACACACTCATGCAGGAATGGAATGCTTTGATTTGACCTCCTTGAACCTACCCTCACGTAGTTATCGTATAAATGCATGTGCAGATAGCATTGTTGCATATATATAATAGATCTAAAGCGTTCCAACGGATTCACCATAATCAATTTCCGCGTCTATACAAGCCCCTTTCGCCTGAATGCTTATTTGAACTGCAAGCTCCATTTTCAAAGGATAACAAACGAGGTACTTTCGATTTCACGTATGATTGCAGGTGAGATTATTGCCTCGATTATTTCATTAATTCCTGTCGTGTAAGAAAATATGAATACGTTACACTTAAACAAGTTAAATAAATTATTTATGTCAGGGTGACAAAGAAAAACCTAAATATTTTGTTTTAACTCGGACCACTCCTTCAAATGTTTACTTTTAGCAAATTAATGAGCACATGATTTTCATTTTTTAATCTGAAACATTCTAATCCAACTCTCAAGACATTGTTCATTATATATCTCAAAAATATTTTGTGAAAAAAAAAGAAAAAATACGTATTAATTAATTTTTAAAGCAGGTCAATTTTCAGGGGTAAGATTTTCAAGGATATAAAATTGCGATACTTATTGAACCAAAATAATCTTATTTCAAGAAATTCGGAAGGCATACCCGCTAAGATTTCTAGGGTAAGAGCACCGGTTATTGGCACCTTAAAAGGAAATTTGGACTTCAGGAAATAAATGAACACATAAAATATTAAACTTTAAAATAGTCATAATTACACTAACACTCAAAATTTAACGCAGAATACACTGGAATGTTTAATTGTTATTAAGGGTTGATGAAAATTCAAAAACTTATTAAAAATAAGTATGTAGTTCCAAAATTTCAGTGCTTGGTACTGCGAACCCTGGTTAGAGGCCGTTCATAAACTGCGTTACCAATTTTGAGCTAATTTTGACCCCCTGTCCCCCCACGTTGGCAACCGTTTTGAAGCCCCCCCCCAAAGTAACGTAGCCATTGGCTAAACACGAATTTCACGTTTATTCTGCGTTTTTTTCGCGTTTCTAATGAGTTCAGTTCATAGAACGCTTTAAATATATTTTCTACCAAAAGAGATAAATTTTCAACCCAAAAAGACGAACTTTCAACCTAGAAAGGAAACTTTCAATCCAACAGAATGAATTTTCAACAGAAAAGTTGAATTTTCGACAAAAAAAGATGACTTTGAGAAAATGATTGAATTTCAAACAAAAGAATTAAACTCTCAACAAAATGGCTGAATTTTTTACCTTGAAAGATGAATTTTCAACCATTTGAATTCAATGGAAAGCAACGAATTTGTGACAAAAGTAGTTCAATCCTCAACCAAATAGATGGATTTCCAACAAAGATGACTAATTTTCTACCCAAAAAGACGATATTTCAATGAAAGAGTTTAGTTTTCTCACTAAAAGTCGAATGATTTAGAAAACAGTTGACTTTTAAACTGAAAAATGTGAATTTTCAACAATAAAGTTAACTTTCAATAAAGAAAGACAAATTTTCAACCAAATAGTTGTATTTTTAATTTTGAAAAATCTATGAATCAAAAGTGGATTCGTTAAATTTTCAGCTAAAAACATTAATTTTCAATTTTAAAAAACGCATTTTCTTCCAGTTACATTCTACCATAAAGGATAAACTTTTGACAAAATAGTTGAATCCTCAATTCAATATATTAAGTAAAAAAAAACAGATTAATTTTTTACCCCAAAAGACAAATTTAAAAAAAAAGTAGATGATTTTTCAACCAAATATTTGAATTTTAAAGTTATAAAAAACAGATTTCCAACCAAAAATGGAATAGTTAAATTTTCAGATGAAACACTTAGTCTTTAACCCAATGAAAAACGAATTTTCAACGAAATAGTGAAACTTTCAACAAAAAAAGAAAGGCATTTTCGACCAAGAAGATTAATGTTCTATGAAAAAAACAAATTTTCAACAAAATACAAGAATTTCTGAAAAAAATGTTACATTATGAAGCCGAAAAGACGAATTATCTACAAAAAAGTTGAATTTTCAACCCAAAAATATGATTTGTCATCGTAGAAGTTAATTTTTTACTAGATAGTTAAATTTTCAAATAAATTGCTTAATTCTCAACCAAATAATTGAATTTTCTACCATAATAATTGGATTTAAAAAAAAATGAATTTTCAACAAAAAGTTCAATTCACAACTAAATAGTTGAATTTTCAACTAAAATGATGAATCTTCTACAAAGAAGATGATTTTTTCACAAAGTTGTTGAACTTCAAACTAAGTAGTAATAGCTGATATTTCAACTAAAACAGATTTTAATTTGAAATCCAAAACAGTTGAATTCAACCAAAAAAGACGAATTTACAAAAAAAGTAGTTGAATCCTCAACCAAAACAGATTAAATTTTAACCAAACAATTGAACTTTTCGTCCAAGAGGAAAAAAAGACAAATTTTCAACAGAGCTGTGAATTTTTAAACAAACATTTGAATTTTTCAGCTAGTAAAGATCAATTTTCAATTTAAAATATCAATGTTCGACCAAAAACGAGATGGTTACATTTTCAGTTGAACAAGTTAATTCTTAACAACAAAGAAACGATTTTTCAACAAAATAGTTAAATTTTCAACCAAAAAGATGAAGTTTCAACTAAAATGATGAATCTTCATTCAAAAAAATGAATTTTCAACAAAAAAGTTCAACATTCAACAAAAAAGGATTTTGACTTGGAATAAAAAAGCGTCGAGTTCAAACAAAAAAGACGAATTTTTAACAAAAATAATCAAATCCTCAACCCAAACAGATTAATTTCCAACCAAAATGAAACGAATGCTCATATAAAGAGATGAATCTTGAACAAAGAAAATGAATTTTTTACAAAGTAATTAGATTTTTAACCAAACAGTAGAATCTTTAACCAAACGATATGAATTCCAAACCAAAAAAGCAATAGTGTAAGATTTTTATCTGGGATGTCTTACAACTATTTTTCATTTTAAGAGGAAAAAATTCGTTTTCCGCTGTTATATACCAGATAAAAAATTAGAACAGATAAAAATTATTATTCGAATTGTCTAAAGATATTTTTTTTTTGAAGAATGTTATCAACTTGCGAAATGAAGTTTCTAGTGATATATACATCAACTATACCAAAAATGTATTCTGTCAAAAAGTTATAATTTCAAGGGGTGGTACTTTAAAGTATAATGATATTTTACAAGTTAAATTTTCGGTAAATCATAAATTGAGGTTTTTCAAAAATCTTACCTCGTAGAATTTTTGCTTAGCAAAAAAAATTATTCCACAATTTTTTTTATCCAAAAAATAATTCGACATGCTTTAAACGGCAATTATTACTTTCTCAAGCCTTGAATGAGTTCTAAAAATAAGTTTATAGAAAAAAAAAGAAAAATACGGGGTAACTATTTTTTCAAGGGGTATAATCTCAAGGAGTAAGCCTTTCTTATATAAAAATACATTAAGGGTTGGGTTTTCTAGAAATCCTAAATTTAGGTGTTTTAAAAATCACACATCGTAGAATTGTCAATTCTGCCTCTGTAAAGCCCCGAGCGTGTTCTAAAAATGAGTTTATCGAAAAAGAAAAAAAAAATACATGGTACCTTTTCTTTCAAGGGGTACAATATTATGGGGTAAGCCTTCCAAATTCCTCAAAATCAGATTATTTTGGTTCAATAAGTATCGTCATTTCATATATTCCTAAATACTTACCCCTGAGAATTAATTTGCTTTAGAAAAAAATTAATACGTATTTTTTCTTTTTTTCCATACAAAATATTTTTGAGTTCATATAGTTAAAAATGTTTTGAGGGTCGGTTGGAATTTTTTATTTTAAAAAACAAAAACACGTGTTTATGATGTGCTCAAATTAAAAAAGTAAACGTTTGAAGGGATGGCCCTAGTTGAAACCAAATATTTAGGTTTTTCATTGTCTCCCTAATGTATATCCCGGTAAGTTAACGGCATTTATTCGACTCCGGTTTTCCTTGGCAGATTTTACGACCAAACGATTGAACATTTTGGTTTAATCGAAAGAAAAAATTTTCATCTACTGAAAATAGAGGAAAAACAATCCACTTTTAAAATTTGAACATTCAAAATAACAAAAAAAATCTGCTCGCCTCGCGGGCACATTCTGATCGCGCGCGTCGCGCGCAACTCGCTTCGCTTGCAAGTTTGAACGCGATTAGGGCGCGCGATTCGGTCGTCGCGCTTCGCGCTCCGAAGCATGGTTGACATTCTCGGTTGTTTACCGCTTGTGGCCGGTGAGTCATGAGGAAAGGAAGGAAACCGGAGTAAGAGTAGGTGACATGGATAGAAATACGCGCGCGTGAGTTAGAGAGAGAAAGAGAGAGACTCCGACCACGGGATGGTCATGCATTGCCTACGTGACGCAATGGAATTTTGGGACTTTTCAACGCTAGCTTGAGGAAAGGAAAATGTGGCTTAGCGACATGAATCATCTTTTCAGGATTAGCAAGCTCGCTTTCGTAAACAACATGGACGTGACATTCATCACATAGGCCTTCTTTCAAGATTCCAAATAACCTTGAGTGGAGGCTCGTGTTGACAAATATCGACTTTCCAGGGGGTTCTCAATCGGGTCGTTGGCCTACAACAATTCAACTACTTAAAATTGAAGCGTTTCAAATTGCAGATAAGTAAACATTTCCCATTCAAGCCTTCAAAAGTGAACAAACCTTAATTTTCAAAGTTTAGAATGAAACTTTTTCAGAATTAAATATTCTTATTTATATACCATTGAAAATCTAAAACTTTCTGAATTGAATAATTGAAGCCTCGGCAGAGATAACGTTGTATCAACAAAAATACTTTTATTTAAAACTATGTTGATAGTATGGCAAGAGATTCTTCCCCAAGGATTTTCTGTTCTATGTAGTAGTATATATGTTATAGAGCAAATGAGGAGTGAGCGACCATAAGTAGATAAGTCCTTTTTTCTTCAAATTGTGATAATTATAGATTCAATATACTGCGTCCTCAGAAATCCATCTAAAACAATTGTATTTAGAAGACAAATTCTTTATCAATTTCCACTATTTAAACATTTTACCTTGCTCAAGTATCATAAGTCCAGTTTATAATTCAGAATTATTTTCACTCGAAAAAATGACCAAAATGTTACAAGTCCTCTTTTGTGAGCGACTATATTAATTAACCGAATTGGAATAAGTCCAAAACTACTTCTTTCACATAATTTATCATAGTTTCGTTATTTTAAAATTATTTCAAGGCTAAGGAAGAATTTCTGCGTTTTGTTAGCTCGCTTTTGTAAGATATGTAAGAATATGGCTGTGGAAATATCCGACAATGTCATTTTCAAGGTTAATACTTGAAGAAACTTGAATAAAATTTAGATTTTTCCCAATGACATTTGCGGCTATATTCATGGTCATATTGTGCCTCTGATAAATGTATGCATATGTACTAAAACATGTGTTCCTATTTCTACTGTGGAGTATAAAAATGTATTTTCACTCTTGCTCCCTCTCTAAATCTGATTTAGTGAAAATATATCTACTCAAATCATTCGAATCCTAATAAATCACAGTAGAAAAGGTTACTGTAAATTTAGTGAAATTTAATCTTCAATTTAATTAAAGTTCGATTATACTAACTTATATTTCGAGAGTTTGTATAAAAGACCTGATTCATCTGATATGCTTAAAATAAATTATTATATCATGGAATGTTGTAAAATGAGTCATTTTCTCTGGTTTGATTGAATATTTATTTTACACAACATTGGCTCTGAAAAACTATACTGCGTATACACTCAACAAATCATATAATAAAAATCAGTAGATTTTCTGCCACCTTAGAAAAATCAAGGTTTCTTCTACCCAGATTGCACCAATCAGGTTACTGGCATTTTCCACCATCTGAAATTTGGAATCGTACATATTTTACCATTCAATATTAATCTTATAATACGTATTTTATTCAGTTATTTTCAATAGGCATCCATGTGTCTGGGCATACTGAAAATAATTGATCTACGTTCATCGACTTTCGGTGAACCTTGCCTTATTTAATAAGACCTTTAAAAAGTCAAAGTTCCTTTCATCTGGAAAATAATAGTGCTAAAAATTAATACAAACTAAAATAGTTTTTGTAAAATGATATATCTTCTTTCTTACTCATACAAATGAATAAATTGTTTAACTCCTGGCAAACTTCGATGGTTGAACAATAGATGGATCAAAAAATTCCAATTTCAAAAATTTTATTGTTATATTTTATATTTTTCATTCAGAACTATGCTCAAATGATGATCTTATATTAATTCGTTGAAATTATCTTTATTCTATAGTAATATAACTGGCACTGTGCCAATTAATTGTAGTCTCGGCAGAGATAACGTTGGATCAACAAAAGTTTGAGTAATTTCCATATGGAATTTTCTTAGAATTTTTTCAAGTAGGTATTTGAGTCTAGAATTATACGGTAGATATTTGAATTAATGAATGTTCAACTTACAGCAACTTTTGCAACAGGGTAAAGAATCGTCCCGCTTACAGCTTGTACCATCTTTCAGACAGTTGGCAACTGCTCCAACGAAAAGAGACATACTCAGAAGAGCGAGAAAGGTGACAGTTGTAAAATTCATTTTTAATGATAATAACTGAAATCTTTTGCTTCGTTCACGGCTTATATTCCTAATTGAATGGTATGGTCTGGTTTAATGCATCTCCCGCGATTTTTTTTCTTATCTGAGCCAACATTTTTATTTCGAAATGTTTATCTATACCGCACACATGAGAAACATTTTCAGCCTTATCGAAACAATAAAAGGCAATGTTATCAATCAAACTTGGAAATACTAGATAAGCCACGTCACCTCCGCCAATTTAACGCGTTCACAAGTTACTGCGTCAAAATAGAAGAACAAGAATTATTTATACACTCAATATATTTTATCCGACTTGAATTTCATCTTTCTTCAATTTGTTTTATCTTACGTGTTAGAAGAAAAAATATAGCATTTAAAGAGAATTCGAATTTGAAACAGTGGTAGAAGTAGATAACTTTTTTTTTGAAAATTCAATATTTTTGGTTCTATTTGACCGATTTGAATTTTCACAAGTGGAAACTGAATATTTTCAATGTAGCTTTCCAATTTTTGAAATAAATATGTTTTGTGTTTTACTCCTTCTGTTTCTTCAATTTTTTTTTTTTTAGTTGATAAGTTTCTCATTTTTTCATACTTAAAATACTTGAAATAAAGAAAAAGCCTAACCTTTTTGACTTCTCATATTAGTTTTAGTGAAAATAATTGAATTGATAAAATCTATTACCATTACAATTTTTTGATTTCAAGAATGAGTAGAGTCTTTAGCCTTCTTACTTTATCATATGAAAAAATCGGAACGATTTCAAATATTATAAAAGTTGTATGACTCTCCCCTTTCTGAATCTTTTAAAATTGTCAATTTAAAAATCTTCTATCATACTTTTTGATCAGCTCTCAGCTTCAAACTTTCGATATTAAATTATTTAAAACTGGGATCGTTTAATATTAAACAACTGTAAGCTGAAAGCATGTATCGAAACATTGAAAATTCTTTGGTTTCATTTCAAAATTTTTTAAATTTTACCGCTTGAAAATAATTTTACTTTATAGATAAAAAAATAATTGAAACCAAGGTTTGGTTGAATATTTGATTTAAACCTGAAAAGTTCAAAATTGTATAATTTCAAATTTAAATTCATGAACTTTATAATTTTGACCTCCCGCACCTATTATTCATAACCCTGTAATACCATCTCCTAAGTAGTGAAATTAGATTTTCTTGCAATATATTAAAGTTTTTAAACTTTTTTGACCGTTTTTTTCTTGGTTCATCACTAATAATTATTGATTATAAATTTGAAATAGTATTTAAAATATTTTGAAATGGCAAAAGAAATCTTTAAATCTTCAAAATCTTTGTGAAATACTTTGAAGCCGCAAAAGATTTCTTGAAATCTTTGTCAAATCTTTGAAATCTCTCTGAATCTCTGAAATTTTTGTAAATTTTTTTATGTATGTAAGATTTTAGTTTATGTTAACATCTGTTTGAAATATTTCAGATATTTTACAATCTTTTGAAATTGCAAAAGATTTATTTAAATCTCTATGAAATGTTTGAAACCTCTGAAATCTTTCACATTTTTGTGAATTCGTTGATTTATGTGAGATTTTAGTTTAAGTTAACCTTTGTTTGAAATCCTTGAGGTATTTTGCATCCTTTCGAGATCTTTGTGAAATCTTTGAAATCTTTGTGAAATGTTTTGAAATCGCCAAATATTCCTTAACATCTCTGTAAAATGTTTGAAACCTTTGAAATCTTTCACATTTTTTTGAATTCGATGATTAATGTAAGATTTGGGTTTGAGTTAAAGTTTGTTTCAAATCTTTAAAGTATTTCTCGGTCTTGTAAAATCTTTGAAATCTTTGTGAAATATTTCGAAAGCGCAAAAGACTTCTTGAAATCTTTGTGAGATCCCCAAATTCTTTTGAATCTTCCTGAAATCTTTGACATTTTTGTGAATTCTTTGATTTATGTAAGATTTCAGTTAAGGTTCATGTTTGTTTGAAATCTTTAAAATATTTTGAAATTGCAAAAGATTTCTTGAAATTATTGTAAAATCTTTGAAATCTTCTTAAAACCTTTGAAATTTTTATAATTTTTTTTATGTTCGTAAGATTTTAGTTCAAGTTAACGTCTGTTTGAAATCTTTAAAAACTTTTGCAATGTTTTGAAATCGCCAAATATTTCTTAACATCTCTGTAAAATGTTTGAAACCTTTGAAATCTTTCACATTTTTGTGAATTCGATGATTCATGTAAGATTTTAGTTTGTGTTAAATTTTGTTTCATATCTTCAAAGTATTTCTCAATCTTGTGGAATCTTTGAAATCTTTGTGAAATATTTTGAAATCACAAAAGACTCCTTGAAATCTTTGTGAGATCCTTGAATTCTTCTTAATCTTTCTGAAATCTTTGACATTTTTGTGAATTTGATGATTTATGTAAGATTTTAGTTTAAGTTAAAGATTGTTTCAAATCTTCAAAGTATTTCTCAATCTTGTGGAATCTTTGGAACCTTTGTGAAATATTTTGAAATCACAAAAGACTTCTTGAAATCTTTATGAGATCCTCGAATTCTCTTTAATCTTTCTGAAATCTTTGACATTTTTGTGAATTCTTTGATTTATGTAAGATTTTAGTTTAAGTTAACCTTTGTTTGAAATCTTTGAGGTATTTTGCATCCTTTTAAGATCTTTGTGAAATCTTTGAAATCTTTGCGTGATATTTTGAAATCGCAAAAGATTTCTTGAAATCACTGTAAAATCTTTGAAATCTTTTTGAAACCTTTGAAATTTTTGTAAAATTTTTGATGTTCGTAAGATTTTAGTTCGGGTTAACATCTGTTTGAAATCTTTGAAAAATTTTGCAATGTTTTGAAATCGCCAAATATTTCTTAACATCTCTGTAAAATATTTGAAACCTTTGAAATCTTTCACATTTTTTTGAATTCGATGATTAATGTAAGATTTTAGTTTGAGTTAAAGTTTGTTTCAAATCTTCAAAGTATTTCTCAATCTTGTGGAATCTTCGAAATCTTTGTAAAATATTCTGAAATCGCAAAAGACTTCTTGAAATCTTTGTGAGATCCTTGAATGTTTTTTAATCTTTCTGAAATCTTTGACATTTTTGTGAATTCTTTTATTTATGTGAGAATTCAGTTTAAGTTCGTGTCTGTTTGAAATCTTTGAAATATTTTGAAATCGCAAAAGATTTCTTGAAATTATTGTAAAATCTTTGAAACCTTTGAAACCTTTCACATTTTTGTGAATTCGATGATTTATGTAAGATTTTAGTATAGGTTCACGTTTGTTTTAAATCTTTGAAGTACTTTTCAATCTTGTGAAATCTTTAAAACCTTTGTGAGATATTTTGAAATCGCGAAAAATTTCTCAAAATCTTTGTGAGATCCTTAAATTCTTTTATATCTTTCTGAAATCTTTGACATTTTTATGAATTCTTTGATTCATGTAAGATTTTAGTTCAAATTCACGTTTGTTTGAAATCTTTGAAGTATTTTGCAATCTTTTGAGATCTTTGTGAAATCTTTATGAAAAATATTTTGAAATCGCAAAAGAGTTCTTGAAATCTTTGTAAGATCTTCGAAATCTTTCTAAAATCTGCGAAATTTTTGTAAATTTTTTGATGTATGTCAGATTTTAGTTTATGTTAACATCTGTTTGAAATATGTGAAATATTTTGCAATGTTTTGAAATCGCAAGAAATTTCCTAAAATCTCTGTAAAATGTTTAAAACCTTTGAAATCTTTCACCTTTTTGTGAATTCGTTGATTAATGTAAGATTTTAGTTTGAGTTGAAGTTTGTTTCAAATCTTTGAAGTAATTTGCAATTTTGTGAAATTTTTGAAATCTTTGTGAAATATTCTGAAATCGCAAGAGATTTCCTAAAATCTCTATAAAATGTTTAAAATCTTTGAAACCTTTCACCTTTTTGTGAATTCGTTGATTAATGTAAGATTTTAGTTTGAGTTAAAGTTTGTTTCAAATCTTTGAAGTAATTTGTAATCTTGTGAAATGTTTAAAATCTTTGTGAAATATTTTGAAATCGCAAGAGATTTCCTAAAATCTCTATAAAATGTTTAAAACCTCTGAAATCTTTCACCTTTTCGTGAATTCGTTGATTAATGTAAGATTTTAGTTTGAGTTAAAGTTTGTTTCAAATCTTTGAAGTAATTTGCAATCTTGTGGGATATTTGAAATCTTTGTGAAATATTATGAAATCGCAAAAGATTTCTTGAAATCTTTGTGACATCCTTGAATTCTTTCAAATCTTTCTGAAATCTTTGACATTTTTGTGAATTCTGCGATTTATGTAAGATTTTAGTTTGAGTTCACGTTTGTTTGAAATTTTTGAGGTATTTTGCAATCTTTTGAGATCTTTGGGAAATCTTTCAAATCTTCGTGAAATGTTTCAAAATCGCAAAAGATTTCTTGAAATCTTTGTTGGATTCTTGAAATATTTTTGAAATATTTGAAATTTCTATAAATTTTTTGATGTATGTAAGATTTCGGCTTCAGTTAACGTTTGTTTGGAATCTTCGAAGTATTTTGCAATCTTTTGAAATCTTCGTGAAATATTTTGAAATCTTTTGATATTTTATTTAACACTAAGCTGTTTTTGAAATATGTATCTTGTTCACAATGAATCCCATATCAAAGCTTATGAAACATAAGAACCTGTTAAATAATTGGCACAGTTTTTAATGATAATTTCGGGGTACCTTCGATTTATAATTTTTTATCAATCATATAATGAACATGAATAACACGGTTCTCCGTCATGATGATAAAAGCGTGATATTTTTTACATCAAATAACAAAGAACTATTATATCTAAACTTCACCATACTTTTTAAATGAAAAAATATTACGTTTCAGCCAGAGATTCAATGAAAACGAGATATTTGAAAAATGTCTCAAGTTCAATAAAAACTGTTTTATTTGGGGGGGCATAACTTGGAACTTATTATTGCTCGAACATAGATATTTTTTTGATGTGTTTAGAATTATTATCTCGTAAGCTGTTCGAAATAAAACGTTCTTTTTTTAAATTTATAGACAACTGTATACATTTCAATTTCTCTTTTAGGGAGTGAATGCTCTAAAATAGATAAA
>JAUMHM010000031.1:44339270-44352208 GCA_032362435.1 Melikaiella ostensackeni | reverse complement strand
TTTGCAATTTCAATAAAAAATGTCTTACACCTGAAAAAAATGTGGGAACCTTACTTTTTACTTGCCCCTCGTACCTTCTATAGTGAAGTATATATATAATCTAAACATCGAATTGGAAAAACATGCTTTCATGTGTTTGCCTCTTTCTTGAAAAAAGCACCGACGGTCGGTATCGAATACTGTGATTTCTCGATATTGATACTGTATGAGAAGCAACGTATGAGCATCAGAAATCGCAAGCTACACATGGCAAATTTTCAAGTTAAGGGAATTTAAGATTTTGCAGCTGCTTGACGATTGACGATTTGCGATTGAAGGTTGTCTGTCTCTTAAAATAGAACGTGGTTCTGTAAAAACTTTTTGGTAAACTTTCTCTTTTCTGGTACCTCATTCATTAATATTAACTCGAATGGATTTTCCACACCAGGTGAACGTCAAGGAAAGAGAGAAGAATGCTCTTCTGGTATAGAAAATTCATTTGAATTATTAGTGTATGAATGAGATTTTGAAAAGGAATTGGATTATGTTACTATAAAATGCAATACTCCTCTGGGATGATTTTTTTCCTATAGTCGGAAAACATACCCTGAGATTCAAATGGTAGCTACAGAAACAGAATATCCAGATATACATTATAGATACATTGATAATCCGACCGAGAAAATATGATTCTCGCTTCGTATTTGCATCTCCTTTTTGGAATGGATCGAGAAAGATGATGTCGAGGTTTGAAGTTTCGAGATATTGACGCCCGCGCCGCAGGGAAAGCGTGGATAGGAAATATACCCTAGAAAATGCGCTTGAGGAAATTCAAAAGTCCTGGGACGACATTCCATAAATATCCTGAATTTTATAGGGTCGCACAAAAATATGAGGTTGTTTGTTGTTTTTTCTAGATATGTATGCAATATAAATTCTCTTAATTTTTACAAGATACTATATTACACGAAAAGTAAGTTCAAGATAAAAAGTAGCTCGAGATTAATGAATTATGGCTAGGATAGCAAGAAAAAACCTGCTGTAAACGCATGAGAAGTTTTCGTGCTATTATGCTTCGACTTTTTTCTCCGTGCAAGAAGACTGTAACACTTTATAATACAAAAGCAAAATATCAACATTTATTTATTTATTTAAATAGTGGCACCGGTGAATCTGCTTATTACAATGTAAACTTTGTTCTTGTAATCTTGTCTCATGCTAACGGAAATTCATTGCAAGACTGAAGTAAATAGCAGCAGCAAACTTTACGACTCCTGGCGAACAGAATCGCTTGACCAGCCTCGTTTACACGCCGAGCTTAATCCCCCGTAAAGCGTCCGATCCTGCCAGTACAACGGTATTCAAACGAGGCACATTGCCATCACGTTTCGCGTTATGACATCATAAATTTGTTATGCTGTCCATTATCATATAGCAGTAAGTAACAAATGTCCATTTAGAGCGAACTGTTAACAAAAAATACTTTGATGATTGGAGCGATATCGTCACAACATAAATTCAGCACTTATTTTCCACATGCACCATTCAGGAAGAAGTGAGTGGTGCTTTCGAAATTCAAAAGTTGAAAAGTATCTGTTGAAGATGCAAAACATCGAGAAAATAACAAATTGTGAAAGGAGTTGGGTCATTCTAGATTATATTAGATTTTCACTCCATGCATGCCCTTTTCGAGTTTCAGCATACCCCAACTATCATAATAAGCCTTCAAGCAATGCCTGACGTACTCTATCCTGTGGATTTTTTCAATCTCTTTCACGGCGTTTTTTTGGAATGTCCTTGCTTTATAAATTTATGATCGGTATGCTCTCAAAGTAAAATGTTTGAGTAGCAATTTTCAGTACCTAATAAGTTTCTAGCACAAACGCTTCTTAGCAATAAGAACGTTAGATCTTTTTCTTCTGGTTTTCCTCAAAAAAGAATTACATTGCATTATCCTGTTTTAACACGCTTAATAAAATGTGAATAAAATTTTATTGTGCATGTAATTGAAGTTCAGAGCTCTAAGTTTATCGTTCATACATATCAGTTTGAGCATATAGAAAAAGATTTATATAATGAATAACTATAATAATTATTTTGTCGCGAGTGAAAATTCCTTTCCATCTCCGAAGCCTCATTTTCTAGAGAAAAACAAAATAATTTTTCAATACTATGATTAAAATACATCATAAAAAGTTTTTTCATATTGAAATATGCTACAAGAAAATTTTCTAAAAACTTCATCGCGTCGTTCATAACATTAGGAAATGTATGCATTTTTTCATCTTAAAAACCTTTTCATCTTCCAAGCCTATATCATCTCCGAAGCATTTTTTTCATGCGACTTATAGATTTCATTTTGTTTGCAGTTACAGTACTAATCAACCATAATATGAATAAATATTTTATTTGATTAAAGTAATAGATTAGTTTTATAGCTTTAACATGCATACTTGTGTTAAATAAATAACTTAATACAAAAAAGTAAATAAAATCAAAATGTTCACCATTCA
The DNA here is from genome assembly GCA_032362435.1 of Melikaiella ostensackeni. Classification (NCBI taxonomy): domain Eukaryota; kingdom Metazoa; phylum Arthropoda; class Insecta; order Hymenoptera; family Cynipidae; genus Melikaiella; species Melikaiella ostensackeni. The sequence continues at coordinate 44,349,716 of JAUMHM010000031.1, read as the reverse complement.
CGTCCGAATTCATTTCAAGGAAAGAAGATTTAAAAACCTGAACGTTTTTTTTTTGCCACAAAAGTCGAACTTAAAAGAGCCCCTTTGAGTAGAATCACCCAGTTATGAAATTTATAATAAAGTTAAACAATTTTCCCTTCGCAATATCACTGAATTGTACATTTGCACAATCAACAGAGCAGAGTCTACATTGATCCAAATTGGTAGCAGCTGTGTTGTAATACATAGTTTGGCCGATCTGAATTGGGGTTAATTGAATATATTTATCTCCGAATTGTAACCTCATGAACAGGATGTTGATTCAATTGCGAGGAATAAATGGTATTGGTGGAGGTCTGTACAGGAACTTTACACTTTTGGAAATTTCTTGAAAATTCAGACACCTTTTCAAGTACAGAAGTGATTGAAATTTCGTTCAATGAAGAATATGAATTGAAATTCATAGGAGTAAAGCGGGTAATGCGGCACGCTTAACACATATCAATCCATATATTGAAAAATATAGTCTATAGTGTACTGGCAAAATATGTAACACATAGATCAATATTTTAGCTTTTCTTTATTCATAGGGAAAATTGAATTCATATCAATTAAAGTACTTAATTATTAAGTCTTCCAAAAAAGTCCATTGTGCGTCAACTTACCCTACCTGTAGGGTAATGCAGCGTGCACTATTAATTTCATCCCTTTGTGAATTAAAAAAAATTTTCAACAGTCACACGCACAAATTCAGTAAAACCAGATATCTATATTCATTTTTAGTTAAAATAAGTATGTTGGAGGTTATATTTTGGGAGTGATTAGCATCCAAAGCTAATGTAATTGTATATGCACTATATACACTTTTTTTACTTGCACTACCAAACTAATGTAAAAGTCCTTGCCAAAAAAAATGAGAATTTCAAGTTCTACGGAATTTGAAAAATCTAAATAATTTTTTTCTTAAAAATAGAAATGGTCATTCAAATATTCCAAAACTACTTATCTTAATTTAAAATAAAGAAACGCTACATAATCAATAAACCATTTTGTTTGGATATGCTATTAATTTTTCTAGTTTTTCCATGAGATTAAACAAAACAAAAATTTAGTACCATTTGAAAAATTTTCTTTCTGAAAAATTTCATTCTCTAATGTTCAACTTTTTAATAAAACGACCACAACATTTTTCAAGAATGAGTTTGATACTTACAAGAATATACCATCCTTCTTCAATTTTACATAAGATTATTAATCTTGCACATGTCCAACATCAGAAAATGCATTACTTTTGAAAATTAATAATCCTTCATTTCTACATTAAGAATAGTTTTACACATAAGAATGATATAGTATTAGGTTCAAAGAATGTAATATTTACTTAATAAAGGATTAAAATGTTTGTCAATAATCGTTACATTATTAACATATAATAAGTATTTAAGGATGTTCCATGGGTACACATAACCTCAAAACTATGATAAAATCGAGAAAACAGGCACGATAAATAAAAAGAAATTTGACAGAGAATCAAGGTATTTTTTTGAATAGCTGAATATGTAATAGTTTATTTAAAATTACTTATTCAGAGTTTTGTGTTTTTTCCTTTCGCATTAGATAAAAATTTTAATATTGATTCAGTCTTTACCAAAGCCGGCTTATTTTGTTCTGTAAAAGATTCTTTATACCATTTTTTTCTGTGTGAGTTTTATTAAAACATATATGATTTAATAAAACTTATAAGGTTTGTAAAAGTTAAATTGATATCAGAGAAATTGTTCATAAACTTATTAAATAATAACTGGCTTTCTTATTTTCAATGAACTTCCCATGAATGTAATTTTCGAGGATCTTTTAGGAACAAAGTGAGCCATCAATAATAAAGATTGAATTGAAAACACAATTGTTATCTTAAGTGAACGAAAAAATAGATAATACATATAAACAAATAAACAAATATATTTAAAAGAATATAAATAAATAAAAGAAACAAAAACAATAAACAAATAACTAATTTTCAATAAATAATTACATATTCAAATATTTTTTCAAAAAAGATCGCTTAAATTCTCTTTCAAATATTGTTGCATTTAATAATATAGCTATTTTTTGGTTTATAAACGATTTCAAATATAAATTAATTTTCAAGCTATGTGTACCCATGGAACGTCCTTATGACTTCAATATATTCATTTCATTTTGGAGAACATAATCATGGTAACTTTTATTTTACCAAAAAACAAGTTACACTAAAGTGGAATGGTTTTCGCTTGAAATTCAGTATTTCAAGGAAATGTCGCTGGTCATATGAAATTACGTATTATAAATCATCGGCATTGACAGAGGTAGACTTTCGGGTAATGTTACCGAAAACCGAAAATTCTTTATTTTTCTTATTTTTTATTGCATATATACCTATCGAAATGTATTTCTGCCGCTTCTGTGACTATACGTCATTACACTTAACAGAAAGACAAAAGGGAACTAGGGGGCTCAAAAAACTTGGACATGCTTTAAATGATTTCACTAATAAATTTAAAGATTTTGATTTATGTTCTTAATTTATGTAAATATGAACTCCTAAAGTTTATAATTTATTTCTTTTTTATTAGTTTTATACGATTACATACAACATGTACTACAGTAAAGCAGTATGGCATAAAAGTTTGCATACCTCTAACTGAAAACTGTTTACAATACATGAATTTGCACAATAATAAAAATTGAGTTTTTAAGCAAACAAACACTCCTCCCTAGTTAAAATGATACAGTGTTTCCATATATATTTGTGTAATTGCATATGCGGTTATAAATTTCCAATAAATATTTTTTCAGAGCCTGAATAGTTTTATTAAAGATATTTTGAAAAATCCAAGATAAGTAATTCATGAAGTTATAAATACATGTATTTGAAATTTCAAAAACGGCAATTGTATAAAACTTCATACGTGTGTAATTGAAAATTCAAACACATATTTCTAACAGTGTAGATAATTTCTGAACTGAGTGTGGTTCTAGAGAACTCCTCTATGCGATTTCAAACTTTATTGCGAAAATTAATTGCTCGGTACAACCAATTAGGGTACTTTGTTTGGAAACGAAATTCTATAACCACACTTTAGCTACATGCTTTCCCATAATAACGTATTTAAACAGAATATGTAGTTATAATTTAGATTTTGATAAAACAAAAATATTAAAACGGAAATTTTTCTTTTATATTTTTTTAACATTTTGCTTATCCTGCGTTACATTTTCGATAGCTGTAACGATCAGTGTTATAATGAAATTTTAACTATAATCGAATTTCGTAAAGAGGATGCAGAATAGTATACAATATCAACATAGGAAGGATGAATTTTGATGTAACCTTGTTTGCTCCGCGTAACTATGTAATTTCCAAACTTCATGAGTAATTTTCAACCTAATAGCGCCATGTACATGAAACAATGTTGTTGTACGTTCACGATTATTGTAGAGATTATTGCAATTTGTTCGATAAAAAGTAGTGCTATCCTTTTCTTCATTTCAACAAATCTATCCTTTTCCATAACGTTTTAGGATTTTTATCCTACTGGACTTTCTAACAACTCTACCGCTTATTCTTTTTTTCTTGTCAGAAGAAACAGGATATAAATGGATAGAAGTAAATAGGCTTAGATATACATGGAATAGACTGGAATACAAGAATATGGGAATACAGATTTGTACCATTATGTGATAGGAATTTCGGTAGTTTTTACCCAACAATGAAATTTTTGATAAAATTTTTTTGGAAGAACTGACTTTACTATGTTATATTTGTTTTTGTGATTATTATATAACATTATAGGAACTCTGACACAAGACCAACTTGGGAAACTAATGAGCCGATAAACCTCACAAATGTAGAGTAGAAGAGAGGACATAGGTAGGTTCTTGAGTTTGAGTTATTTTAGGTCGGCTACTTCGACTCCGCTTCCTATCTCTGCAACATTGTGTTCGAAACTAAACACAACTTTATGCTTTCAAAGTTCCCACGCCAGATGCATAATAACAGTTTCTCTCCTTTTTGGACAGAAGCTTTATATTTGAGTTTTAAAAAAGATCCTTATTCTCATTCTCTCAAATTATTAATTTGTTTATTAACCTAAATTCTTTAAAGTGTTTTTCTTACCGTTTCAGAAAAAATGTTGATAAATGCTTCTGTAACTTACCTGAAACAGACAACAGATTCATCAAGTAAGAACACGTTCAACATTTTATAATAATATCTATCAAGATTCGCAGCAGTGAATCGTCGCCAAGTCAAAATCGCGAATAGCTTATCTCGAACTATCTATGCATTTAGACCGTTTTGTGGTTATCTCAGCCAATTCTTTATCGATTTGCATAAAACCTTTTAAGATCAATGGAAAATTGCTAAAAAAAAATAAAATCTGTGCATACACAATGTTTAATTCTTAGAAACTGGACACGGCAGATTCAGAAACATGAAAAATGTATCATTTTTAGCATTTCAGTCGACCTGTAGTTTACTTTACTCAACAATATATAAAAAATAACATTTTTTATATAATAATATAATATACTTATAATAATATAATATAATATAATTCCTAGTGATACTTTACTTTTTATGCCAAAAATTTAATTTTTTGGCAGTTCAGTCTACCTGTAGCTAACAATATTCAATCTATTCATCTAAAAATTGCAGGATAAACTGTCTAGAAAAAGCTGTAGGGGTCTTTTTCAGAACATTTCGATTCATTAATTATTTCTCGAGATATTTTACTTTTTATGCCCAAAATTCGATTTTTTATCAGTTTAGTCGATCTGTAGCCTACATCATTCAGCCCATACATCTAACTATGTCAGCATGAATTGACTTGATGAAGATCCAGGGCCTTTCTCAGGAAATTTTGATTCAATAATTATTTCTGGAGATTTTTCACTTTTTATGCACAAAAATTCGATTTTTTAGCCGTTTAGTCGACCTCCAGCCTAGAATATTGAACAGATTCGTCTCAAAATTTAAGGGTAAATTGAGTAGAAGAAGCTCCTAAGGAATTTTTGAAGGAATTTCGAATCATTAATTATTATTTTTAAAGATATTTCACTCTTTATGCCCAAAAATTCGATTTTTTAGCAAATTAGTAAAATTAGTAAATTAGTAAATTAGTAATTTTTTAGTAAATTGACTACATGAAACTTCAGAGGAATTTCAAAGGGAATTTTGATTCATTAATCATTTCTAGAGATATTTTACTTTTTATGCCCAAAATTTGATTTTTTACCAGTTTAGTCGACCTGTATCCTACAACATTCAGCCGATTCATCTAAAAATGTTAGCATAAATTGACTAGATGAAGATCGAGGGGAATTTTTTAGGAAATTTTGATTCAATCATTATTTCTAGAGATATTTCACTTTTTATGCCCAAACTCAATTTTTTAGCATTTCAGTCTACCTGTAGCTTACAATATTCAATCTATTCATCTAAAAATTGCAGGATAAATTGACTAGAAGAAGCTTCAGGAATGTTTTCCAGAACATTTCGATTCATTAATTATTTCTCGAGATATTCTACTTTTTATGTCCAAAATTTGATTTTTTACCAGTTTAGTCGACCTTCAGCTTAGAATATCAAACGTATTCGTCTAAAAATTCAAGAGTAAATTGACTAGATGAAACTTCAGAGGAATGTCAAAGGGAATTTTGATTCATTAATTATTTCTAGAGTTATTTCACTTTGTAGGCTCAAAAATTCGATTTTTTAGCCGTTCAGTCGACCTCCAGCCTAGAATATTGAACGTATTCGTCCAAACATTTCAGGATAAATTGACTAGATAAAGCTTTAGGGGAGTTTTTATCGAAATTTTAATTTTTTCATATTATTTTTAGAAGTATTTCACTTTTCATGCCCAAATTTCGATTTTTTACCAGTTTAGTCGACCTGTTACATACAATATTCAACCTATTCGTCGAAGAATTTCAGTATAAATTGACCAGATGAAGCTGAAGGCGCCATTTTCAGGAAATTTTGATTCATAAATTATTTCTGAAGATGATTTACTTTTTATGCCCAAAATTCGATTTTTAGCATTTCAGGCGACCTATAGCCTACAATTTTCAACTGCTTCGTCAAAAAATTTCATGATGATTGTTAATCCATAGGGTTAACAATCAACATGCTGTTTTGCTATTGTGTGATATAGATGGAAAAACTGTTTATCATTCTATTTTCAATTATAATATAAATATTAATACCAATTATAAGCTTCCGAGCAATAGGACTGGGGTTCGATCCCTGTGCCGGTACCAATGGAAACTTTTTATGTACTTCTCCTGGGTCTTTGATAGTTCGGAACCCACTATAACTACATGTCTTCTCAAAACAGGGCAAGGAAAGCTTCATCCATCGAAAATTTGGAAGCAAGTGTGCTAGCTGGTAAACATTTCGCAGGCTTTTTTCGAAAAATCGTATTACCCATGATAAAAACGGGCGTATTTCATTGAAGCATCTTTCGTTTTTACACATATTTTTTTTGTGTTTTAATTTTAAAAAAATATATATTGTACAAATATCTAAAGGTATTGTATTATCTCAACAAAAACCTCTACGACGCAAAAAATTCCTCGAAAAATTATCAGTACAATCAACATATTTTGTAAAATTAAAGTTTGCCAAGTAATTTTGAAATATATCCAAATTTTGTAATATAATAAATTGATAAAATTACAGAAATTGTAAGAATTTATTCGATGAAAAAATGAATGAGAACTTTGCGAGATTATTATTATTAAAAAAGGGAGAAAATCTCGCCAAGTTTTTATTTATTTTCCCTTTGAATTCATTCTTAAAAAATGCAGTAAACTTCTTAATTTATGACATTTTAAAATTTATATATCTTTCAAAATTACTTGGCAAACTTTAATCTTACAAACTATGTTGATTGTACCGACAATTTTTTACTCGGTGGAATTTTTCGCGCCGTAGAGGTTTTTGTTGAGATAATACAATATCTTTAGATGTTTCTACAAATTTTTTTTCAAATTTTGAAAACAAAAAAATATATATGGAAGACGAATGATGCTTCAATAGAATACGCCCGTGTTTATCACGCGTAATACGATTTTTCGAAAAAAGCTTTCAAAATGTTTACCAGCTAGCACCCTCGCTTCGACATTTTTGATGGATGAAGTTTTCCTTGTTGAAAAGGAATGAGTAAAACATACATAATGTGAAGAGAAGAATGGAGATTGATTTTTCTTCAAGATAATCGATATTAGATGCCTATATTCGCATTTATTCAACCTCTCTTTACTCATTTTGCCATTTTTTGGGGTGAAGAAATCTCAGAACAATTATCGACAAAAGATGTAGTCGTTAATCTTGTAGCTTTGCTTCTGCATACTTTCCGCGAGGAATATCTAAGTAAAGTGCATTGATGGTTCTTGAGAACACTCAAGTAGTCGAATTCCTCCCATGAATTAATCGATTATTTACTAAATGGGGCATTGAGATCGGAATTTTGCACAAGAATGGTCTGTAACTAATGGAAATATAATTCTTTCTGCTACTGATATAGAAGAAAAATTAAGGAATTATTTTCATAAAAGACTTTCGTTATTAAATCGTAATAACTGTTTCAAATTCATGTACTTAAATATACCTGAGATCAGAAAATGCTTTTCAAACAATCTTTTCATGTATAAAAACGATTCCTTCGCCATACGAGGATCATTTGATGAGTAAGGTAAATTTCCCGCTAGATAGCTCCAAAATGAACTTTGTAGTATATGACAGAGAAATTTCTCTTTTCAAACAAATCTGTACCAAGTTTCAGCCAAAACCAACTCTTAGTTTGCATTTGACATACGTTTGAAGTGAGTGTTTTAGCAGTTTTCGAAAAAAATAGAGAAAGATAAGTTCCGTGCAGTGATAAAACGCTTTAATTTAAAAAAATTGGACGGCCACAATTTTTTTTTGACATTTTTCCAAATCAGTATGCATTTTCAATTTTACTTACTATTGGACTCCATGAAAAATTTTAATCCTTCGTGAAAATTTTCTTCACAAATTTGTACGAAAAACTAGAACCATTTTTGCAGGAAAATTAAAATGTATACAATAAATCAAAACAACAATTACAGGAAACTAGAACTTTTGTCTAGTATTTGGACGAATTTAGTACTTTCTTATATTTTTTTGTACATTGTTGTATATTGTTGTATTTCATTGTGGTTTTAATATTTTACAATAAAAAATACAGAATTTACTGTTCTTGTATCAAACTATTTGTTTTTTTTATTACCTACGATTCAAAATTTTAAAAATTTTTAAAAAATTTGAAAACATTTCAAAACGTCCACAATTTTCAAAGTTTCAAAAATTTTCAAGAATTTTCAAGAAATAATGCCTGTGTTCCAATTTTGTCTAAAAACATGCATTTGTCATAGAACCTTGAACGAAAGATATGTTCACTTTTTTCACCTTTTTTTTTATTTTTCTCTAGAAGGGTTGTTTCTATGAGAAAAATTATTACAACAAAAAGTATGTATTTCTTAGAGACCTACAACTTTCATGCAAACAATGTTTTTATAAAATCAATCACTTTGAAGCAAATCAAGAAAAACATGTTTTTCGGCTTTTTTGGGGCAATTTTGGCAGAATTTCTCAGAACATTTTTTTTATCGGGACCAAATTTTGAACCGTTGATTTTTCGGTATCAAGGAAAAGAACTGAATGTCGGGTTCTTTCATTTTATGAAATTTGTATTCGACCGTAAACTGGGGTTAAGCAATGCATATAGGGAAAAGTGGCGCACCCTTAATTCTGAATTTCTGAATGCGATATTCGGTTTTTGTAGGTGAAAAATATAAAGGCTTGTGACTTCATATTCTACATAAAAAATCAATATAAAAAATGTTAGTTTTTGGGCAGTAAAAGTGATTGCAAATAGTATAAATTTCCCAGAAATTCAATTTTTATCTTCCAAAAAAGTCTTTTTTATTCTTCAACGTGATTTTTGAATCTTTTTCCAGGGCATTCCTTTTTTAATATGCCTTTAAATGTCTTTCTGAAATTATTGAAACAATAGTATATTCCAGAACTAGGGAGAAATCTGACCGAGTCATACGCGACACTTTTTTCTAACAGTCCTTATGATTTGGGTACTTTTCATGACTGTAGGCCGGTTCCACAATCTCGATTTTCGAGCCGGGATAAAAGGGTCGCAAAATGCACAAAACCTGTAATCCACGCAAAAAGTTTGACCGTTGACATACTGTTGACATGCGAAACGCGAGTTTAGATTTAGCAGTTCCAACAACCTCCGCGGGCGGTAAAACTTCATGCTATACTATCTCTGCTACAGATATCAACCTTTATTCCATATTCTTTCACTGATGTCATTTTTCTACTCCCTAGGGAGTAGAAAGTACTTCCTACTTACACCGCTCAAAAAGCTCGTTTTTCAATTTTTATATTATGAAAGCTTAACAAAGACGGATTCCAATACTTAAATTCCATTTGGCACACACTTTCTCATCTTATCCAACTTGAATTAAAAAATCCAATATAAATCAATTCGTCTGACAATAACCGAGCAGGAATTTAATTACCTGTAAAATAATTCACTATCGATTCTTGTAAACTTCAGTTCTAGTACGTCAACCCTTCGTTTCTCATATGCACATGTAATGTCAGCTTCCTTCGATAAAATATCGTCAAAATATTGACTGTTTACCAATGAACTGGCGCAGCAAGAGAATATCGACATTTACATAAACTTCGTCAGCGATCGTTCAATGCACATATTCCCTCATTCCACTTTAGTGTCGTCTATGTCACTTATTATTGGCAAGAACACTTTTACGGCAAACATCACTCGTGCAGAGAAACGTGCAACAGCCGAAGAAAGAGCTTCTATACTGTGTAGGTGAAAAGAAATGAAACTGATGGAACTGGTGTGTTAGGTAAGTGCACCTTACATTTCTTCTTCATGTCGCGAAAAGAGAAGCAGAGGTTGGAGCAAAAAGGTTACGCCACAACAGGAAGAAAAGAGATAAGGTTCAATGAATTAGGAGCAGTGTCTGAATTTCATTTTGAAGGAAGAATATATGCTGAAAACTGCGGTAGAAAAAAAATTGTAATAAAAAAGTCGAATACGCTAGTAACACTAAGATACCAAGACAAGTTCCAGAATAGAATTTAAGAAATAATGAAAATAAAATCAAAGAAAATCAATCAGTGTATTCGGCAGTGTTATGTGTATATGCCCTACTGTTCATTTAGGTAATCTACTATATGTAATAATAATGAATCATACCTACTTCTAATCAGTGATGGAAAGTAATTAGTTCCTTTTAACTAGTTACTTTTTTTTGGTAACGATAGTGGTAACGGAATTACTTTTGTAAGTAAGTAACGAATTGGTAACTAGTTACATTTTTTTCAGTAACAGTAACTATAAAAATCGTTAC
>JAUMHM010000031.1:44320567-44331310 GCA_032362435.1 Melikaiella ostensackeni | reverse complement strand
ACTTTGAAGGATGCCACCCTCCGGATGACGAAGAATAAATCAAGCGCCGAGAAATCGAGGTAGGTCGGATACTTTTGAGACAAACCTCGTAAATTTTTCCGGAATAATTATATTATTTCGCGAAGATAGTCAGGTCTTGTCCAAACATGTTTGCCAATGCAAAGAGTTTGTTTGCGAAATGCTTTGCCAATTTAGAGGTTATAGTTGCATATTTTTGCGGAAAAATTATATTATTTTGCGAAAATATTATTTCGGCGGTAAAACATGGTGTTTATTCCCCAATCAAACGGATTGGTGATTTCAAGGTTATATTTTCAATATTAATTCTTTTGCTCTTCCTTGAATTACGAAAAAAAGTATGAAACGGTGCTTGAGATATGTTTTTAATAATTGGAGGAAGAAGAGAAGTAAGATACGATGTGAGTTTTTAAAGGGACTTAGTAATATTTCTATAAAAGAATCCATTTCGTGCAGAAAACAATCAACATAACCTCAAAATGATGGAACTTGTGAGGTTTTAAACGGACTTAGTGATATTTCTATAAAAGAATCCATTTCCCCAAAAAAACATCCAAGATAACCTCGAAATAATGAACTTGCGATGTTTTGAAAGGACTTACTGATTTTTCTATAAAATTATCCATTTCCTGCCAAAAACACCCAATATAACATTAAAATGATGGAATTCGTGAGTTCTAAAAGGAACTCAGTGATTTTTCTATAAAAAAATTAATTTCCCGCCGAAAACAACCCGGGACTCTAACCCCGGTGGCATTTGCAGAAATATGGGGTGTGAGAGAGCCTTTACACCTTATGTTATTGTAAAACTGTTTCCAAAAGAACCACTTCTGATTAACACCCAATTTTGACAGATTCCAAAGGAACCAGTTTTTTAGTAGAGCCGCAACATCATAGAACCCCTAGTTTTTTCTGTGCGTCGGTGATAAATATTAGGTTTCTGATTGACTACCGAGCGTAGAAGTTTCTGCTACCATGGCAAAAATTGCTGCGGTGTAAATAGGCACATTGATAGTCTTCATAAAAAAACTCACGGAAATGGGAGTAAAACACCAAAAAATAAAGAATGAAATAAAAAGAAAAAGAAGCGGATTATCTGTCCTTACTTCTTAGAAGGGGTGAAGGTGGATCGAGAGAAGTGGAAACTTTATTATACGTGATTGATTTCTACTCCGTAGCTGGTACCCGACTCATTCCCGTTTCCCAAAGTGGAGAGTGAATGGGTTGCGGATGCGAGTGCGGATGTGGAATTGTGGATCTGGTTCGCTACCGGCTGCTACGAAGCAATCAGAGGCTGCCGGATTATGTGGCATTTATCCCCATCCGCTGATTCGACGGGGAAACGAGAGGAAAAGAGGGTAAAAGAGAGTTGGGAGATGGGAAAGCAGCGTAGATCTAGTGAACCGATACGCGGGAGGGATGAGTCCAGAATGAACCCACGCAAAAAAATTTGATCGTAATTTTGTCCCTTTTGTGCGAAGCCGTCACGGTTCACAAACGTTAAGATAAAGAGCGACTTCATTGGAAGCTTCATGTGTGCACCGCTGACTATTAAATCTTTTTTTCCTACAGTTCAAATTCCAATCCATATTGAAAAAAACTAGAACAAAAGAACTTTGAGTCATATACAGGGTGTCCCAAAGTTCGCGCATATGGACCACATAGCTCGAATAGTAGTGAAAAACTGAAATCATAATTTAGAGCTCAAAAATGTTGAATACTCAGAATTTTTTTAGATGAAGGAGGTCAAAGTTGACCAATCACGATGCGCACGATGGGTCTCGACTGACTTCAACCCTAAAGGACTTGCATATCCTGGTTTTCTTCTGATCATACTTCTGGGATGACCTACGACCGTTCTGAGTCCAAAAAGAACAAAAATCGCCAGAGCCCTTTTTGGAAAAACTCTATGTTCAATCGAATACGCGCAGCAAAAAATAGATTTAAATGTTGTAAAGTTTTTTTATCTTGTTCGTGTTCCACGATAACTTTGGACAGGATTGACGCATCGAGATGATTTTTTTTTTAATACAGGTAATGATAGTCCGAGTGACATAGGCACATAAAGATTTGGGTTTGTTAATCACAGCACAGTAGAACCTCGAAAAGGTTACATCGAAAACTGATTTCATTAACGTTTCTGTTAATGTTCTACTATAACTTTGGATAGGATTAACGTATCGGGATTATCTTTTTAAATGCACCTAATGATAGCCAGAGTAAGATACATACATGAAGATTCGAATCTCTCAATCTCAGCCAAGTACAACCACGTAAATTTTAAATCAAAAATTGATTTTTTGATCTGAATGGAATATCTCAATCAATCATTGACTGATTTGCATTAAACCATTCAGAATCAATGAAAAACCAGTGAAAAATACATTGTGTACGAGGAACACAGACATAAATCATATATTATTTCTGAAAGAATCGCGGTGGAATTCCAAAAAGCGCATACATCCGATATTTTAAAAATCTCGTATGTTGATGTCTTTTGATGTGCTGATTACTGATATGGCCATAAAAATACCCGAAAAAGTCATTTTCAAGAACAATACTTTAAAAACTACGGGTTTTAAATAAAAATGCAGAAAGAGATATTCTAGGGGCCAAGGGAGTAGCGTCTTTATAAAGCAGATATACTGGAAAAGTTAGGGTTGAGTGGGATCACAACCCTATCCCCTTTCCAGTAGCCCTTTTTTTCATTATTCCTTTTTTACCTATCCCATATCCGGTGGCTGATAATGAAGGATTGGCATGAAACATCCTTTGAAAAGAATACATTTTTCTTAATAATGTGAACTATTTTCATTGTTTTTTTAACGTATATCGATGCATTTTAATATGCTGATTACACCATTTCCAGAATTGAAAAAATAACCCATTTATAGTTGGCCATGCCCCAACTTGGCAATATCTACCTCAAAATTATATTTGACCTCATTTCCAGAATTTGAAAAAATAACCCGTATATAGTTGGTCATGCCCCAACTTGGCAAAATATACCTCTGAATTATATTTGACGCCATCTCCAGTTTAAAAAAAATATATATTCATTCATAGTTGGCCACACTATAACTTGGCGATGTGTTTCGATATACTGGTTACTAATATGGTCATGAAAATATCATCTATAGTCAAATTATTTTTAGCGCAATTGTAAAGTTTTGTTATCATTATGTTTACAAATATAAAAATGAAAAATTGTATCAATCGCATTGTGTATATTTGTAAATTATGGCGTAGGTTATGGTATATTATCATTCAATATATGGAATTTAGTAATACAATCCTATAATAAAATAAATTAATAGCTGCATAAGCTCCAGAATAAAATTTTAGAAATAATAAAAACGAAATCAGAGAAAATCAATCAGCGTATTCGCGAGTGTTGCCATTTATATAATAATATTTATAAAATTATAATTGAAAACAAAAAAGGGGAAAATTTAATATTATAACAATATTATATATTTTATAATAAATTATGTCCTAATATACATTTACATACATTTTGGAAAGGAAATATGAAATGACGGATGGGGCAGGGGATTTAGGAGTAGGTATGATTTATTATTATTACATATATTATAGACTATATACAAAAACAGTAGCGCATATACACATAACACTGTCGAATATACTGATTGATTTTCTTTGATTTGCTTTTTATTATTTCGAAAATTTTATTCTGAACTTATGCAGATATTAATTGACTTTATTATAGGATTATATTATTCATTTCCATAAATTGAATAATGGTCACTTTGGGCCCATCTTGTACATTTTTGTTTTCTACCTTAGAGTTACTGGCGTATTCGACTTTTTCAATTTAAGAAATTTTTTATTGATTTTTCAAAAAGGTTAATCAACATATTTTTGTGAAATTATGTTAAAAGTGGAATTTCATTGGCTGAAACAATTCGGATTATCATCCAAAAAAGTGCTGCAGGAGCTAAATATCCTACGAGAATTGAAACCCTCAAATATTTTTGAAAAATGGTGACGAGAATTAGCCTACCTGAAATTTCCTGTGAAATGAAGAAAATCGAATATTCTATCTCTGAAAGTTTCGGAGTTATGGCCCTCAGAACTCGATTTCGAGCGAATAATTTCAACAATAACAGAATTTAGATTTTCTGTAACAACTCATTTCCTATATATTTCTGGTAAAAATCGCTACTCAATAATTGAAAAAGAGTGAATTTTGAGTAGATTTTAAGAAAGCATTGCTCGAACTCTAATAGCACCTAAATTATGGCCTTCTGAATATGACCCTTTTTTATGAAATTGTATGTAACATGAATGTTTTAAATAAAATTTCTCGTTTTTTAATATAACGCAATTTTTTCATTGGAATTTTTGGTTTTTCAAACATCCTGAGCATGTTTCAATGCAGCACGTTTGCTGACATAAGACATTTTTGTTTTTAACTGACAGATTTTGAATTTCGTCATACTGTCAGGCAAATGTAAAAATGTCGAAAAGACAGGCAAGAACATGTTCAACAAAATTCCATAAGAAGGGTATTTTTCAGAAGGCCATAATTTTGATGTCATTAGAGCTAGAGCATTTTTTTTTAAGCTTTGCTCGAAATTGAATCCTATTTAATTTAATTGGTGGCAATATTCACTCGAAATGCTGAGGAAATTAGTTATTGTGGAAAACGAGAAATTTTATTTTGAAAATTGATTCGTAGAGTCGACCAAGAACTGAACCTTTACGGAAAGGAATGTAATGTAATTTCTCTGTTTGTCAAATTTGAAAAAAAAATTTTTAAAAAACGTAACGTTTGTCAAAAAATTAATGTTAAAAGAAATTTCATTGAAGGAGGGTCATACCCAGAAGGCCATAATTACGGTGCAATTAGAGCTGGATCAGTGGTTTTTTTGATCTACTGAAAATTAAGTAACCTTTAATTGATTTACGGTCAACTTTCACCTGCAATGGACAAGAAATTAGTTGTTTTGGAAGACGAGGAATTTCATTTTGAAAATTGATACTACACAGAATTTCCTAAAAAAGGGTCATATTCAAAAGGCAATGATTTCGATGCTACTAGAACTAGAGCAAAGTTTTTTTATATCTATTCAAGAGTGACTCTTTTTTAATTAATTCAGTGGCAACTCTCACCTGCAGTGCTCAGGCAATGAGCTCTTTTGGGAAACGAGAAATTTTATTTGAAAAATTGATGTTACACAGAATTTCATAAACAGGGTCAAATTCAAAAGGCTATAATTTCGGTGCTATTAGAGCTAAAGCAATGTTTTTTAAGATCTACCTAAAATTGAGTCTTCTCTTATTAATTCACTGGCAACTTTTACCAGAGATGCAAAGGAAATGAGTTATTTCATAAAGACTAGAATTTTTTATTTTTGTTTTGTTTCAATTATTCGCTCAGAATCGCGTTCTGAAGGTCATAACTTTGAAACTACTAGAGATAGAACATTCGATTTTTTTTTTGAAATTTTATACACTTTAATTCTTGTATGGGTATTAAAAACCTGATATGATCTGGAAAGATGCGATTTTCAAAAGACTAATTTTTTCTACTTTTTTCACCATTTTTCAAAAACATTGAACGTTTTGGTTCTCGTAAGATATTCAGCTCCTGCAGCACTTTTTGGATAATAAACTGACTGATTTAAACCAATGAAACGGATGCCAAACGCAAACTTAGGGCCGGTTTTGGCTGAAACTTGGTAGAGGTTAGTTTGAAGAGTTCTATTTCTTGGCCGTATACTACAAAGTTCATTTTGGCGAGATCTAGCGGAAAATTCACCTTACTTGTCAGACAACACTCGTAATTGCCAAACTGCACTTACATTTTGGATATCATTTTACGCCGTTTATTATAAGAGTTTTACGTCAAACTTTTGTGTCAAAAGATTAAAAATTAAATTTAAATTCACTGCTTGAGTTTTCAAAAGAGCTATTATTAGTATATAAAAATGTATTTATATACGAGGTTATATTATATTTTGGGGTTATGCGTAGTTTATGGGATCCAGCAAAAGTTTCGTATAATTTAATTTTCTCTATATTTCGTAAATAATCTTTGTGTTATTAAAGCATTTAAGCTTACGAGAAACACTTAATTTGGTTCAGATTAAAAGTACAAGAAAGAAAATAGGAGACTTTGATTTAGACCAGGGGACAAAGCACTTCATTTATGCATAATATTTTCAAATGAAATAACTCTTAATAAAAATCACATTCAGTCTGGTTTTTTAAGTGCTCCTTATCACAGTAAACCCCGGGATATTAAACAGTCACATATCGTTCTGATTATCAACTTCTGATCAAAATGATCCACTTTTACGGATCCAAAATTAATTTTTACACAACTTCATGCATATCTATCGAGTGTGAGTGGTTATACTTATGATTGAAAGTCATTGGTTAGTCATGACCAACGATTTAGTTTTCAACTTTCAACCAAGTAGTTAAATTTTTAACCAAAAAGATGAATTTCCAACCAAGAAGATTAATGTTCCACAAGAAAGACGAATTTTTTACAATATAAATTAATTTTCAACTAGATAATTGAATTTTTATCTAAAAAAGATCAAGTTTTAAAAAAAGTAATTGCAACAAAATAATTGAATGTTCATTTGGAGGCATGAATTTTTAACCAAAAAAATATTAGTTCTCAGCGAAAGATGTAATAGTTGATATTCGAATTGAAGGAGATTTTTTTTCAAAAAAATAGTTGAATCCTCTACCAAAATGGGTTAATTTTCAACCAAACAGTTGCATTTTTGAACAAAGAACATGAAAATTCTACCAAGAGAAATAAATTTATAAACTGAAAAGAAGAATTTTCAACGAAGAAAGATTTTTCAGTCAATAATGAAAAAATAAGTCAACCAAATTGTGTAATTTTCAATCTGAAATTTTTTTTTTCGAATTCCCAGGTTAACAATAGACTTTTCAACCAAAAAGAATTAACTATAAAAAAATGTAAATTGATTTTCAACAAAAAAAAATCTATTTTGAAGCAGAAATGCTTGGATTCAAACAAAAAGGACGAATTTTTAAAAAACTGTTGAATTCTCAACCAAAACCGATGAATTTTCACCCCAAAAAAATTACTCTCAAACAAAAATAGAATAATTTTTCTAATAAAAAAGACGAATTTTTAACTCAAAAAATATATCTTCAACAAAAAATGGAATTGTTGAATTTTCAATGAAAGATTAATATCCAAACAAAACAAAAAAATTTTCAACAAAAGAGTTACATTTTCAAGCAAAGAGATGAATTTGAATCAAGAATGTCAATTTTCTACCAAAAATAAATAAATTTTCAAGAAAATACGTAAATTTTCAACCAAATAGTTGAATTCGCAACTAAAACACTTCAATTTTAACCAAAAAGGATGAGTCTTCAAAAAAATAATTAAATTTTCAACCAAAAAATGAAATCATTAACCAAAAAGGATGAATTCTTAACAAAAAATTTAATTGTAGACATTTAAACTAAATATAATTAGAGAATTAATTTCAAACCAAGAATAGTCGGATTTTTTTATTACATTCTATCAATTTAGTTCAAATTTAAGTGGAAAAACGAGGAAAAGACGAATTTTCAACAAAATACATTAATTTTTAACTGAAAAAGATAAATTCTCAGTCGAAAGTGGAATACTTAAATTTTCAGTTGAAAAATTAATTTTCAATAAAAAGAAAAGCGAATTTTTATCAAAGTAGTACAATTTTTTAATGAAGAGATTAATTTTTAAATAATATAATGAATCTGAGTAAAAAATGAGTTTTCAGCAAAGCAGTTGAGCTGTCAACCAAATAGTGGAATTTTCAACTAAGAGAGAACAATTTTTTATTAAAAAGGTCAATTTTCAACCAAATATAGAATAGTCAAATTTCCGGTCACAAAAATTATTTTTCAACAAAAAGAAAACGAATTTTCAGCTAGAAAAGATTAATTCTCAAGGAAAAATGTAATAGTGGATATTTCAATCATGAGAGATTGTAATTTTGAATAAAAAAAAAGAGTTTAAGTCGACTAAAAAAGTAGATCTTTTAACGAAATAGTTCAATCCTCAATTAAAACAGATTAATTTCAAGCCAAAAAAGATGAATTTCCAACAAAATAATTCATTTTTCAACCAAGCAATACATTTCTTAACCAAGAAAGATTAATTATTAACTAAAAATATAATAGTACACTTTTCAAACAAAAATAACTAAAAATTAAGTTTCAACAAGGAATAGTTGGATTTTCCCATTGGGTTCTATGAATTCCGATCGCATTTAAGTGGAAAAACGAGAAAAATTCGAATTTGAACCAAATACTTGATTATTTAACTACGATTAATTTGCAAGCAAAAATGGAATCGTTAATTTTGAGTTAACACAATTAGGATTACAAAAAAGAAAAACGAATTTTCAACAAAGTAGTTCAGTTTTCAACCAAAGAGATGAATTCTCAATTAAAATGATGAATTTTTAACTAAAGAACAAATTTTTTATCAAAGTAATTCAACTTTTAACCATACAATTGAATCTTTAACCAAAAATAATTTAAATTTTGAATCAAAGACGTTTGAATTAATAAAAAAATACGAAGTTTCAACAAAATAGTTAAATTCTCAAGCAAAACAAATTAATTTTTGATCAAGGAGTTGCAAATTCAACCAACAAAGATGAAATTTCTACTGAGAGAAACGAATTTTGAAATGAAAATGACGAAATTTTCAAAAAAAGAGTTGAATTTTCAACCAAAATGTTGAAACTCAAGCCAGGAGGAGAATTTTCTACAAAACAGATGAAGTTTTAACCAAAAAAGAGTGTCTGTCTAACATAATTGTTGAATTTTCAACAAAATAATAAAATTTTCAACCATAAAAAATAAATATTCAACTAAAATGAGGAATTTTTAACTGGAATGATTAAATTTTTAATTTAAACAATCAATTGTCAACCAAAAAAAAAAGTATATTCAACTGCGTAAATTAAATCTTTTCATTTCTTTAAGTGTTTCTATACTTGTGGAAGATTTACAACTTCCAGGACCATCTTCGTCAAAAAATATAGTATCAAACCAAAGAATCACACATTTCTGAAAATTGCTAAGTTCATAAACATTCTAGTCTATTTTTGATTTGTCAGCCTTTTTATGTTCTATTTTTGGTTCATGAAAGGGTTCATAAAACAGAAGATTTCATTTCCATCTTAATAGAAAAAGGAAATTTCTTCGAACGCTCAGGTTTCAATGTGCATGTAGGCGATTTATTACTTGGTCGTGGCATAATAACTGACACTCGAAAACTCATGAAAATTCATGACAGGCAATTGATCTTGAGAATCGGATCAGTCTGATGCTCAATTTGCTGATCAAATAAAAAATCCAAAATTTGTATAAAAGCATTGCATATCATTTTGATCCATTTTGGGATCAAATTGATCAACTAGCATTTACTGTGATAGTTTAGGACACTGTTTACTCAAAATGAATACAGGGTGTTTTTTTTATCTTGAGACATCGAAATATCTCAAAAAATACGCGACGCATTTGCAAAAGATGTCATTGTTAACTATTCAAGAAAGCCGCTTCCAAACAAAAGTAAAACGAAGATTCTTATTTCTCCATTTTATTTAAACAAAAAGAAATAATAAGACTTTAAATTAATTTCCCCAGAATTTTTAATTTCCTTTTAAATGGCACCAGGTACAGGATTTGGTGTGCGGGAGTTGCATCTACATTCCACCCCTGATAAACAACCTTTGGTTGCGCCTGTGCCTGCGCGACTCCAACCCGCCTTGCTTCCTCGTCGTCCGTACCGCCGATCCTTGATGGTAGTTGATACTCCAAACGAAATCACTCCTTCCTCCATTTCTCTTTCGTCCTCAAATCTCGGTGAATGACGACAAAAAACCAAAAATTATTAGCAAGAGTGACTCTTACCCTTTCTCCCTATGAAAAGCCCATGAAAATGTGTCTAACAAAAAAAGAATAAAACATAGTAAAAAGAATACAAGAAATCAAATTGATTGGCCCTCGATCGAGTCTCGTTCTCTCGCGGATATTTCCTCCAAGAAAGGAGGAGCTGTTTACAAATAATTGAAAGGAACAACAAGACAAATTAATTTACAAGTGAAACCTGCAACATGACGAGAGATAAAAAAGAGAAAAGGTCGGTTTCTTTGGGTTGGATTGGATGTCTTGGTTTCTTTGATTTGAGTGGTTTGGCTGTGCAGCTTATGATCGTTTGGGTTTGATTGAGTGTCGTTGTATTCCCTCATCACTTAACCTCGTTACTTTTACAGACTTTGTCAATGGGCACTTCAGCAGATACAAGGGAACCCGAATTTCTTTTTTCGAGTAGTGTTCTCAGACGATTCGTCTTGCACAAACCACGGTACGGTTAATCGACATAACATGCATTATTAGAATGTAGAAAACCCACACTGGTTGCGCGAAGTTGAGCGTCAGCGTCCTTGGTCCGTAAACGTTTGGTGTGGAGTAATTGGAGAACAACTTATCGATCCGTATTTTATTAATGGTAATTTAAACGGTGACAAATATCATAACTTTTTCAAAAATGAACTTCCAACATTGCTTGAAGTACTAAGCTTGGAAGTGCAACAGAACATGTGGTTTCAACATGACGGTTGTCCAGCGCATTATTCGACAATCGCGCGTGAAGTACTGAATCGCGAATTCAACGGTCACTGGATCGGTAGAGGAGGTCCGGTAAAT
>JAUMHM010000031.1:44289972-44313046 GCA_032362435.1 Melikaiella ostensackeni | reverse complement strand
GATTCCTAGCGATTACCAAACAAAAGTTTCAAGGGATTTTAAGGTGTTTCAAGAAATTTCAAAAATTTCTAGAGATTTCAACGGGTTTTTTGAAGAACTTCAATGAATAAGTTTGATCTAATTTATATTCAAGGGATCTCAAATTATTTCTACTTTTTTTAATGAATTTTTGCGATTTTCGAAGATTTCAAGAAGAGAAATTTAAAGATTTTAAGTTATTTCAAAAGATTTCGAAGAATTTTGAAACATTTAAGACAATTCAAGGAATTCAAAGAATTTTGTGGGATTTCCAAAGATTTCAAAGCATTTTAAATTCTGGAACATGAAATTTCAAAGGATTCCTAGCGATTACAAAACAAAAGTTTCAAGGGATTTTAAGGTGTTTCAAGGAATTTCACAAGATTTAAAGGATTTCATTGAACCCCTATGGATTTCAAAAGATCTCAAGGACTTCTAGTGATTTGAACGGTTTTTTTTAGAAAACTCTGATAAATAGGTTTAATTCGATTCATATTCAAAATATTTCGAATAATTTCTACTTATTTTAATGGAGTTTTACGACTTCCAAAGATTTTAAGGGATTTTAAAGGGATTTCAACAAATTTATAGAGAACTTCAGGGAATAAATTGAATTTTATTTCAAAGGATATCTACGGATTTCAACAATTTTAACGGATGTGAAGAAATTAACAAAATTTCAATGGATTTTGAAGATTTTAAATTATTCACAAGATTCCAAGGAATTTCAACAGATTTAACAAATTTTGAAGCGTGTCAAAGAATTTTGTATGATTTCCAATGGTTCCAAGGAATTTAATAGAATTTCACAAGACTCAAAGGATTTTATGGGACCTCCAAGTATTTCGAAAATTTTAGCGGATTTTATGAATTTGCAGGGATTTCTAGAGAAATTTAGGGAATCAATTTGATTTAATTTATTTTCGAGAGAGTCTAAATTATTTTCACAGATTTCTAACTTGTTAAAAGATTTCAGAGATTTTCAAGTAATGCAAAAAGGGTTGAAAGATTTCAAGGGGCTTCTACATGTTTAAACAGATTTCAAACTTTTAAATAGATTTACAAATATTCCCAAAGTTATTAAGAGATTTTAAGAGAAATTTTACATTAATTCCTTAGAAATTTTCGTATTATTTATTTCAATGCTGATTATCCTATAATTTTTTTTTGTATAATGATTTTCTTACACTGTAATTTTCCAAAGAGGGATTAATTACACGGTTTTTGGTGTACACTAGATTGCAAGATTGTATGCTGGGATTGCAAAAGATTGCAAAAGATTCCATAGACTATATGAAATTCATTGTGAGAAAATCATTATACAAAATAAGATTATAGGATAATGAGCATTGAAATGAAGAATACAAAAATTTTGAAGGAATTAATGTAAAATTTCTCTTGAAATCTCTTCATAACTTTGGAAATATTTTTAAATCCATTCAAAAGTTTGAAATCTGTTGAAATCCGTAGAAACTCCTTGAAATCTTTTAACCCCTTTCATATTCCTTTGAAATCTCTGAAATCTCTGAAATATTTAGAAATCTGTGAAAATCATTCAAAATCCCTTGAAAATAAATTTAATCAAATTTATTTCCTAAAGTTCTCTAGAAATACCTTCAAATTCATAAAATGCGCTAAAATCTTTGAAATACTTGGAGGCCTTATAAAATCCCTCAAATCTTGCGAAAATCTATTAAATTCCTTGAAACCTTCGGAAATCCTACAAAATTCTTTTACATTCTTTGAAATTTGTTAAATTTTCAAAATTCTTTGGAATCTATCAAAATAATTTAAAATCTTTAAAATCCATTGAAATATTGTTAATTCCTCCACATCCTTTGAAATTGTTAAAATCCGTGAAAATATCCTTTGAAATAGAATTTAATCCATTCTCTGAAGTTCTCTAGAAATTCGTTGAAATCTCTTTAAAATCCCTTGAAATCTTTGAAAGTCGTAAAGCTCAAATCTCATAAAATAGATCTTTTCACATCCGGATTTTTTCGGCTAAATCCATGTTCATATTATATAGATTTATGTTTTGCCAATGACTCAACTGACGAATGAATTGTCAATTTTTATGAGAATATGTAGCATAAGAAATGTTTATGATTCTCGAACTTTTTATATTTCTCTTATCCAGTTGTATTCCTACTTGAATAGTGATGTCATATTTCAAACTCATATTTCATGTATATGTATTCTCAGTCACACGAGAGGTAAGGAAGAGTTTTTCTAATATGAATTCATGTACGAGACATGGCACTTCCTCTCGACTGGATTCTGCCCAGTTTTCTTCAACGAAAGAAGAGGCAGGAACTTGTCCAACTTTTCTGACAATGTCTGCCTTGGAAAGAATCGGTTAGCTAACGGATGAAGTTCTGAAATATGAATCTGTAATGTTCCGCGCCATTCTTCAACAAAGGTGAAAAGAAGATTTTAAAGTTTTGGGTCAAAAACTCAGAAAACCTGACTTTAAAGTAGTAATTTTATCATTTTCTTATCCGGAATGTAACGTGAAAATATGATATAGCGTCTGTAAAAAATATAAGGCTAAATTGAACATTTTTATCTCAAATATTCCCCATGGGCAAAAATGTTGGAATTTAATAATTAAAAAATTAAACGTTAAAGAGAAAAAAATTAGTAAAAGTAGGCGACATACGCCTTCAAAAAGGTTTTCGTAGCTGATAAAATATAGTATTTGAAATGTGTAACTTCTCCCCTCCCCTTTTCTTCGCTTCTCCTTCAAATTCCCCTCTCCTCAGTCTTAAACACTTCCCCCCATCCGATAACTCTCACCGCTCACTTCCTTCACCCTTTCCTCTCACTTCCTCCGCCCAATCCTCTTACTTCCCCTACCTTCCTATCCTTTCCCAATCCACCTTTACGTCCCATCACTTACCGCCCCCTCCCAACACTTCCCTTATTTTCCCTTCACTTGCCCAGCCCCTTGCTTCCCCGCTCCTCTCGGAAAAAAACACGAAGGATGGACACCCGATCGAAACTTCGAGGATTTTTGCCCGGGGCTACGAAACTCTAAAAATGGACAGAATTCAATATTAAGATAAAAAGCTGCTTTTAGAAAGGCATAATTGTTCTTAACAAGTCATAAAATTTTGCAAGTTTTTTTAATCACTATTTTTTGTGTGGAAAACTTACCAAAACGAAAAGTTGATTAAAAAATTGTTGATATGTATCATATTATATAACTTCAAATATATATAAACTTCAAGCGGAAAGCCGAACGTCCTTTTTTTATGAAATTTTCCAATCTAAACACTTCCAATTTTTGAATTGAGTCTTTCGAAGTTAAGAACTTAAAAATTTTGAGACATTGGAGCATTAAAAATTGAACAGTTTGGTGTGCTTAATTTTTTTGAATACTCTAAAAAATTCCAGAATATATTTACTAGAAAATTCGAAAATTTTTTATAATGTTCCAGAATTCCAGAATATTGTAGAGAATTCCAGAACATCTAAAACAATCTACAAAATTTCACATCGTTCCAGAAAATTGAAGGACATTCTACAATATTCTGGATAACTTTGGGACATTTTCAAATTTTTCAATAAAATTATAAAAATCCATAGTATTCCCGATTGTGCCACACATACTGAGCTTCAGGCGATCATGAGTATGATAAAAATGGTGACAAAAAAGGACTTCGGTTCTCCATTCGTATGCATTTCAAGCTTTAAAAATATTAGATTTTATATTATCACACTTCTTTTTTTTTAGATTTTCCTAATTTCTTCTCTTTTTTCTCGAATTCGATTTAAAACTACACAGATAATGCATATAAAAACTTGAAAGGAGCTCAAGCGTGATCCACTGATACCATTAATAATATCTAGAAAATAACTGTATTACAGTAAAATGTTGAAATCCGTTCAACAACTGATTTTTAGGCGTTTTTAATGAGAAAGAATGCATGATCTGCAATATTTCGAATATACAACTCCAAATATGAATTTAATATTTCACTCTCAGCTTTTCGCAGGACCAACGTGGTAGACGTGGTAAAATGATGGTCTCATTTGTTTTTTTTTCTTCATATTTTTTTATATTTTTAATATTTTCTTCAATTTTCTGATTTTTTAACGAACTTAACGAATTTCCTGTACCCTGAGAAAGCAGAGGCAAACCGGTACATTCTTAATTGAAATAAAAACCAGAAAATTTGAAAAAATATATACTAAAAAATGAAAAAATATATTTAAAGAATTTTTAAAATATGGAGAAAAAAAAACAAATAGAACCATCATATCAATACGTCGACATTGTTGGTTCTGGGATAAGCTGAAAGTGATACATTAAATTTATTTGTGGAGTTGTATATTCGAAATATTACAGATCATACTTTCTCTTTCATTAAAAAATTAGTAAAAGTTGGCGGAAGGTGCCTACAAAATAGGTTTTCATAGCCCATTAAGTCGTTAATGAAGTCGTTCAAATCTCCTCCTCCCCTCCCCATACCCCCTCATCTCCCTCGCTCTGAATTCCCCCCCCCTCATTTCCTCTTACTCGCCCCTTTCATCATTTCCCCTCCCTCTCCCTCATTTCCCCGAGTTCTCCACACTACCCCCCTCCTTCACTTCCTCACACTTTTACTCATTTACCCTCACTTTCAATTATTTCTCCTCATCCTCCTCCCATCCCTCACTTCACCGCATATCTCTCCCCTTCCCTCATTTCCCCTCACTTCCCCTTTTTATACGATGGACGGACACCCGACCGAAACCATAAGGATTCCTGCCCAGGACTATGAAACTCTAAAATGCGTGAAAAGCAGTTGTTGAAGTAATTTTAACATTTTACTATTATATAATTATTTTCTAGATATCAATAATGGTATCAGTGGATCCAGATTGAACTCCTGTTATGTTTTATATGCAGATCTGTGTAGTTTTGAATCGAATTAAAACAAAAATAGAAGAAATTAGGGAAACGCGACAATAGAACCATAGAGTTCTATATTGAGTTTTAGAAATCACTTGGTTTTTATTTGTTTCCTTTTACATCGCATAGGAAATGTTAAAAACCAAGTGACATTAAGAATTCAAGAAACGGCCCTATGGTTATTGAGGCACAACAAATTCAAGAAGTAGAAAATGTGATTTTGAGATATCTCGGGAAAAGAATAAGTTGCGATTTCAGTCTCTAAAATTTTTTAAGTTTGAAACGCATACGAATGGACCGAAGTCCTTTTTTGTCACCATTTTCATCATACGTTATGTATTTTTTTTTTCCTAAAGTGATGTACAAAGCAAATGCAAAATAAGTGGTATCTGAAAATATGAGTGAGGGGCTGTTGTTGTAGTTAACCGTACAATTATTAATAAATTATCGCAAGGCAAGAGCATCGGTAGTGGGGACGCCAATATCGGTTATGTGAGCAAATTTCCCCAGCCATGCCCAGGTCTGTTCAAGTTCCAAAACATTCCAGAAAGTTCAGATAATTCTAAGACATTCAACAACAATCTAGAACACTTCAAAATTTTTCAGAAGATCCAAAACATTCCAGTATATTCCAGAAGAGATCAGAATATTCTATAGTAGGCCTGGGCGGGGCTTGGAAAATTTTCTCACATAACAGGTGTTGGCGTCCCCACTATCGGTGCTCTTGCGTTGCTCACAAGGCGGAAGATCTTGTGAGCAAGGCAAGAGCATCGGTAGTGGGGACGCCAACATCAGTTATGTGAGCAAATTTCCCCAATCCTGCCCAGATCCGTTCTAGAGCATTGTAATCTAAAATATTTCGGAAAATTCTATCAAATTCAAAAACATTCCAGAATATTCCAAAAAGCTCAAAAAAATCTAAAACATTTCACAACATTGTAGAACACTCCGAAATGTTTCAGAAGATTAAAAAACATTCCAGAATATTCCATAATAGATCCGAATATTCGAGAGTAGGCCTGGGCAGGGCTCGGGAAATTTGCTCACAAAATAGATGTTGGCATCGGTAGTGGGGACGCCAACATCGGTTATGTGAGCAAATTTCCCCAGCCCTGTTCAAGCCTGTTCTAGAGCGTTGTAATCTAAAATATTTTGGAAAATTCTATCAAATTAGAAAACATTCCAGAATATTCCAAAAACATCAGAAAAATCTAAAACATTCCAAAACATTGTAGAACACTCCGAAATGTTTCAGAAGATTACAAAACATTTCAGAATATTCCAGAATAGATCAGAATATTTTAGAATAGGTCTGGGCAGGGCTGGGGAAATTCTCTCACATAATAGATGTTTGCATCGGTAGTGGAGACGCCAACATCGCTTATGTGAGCAAATTTCCCCAGCCCAGGCCTGTTCTAGGGCGTTGTAATCTAAAATATTTTGGTAAATTCTATCAAGTTCCAAAACATTCCAGAATATTAAAAAAAACTCGGAAAATTCTAAAACATTCCACAACATTGTAGAACACTCCAAAATGTTTTAGAAGATCAAAAAATATTCTAGAACATTTCAGAATACTCCATATTGCTGAAATACGTGAAATTTAACTTTTTTTCTAGAATTCACCGGAAGTATTCACCAGTTCTGCGCCTGGCTATAAGAGGCTTCAAAGTAAGAATGTTTTCCACACTGTATAATTAGCGAGTGATTTATAAAAGCGAGTTCCAAAAGTTTCAAGAACCATTTTGAAATACGAGAGCTACGGATGCAGAGACTTAAGTTTGTTTTAGGAAAAAAATGGATGGAGAACGGTTTCCTAAACAGTATCTTGAAGAGGCAAGGCGCCTCTTTCAGCAAGACCCAACTACGCTCTATTTAATAGCACCACAGTTGGGAACAAAAGAAAAACTTTCCTCCCTCACTTACCCTCACCTTTATCTGCTTTCCGTTCGTGCACAATAAGGCACGAAGAGAACTTGCAGGAAGTACAGTGTTAGTTTGTATCCTCATTCGAATTTCAAAATTCAGGTCCTGGAAAGTGGAGACCGCTCCCCAGCTCACAAACCGATGTTTCACAAGCACGCGTCGTGGCTAAAGTTTAATCAAACTTCCAAAAGACTTCTGTCGCTAGTGAAGTGAAACCTGAGACGCCGAAACTCGGTATTGCGATTTGCAAATCCAGATAAACTTCCATCGTCTGATTCTACTCGTATTATTCTTGTACCACGTCTTTCCGGAGCTAGAACTATGTATGGCACATGACTACATGTTCTTACATGAAATGAAAGAAAAGGGGATGATTTGCATTACCAATTTTGAATGTGAATGTGCTCTACAGTAATCTACGAAGAAAATCTCTGGCAGACGTTTTATAAAGATTGTTCGTCTAGCTCAGCTTTTGATTGCCCAACTTTCGTTTAAGAGAACACACAATGGCAAAAATTTACTGGGATGACGGAAACCTGGACTTCCAACTTTTAACGGGGCAAAGTTCCGCGGAAAGTTTCATACGTATCTTTCAACTTGAATCTGATTTTCAGCCCGATACAGTTTTGTTGAAATCAGTTCCATTTTGTATCGACAAATCTTCCTCAAATTAGGGGATTTTTAAGTATTGTTAGATTTTTAAATATTGATGGAAGTTTCTTTGACTAGATTAATGATAATTAAATTATACTTGCGGGGGGTTATACTGATCCTTTAGATTAAATAGATTCTTCTTTTTTGATGTTATGATTGGCTTTCGGATCCACAAATAAAATGCTTGATTTTTTTAAAAGTCAACAGAAGTTTCGACACAGCTAGGGATTCTCATCAGTCTTTTATTCGAGAAAAATTATTTTACCGCGATACCGGTAAAACCGTGATCTAATAATCACGTCATAAATAGGGAATGAAGCTGATGCAAAATATCATTAGTGACTTTTACCTCATGTCATGAAACATTAACCAAGTTCTTTTGTATTTTTTTATTTGTATTTATTAGCAATAACCCAACAGTTTTACACCAATAATAGGGTGACATTTCATATAGCGCTGACGTGTGCGTGTTCTATATATATAATAGGTTTTTAGAGTTTCAGGTTGTTTGATTTTTCGAAATACTAACAATTTTTTTCGAATGTTCCTTGAATACCACTAGAAATATGTTATAAATGTCCACATCAGCAATTCCTGCTCTGTATATTATGTTCAAATTTCTACTGATTCTATTTATCGGAGACATGTGCATAATGGTTTTAGATGTCGGAGTTATGTACATCATTTCCCAATTTCTATTATTGCTTCTAGGTATTTTGAATTTTAGTGTCTCTAGAAGTTCTGAGCAGTGTATAAGATTCCGTATTAATTTGAAAATAAAGCATAGAGATAACATGAAATGTCTTTCTAACATTGTAAAACAGTTGAATCTCTGACATAAATCTGCATAATTTGAGCATATTTTCCATCTTCTTTATAAGCTAAGAACTTGATGAATCGTTTTTGCACTCGTTCCAAAAGATCAATAGCGTTTTGCTTATTCGGTGTCCATATGACTGCTGCATATTCTAATCGCGACCTAACGTATGCATTAAATGGTGTTATTAGCGCTTGGTTATACGTAAAATCTTTTCAGGTTCTCAAAATAAAGCTTAATGTTTGATCAGCAATTCTAACAATTTTTTCTAAATGTTCCCTGAGTGTAAACTGTGAGTCGAACATGACTCCTAGATCTCTTATGAAGTAAACTCGCTGAATCGCCTGATCATTTATCTGATATTCGAAAAGGATTGGGTCATGTGATCTTGTAAAGGATATTACTTTTGTTTTATTTATATTAATATCTAGACTTAGTTCTGCGCACAACATAATGAACTCCTGGAGCTCTTTTTGTTGAATCAAGCAATCTCTAACCGTAGATATTTTTGCAAGAAGTTTCGTGTCATCAGCAAACATTCATTTCTTATTTTTCTTTATAGATTGTTCGACAACATTAAACAGAATTAAAAATAGCACTGGGCCTAAGTTTAAGCCTTGTGAAACTCCAGAAGTCTGATTAAAATCTTTTGATACACAATCTAAATATTGAACTTGGTTTTTCCTGTTATTAGAAAATCCTTCAAAAGTAATTTTAGGTTACCTGGTAGATAAGTGTTGTTAATTTTTTGTATTAATACACTATAGTTTAATTTATTGAAACATTTTGCGATGTCCAGATGAATTACATCTAACCGTGATTTTTCGCTGAGTGATTCTGTTATAGTTTGAGCAGGGATAGTTAAATTTCTTTGTGCAGATCTACCTATAACAAAACCATGCTGAGCTTCTGTCAGTTCTAGTTTTATCAATGCTGTGATAAATTTTGCTAAACATGCCTCAAAAACATTTGCAAAATTGTTTGTAATAGCGATTGGTCTGTGATTTTTTATATCTGATTCATTTACCATTTTGTGTACTGGGCATATTTTTACCCCCTTCCACCCATTTCGGTATTTCCCAGTCTCGAGCATCAGATTGTAAATGTAAGTCAGAGGAGAAAAAGAGCATCATTTTTTATATTGCGGTCAGTAACACGTTTTTTGATTATCAGACAGAAGTAGACTGGGACTTGTCAACCGGCCCGATAAAAGTCTTGCAGATCGGCCCTACAAACAATTGGTTCTACCCAATTTTCTAAAAAAAATTTCAAAATACTTCAAAATATTTCAAAAGATCTGAAAGATTTCCAGGGTTTGAGAAGAATTTCAAAAGATTTTAAGGTATTCAAAAGTATTGCAAAGCATTTCAACAGCTTTCAACCGAATTCATAGGAACTTTATAAGGATTTTGAAGGATTTCATAAGATTTAAAGGTTTTAGGGTATTTTTAATGATTTCAAAGAACGTTGGAGAAAGTCAAATATTTCAAAGGAGTTCTATGGGATTTCAAGGGATTTCAATAGATATTAAAAGTTTTCAGACATCTTATAACGTTTTTGAACGTTTTGAAGGATTTCAGAAGAATTAAGGGATTTCGTAGGATTTCAAAGATTTGAAGAGATTTTCAAATATTTCGGGAGATTTTACATCATTTCAAAAATTCCATGCAATTTAAAAAATTGTCCTTGAATTTTGAACGATTTGGAAGGATTTCATGGAACTTATAAGATTTTAGGATATTTTAGAAACTTCCAAGAGAGTTCAGAGGATTGCCGGATATTTCAAACGATTTTCAAGGAATTTTAACAGATTTTAAGGAATTTTATCTAATTTCCGAGGATTCAAATAATTTTAAGGGATTTTGAGAGCACTCGATAACGTATTTTAATGAATTTTCCAGGATGTCACAAAAGTTCATAGGACTTCAAATATTTCAAGAAGTATCATCAGATTCCATGTAATTTTACAGAATTTTATGGGATTTTATAATATTTTAATAGATTTTAAAGAATTTATTCACAAGAATTGAGGTATTTCAAGGGATTTGAAAGATTTTAGGGTGTTTTAAAAGATTCACAGGAATTTTCAAGAGCTTGAAAGGATTTTGAAATATTTTAAAGTATATAATTGAAATATTTTAGGGTACTTCAAAAGATCCTGAAATATTTAAAAAGTGTCAAGGATTTTAGTTATTAATAGGTATTTTATAAAATTAAATATGGTTTCAAGGAATATCGGAAAATTTGAAATGATTTTATAGGACCTATAAGGTTCCAGGATATTTTTAATGATTTCATAGGATTTCCGAAGATTCTAATAAATTTTAAATATTTCGGGATATTTTAAAAGATTCCAAGGAATTTTCAATAGATTTTAAGAATCTCAAGGGTTTCCAAGGAGTTTTAAAGATTTAAAGGTATTTTAGAAGATTCCAACAGGTTTTCAAGAGCTTTAAAAAATTTCTAAGGATTTCAAAAGATTTCAAAGTATTTGAAATATTTTAGGGTGTTTGAAAAGATCTTAAGAGATTTAAAAAGTGTCAAGGAATTTTCAATGATTTTAATGATTTTTAGGTATTTTATACAATTCTGTGCAGTTTTAAAGAATCTCGGAAGATTCGGAAGGATTTTATAGTAGCTGTAAGGTTTTAGGATATTTTCGAAGTTTCTAAGGGATTTCCAAAGACTTTAATGAATTTTAGATTTTTGAGGATATTTTAAAAGATTCCTAGGAATTTTCAAAAATTCCAAGAACTCAAAGGGAATTTCAAGGGATTTGAAAGATTTTAGGGTATTTTAAAAGATACCAAGAAATTTTTGAGATCTTTGAAAATTTTTAAGGAATTTCGAAGTATTTCAAATGATTCAAAAATATTTGAGGGTATTTTAAAAGACCCTTAGAGATTTGAAAAATGTCAAAAAAGTCCACTGATCCAAGGATTTTAATGACTTTCACGTATTCAAAAAAATCTCATACAGTTTTTAAGAATTTCGGAAGATTTGAAAGGATCTTATAAGACCTATAAGGTTTTAGGATATATTGAGAGATTCGAAGGGATTTTTCAATAAATTTCAAGAATTTGAACGGACTTCAAGGGATTTTCTAGAGCTTCAACAAATTTAAAGGAATTTTAAAATATTAAAAATATTTTAGGTATTTTTAAAGTTCCTAACAGATTTCAAAAGTGTCAAGGAATTCTCAAGGGTTGTAATGACTTTTCAGCATTAGAAAAAAATTTCATGCTGTTTGAAAAAATTTTGGATGAAATTTATAGGATTTTATAGAAGGTTTTAGGATATTTTTTAAAGATTTCAAGGGATTTCATGAAATCTCACGGGTTTTTTAAGGTATTTTATGGGATTTCAACGAATTATAAAGATTTGGAGTGATTTTTTAATATTTCGAAGGATATTAAGGAATTTCATAAGATTACAGGGATTTTAACAGGATTTCCAAGATTTTAAGTGTTTTAACTTTATTTTATTTCAAGGGCCGCTGCAATTCAAATTGTCCAGTTCCAAATTTTTATTTGGAAAACGCATGAGGAGATATACATCTTATGCTCTCATTTCTTCAGAAAGTCGAAATCGTAAATTTTTTTTCTCGTATGTATACTTTTTTTTTCAAAATTCTTCGATGTCTAATTTCAGCCAAAAGTTATAATAACAATGTCCAACTTCATGTCAAGAAATAATTCAAATCTTTCATGAAGTAATAAGTTTTGATTTTTGAGAAATACAACTCCAACTTTTCATAACGCCTAATATTAGTAATTTTATGATTATATTGCAAATTCATGTACACATTAGTCGAGATAAACTATCATTCATTAGCAAAATTATTAATTTTTTTGGTCGGTCCAATTTCAATTTGTAATTAATGTGACATAATGTTTTTGATTTTCCATTCACCACATAACATATAAATTTGCTAACAATTTTTTAGCAATTTATACTCGATCATTTTTGTGACAATGGCTTTATTTTGATAATTAGTTTTATTATCCTTAAATGTAAGTTCTTTGGAATATTCTCAAAAATTATGTTTAACGTATATTTATCCAGCTTCGAATCTCACCTCTCATCTCTATGCATTCGTTTTTAGAGTTCATCAAAACTATGTCAAAAAGATTCTATAACATTGTACATAATTTTGATTATTTTATTTGGAAAAAAGTCATAAGTGAGCTAATTTTTTGGAAAAGCTGCTTTGTTATGTTTGTGAGTTAATTGAAATTGATGAAATACGTTTTAATTACAAACAATAATCGCATATGAAAACCTTTCCCTCTATTCATTTGACGCTCGATCTATAATTTACATGTTCAAACGGCAAAAGATAATTTGGGTAGTTTGGCCAGTCCCGAGAACATATGTTATTGGTATTTGCTGCAGCCAAATTTTGCTCACTCAATCCTCATTTTCGTGTAAGCGTTTATCGATCACAATGAAACTATATGTAGATAAATGCATCCCTCCTGGCAAAATGCAATGATCATCGAATTAAAAATTTATTCTAATTAATTTTTGAATTCGCAGATTTAAATTTTCAAATTTCTTACTTGTCAGATTAAGTGAAATACGCGATTGTTTCATGCACATTTATAACAAGAATAATTTGCCCAGCGAATAACTGACCATTCGAAAACACTTTTTTTATACTATTTCTCATGAGTCTTCGCATATAAAAATCCTCGGACAGAACATCGCGGATTATAAAACAAAGACATTTTACAATATTCTGACATACTTCCGGTCATATTTTTTTATGAGTCCCATATATTTGCAAAGTTATTGCTATTCGAAAAACGAAAAAAATGCTTTTAACAATACAGAAAATTATATACAATTGCGAATCATCTGGAGACGTATAAGACTGTAAAACATTTATTTGCAATAAAATTATATATTTATTTCAAAATAATACCTACTGCACAGGTTTGAAACATTTTGTAAGAAAAAACATATTTTAGAATATTGAAGAGACAAAAATATTACTTCCTTTATGCAGTGCAAATATAATATTTCAGAATCTATAACGTATGGTCTTTTATTAAAAATAAAATACTTATTATTGTTTATTCACTGTACAGAAAGAGGATTTGCATAAGCCTGATTATAAATTCTCATACAAAGCGGAAACATGACTTGTGTCGAATATTTATGCAAAAATTTTAAATCCAGACTGAAAAGTGTGTTCAGCACAACTTGAAATATAATTTGCCTTCTGATTAATACTATTTTTGACAAGCGCATCTCATTTACTCCGCTCATTCATCAATATCAATTGTACGCGCTACGTGGTTTAACACATGCAGTTTCCTGCATAATTAGGTATAACGTTTAATTTGCTCGAATTTTGAATGCCTCAAAAAAAAACTTTCAAAAAATAGTTTGAAAGTAGTTCTTATGATGTAATTTACTTATAAGAAATCTTCAGTATATTTCTTAGTTATTAATAGGAGAGTAGACCTAATTAAAAGTTTTTCAATTTTATATATTTTTTACTGTAAATTGTTCTAATTTACATAAGTTGTTCCATCTTCTTTAAAAATTTAAACAATGAAATTTTGTTCGCAAAAACCTTCACACTTGATTGTTAAAAATAATCCCAAATACATTAAAAATGTGGAAAATTTTTATTTTTTTGCTGGTGTATCCTCCGCAAAATATTTTTTTTTCAAACTTGGATAATGATTTTCGTACTTGATACACAGTAGAATACAGTTCACAAAAAACCATTGTTGTGAAAATTGTTGCATCTCATTTTAAACAATGAAAATTTTCATTGTGCCTTTATTTGTTTTCGTGTCTCAAAAATATTGCAGTTGAAAACTATTATTCTGCGTACTTTTGAGGATCCACGTTTTACAGTACTCTCACGCAAATCAAAACTCTTATTAATTGTTCTCGAAGACTGTTTAAAATTTTTTTTAAATACTATTTTTATTTAACAGATCTGTATCTTGAATAATTTTATTATTTTCTTCCTCATCGAGGCAGCTTTGTAACGATGAAACTTTTCGAACTTCATTTTCTGACATACCTTGACACAATTCAACCTTAGGAGTCGAATAAATAATACCCATTATTAATTAAGTTTAGAGTCGGGTCGGATAAGAATAAATATTTTTTCTTTGGTTTTATATTTTTCTCAAAAATCGTTTCAGATGTGAATTATTTTTCAATTTTAATTATGTTGAAAAAAAAGAAATTTTGCACGTAGATTTGAATGAAATATATCCTTTTCATCAAAAAAACTTTGAGGTTCATTCATTAAATATCGTGAAAATGGCAAAAAATGAGTCTGAAAAATTCGAAATTTTAAGCATTTTTAACACAGTATTGGCCGTAATATCAGGCTCTGAAACCCAAATTTTTTTTAACACAAGATGGTATTTAGTTGATATAATATAATAGAATGTTTATAGTCATCTCCGTACAAAAATTTTTATGTTTAGGAATTTTTGAAGTTTTTAATTTTTCGTTTATGAGTAATTTTTCTGAATATTAGGAATATAGCAACATAATAAGTATCAGATTTGTTCATTCTGATAACATGAATCGATTGATGTTTTAAGAAGCACTCTATGACAAAATGAAGTTATGATATGTACAGATTTGTAAATTTTTCTAACATTTGTAAGAGTAAAACTTTCTTAATTTTGGTTATATACCAATATTGTAATTACTAAATTTATTTGTTATGATGAGACAAATCGATTAATGTATCTAACAGTTCAGTTTGTTTAATGTTTGAAATATAAAAAATTCTACATTTTTGAAATACGCCAATATTTTAAGTATAGAATTTATTCGTCTTGATGAAATGAGTCTATTTAACTATATAAAAACCTTCTATGACTTACAAAAATAAATAATTAATAATAAATAATAGTAAGCAATAGAAAAAAATAAAGTGTTCATGAAATGATCACAAATAAAGATACACCATATAATGAACACGCCCACCAAATTACATTGCAGCGGTTTTATTAAATTTTGCACTGTTTTTTCTTAACACATAGTATGCAAAACTACCCTCATTTCAAATCCTTTTTTTTACGAATATGAAAAGCAAGTAAAGAGAAATATTTAGTTGCATAAATATTAAAATAGAAATTGTAAATATCACAAAGCAGAAAGAAATAATTTTCTCAGATGAAAAATTTTGATTTGACTATTTTTGTTTCAACTGATCTGGCTTCGCGCTCAGCTGCGGACGATTCTAGCAAAACTTTTCGAACTATTTTACTATTGCAATGAAACGTCACGGTTCACATGTATCAGCCAGGATCATAAATCTATTGTCGACTATTTCGACATATAGGAAATTTATATAAAAAAATGTATTTTCTCTAGAGTCTTCTCCAGTTTTTCATCGGGATGAAACATTCGAATTCAATGATAAAATTCGACTAAACAAATCTACATAAAATAATAATACTCACTAAATTGAAATTATAACTTCAAATTAAATAACCCAATAAACATTCCAACGTAACTAACTGGTTAATATTACGTAGTCCAAGGTAACAAGATACGTGGTTATTAACTTACATGTAAGTTACAAATTACGTAACATTGGCAACCTCATTTACGTAACAAAATTACGGAACAATAGTCACGTAAAATAAGAAACGAAACTTTTTTACCTTTGAAAATATAACATTTTACATTTAATATTTTTCAAATAAATGAAATATATTTAATAAACTATTTTGTGCGACATGTCGACGTTTTAAATAAGTATATGCAATAGTATATGCAAATATTGTTTGATTTGAAACCAATCTATTGAGATTATTCCATTCCAAATACTATAAATAATGAAACATATTATACTAATTAAATTCAAATATTACCTGAAAATAAAAATCAAACATTTTTTTATTATCAAATGTTATTTGTTCAATCTATCAATTTTGTTATCAAAATCAAAATTCTTTGAGATCAATGTGAAATTCACTTTCTCATGAAGATTTTTATTGTTTCAAAATAGAAAACACTATAAAGTTATGTGTATCTGTGCATGGCAGCTTTTTTCATCAAATTCAAGATAGATTTATTAAATTTATTGGTATTTTCATCAAAATTCTTTTTTTTTGTATTCTTTTGTTTTTTTGTTGAAATCAGAACTTATATTCTTGTTAATATGAAACATCCTTTCTTAAAAAAACCAACGAATCTTGCATTCTATCAATAAATCCTGCTGTAATGCATCTAATCTAAGTTTTTACTAATTGAATGAATTCTTAAATATTTTAACACAGGACTTTCAGTAACATCTATCATAAAATCCCATTCCACTAAATTATTATCAATTACACTGTAAATTTATTTCCGATCTTCAAGAAATTTGAAAGCGAGACATTAAGCAAAGATTTGTTCCAATCTCCTGGGTTGCTTATGAATACTTCAAATTTCTTTTAATTGAGGTGTTAATGATTAACTCAATTTACTAAAAGATATCTATTTCACCTAAATATAGTTTACAAATTTGAAGCAGTAAGCAATGTTTAGAAATGTATTAATGTTTTGGATTATTACCTTTTTCTTTTTTGAAAAATTAAATAATCTGAATAAGTTGGTTCTAAATCAACCCACAAAATTTGATCTTGGCACTATGATCAATTTCCTTCATTTCCCGTATTCTGTTTACAAAAATTTTGTAATCATTTTTTTCAGGTTCCTTCAATTTTACAACTAAATAAAATTTTAACCTTGTACTTATCAAAAAATAAGGTTGTCAAAAGGTTTTACATACATTCAGGTAAAAGAAGTGATACCCTCGTTGCCTTAAAAGATGGTATTCAGAGGAAGATACCATATACACAATATGTGCATTCTGTTATTATGTGCCATTAAGTACTTTATTTATATTTTTCTCTAATCTTATGAATTTTACAGTTATGTTTAATATATTTTTAAATTTACTATATGGTACATTTGTTCTTCCAAATACACTGTTAATACAATATAAATGTCATCCTGGTACTTATTATAAATATAACAAGGTTGCCAGTAGGATGTACAAAAATTTAGGTATAATAATTGAATGCAATTAAATTTGAATTTTCATATTTGAGTGTAAAAATATTGTGTAAATATTGTGGCAGTAATCCTATTGAATCCTTTTGAATCCAGCAAAGTTGATTCCTAAAAACCTAGAAATTGGACAATTTTATGAATTAGAAAGCCTCTCTGACTTTCGTACATTGCACATTATTGCTTTACATTTTCATTTCTGAATGCTCTAAATTTTTAATATTCCATTTGTCCAACGCTCATTTATAATTACTATT
This sequence comes from Melikaiella ostensackeni, assembly GCA_032362435.1. Lineage (NCBI taxonomy): Eukaryota > Metazoa > Arthropoda > Insecta > Hymenoptera > Cynipidae > Melikaiella > Melikaiella ostensackeni. Next base: position 44,295,426 of record JAUMHM010000031.1, on the reverse strand, counting down.
TGTCCTGTTTCATAAAATTGCTTTTTCGTTTCGTAAAAACCATACACTATACAATATAAGCAGGGCTTAAAAAGAATGATGTACTTAAAAAAGTGGAAAAGGTGACTAATTCAAACTAAAAAGTGACTAAAAGTGACAAATTTTGAACACAAAAGGTGACTTCTAAAACAATTTTTAGTTTAAAAACAACTTCCAGTTCTTGTCTACCCAAAAATTTCGATTCAATTATACATTTATTTTACTAGCTTCCATTTACAAGATTAGATGAAATTTTATTGCTCATATATATTATAAGCATAATATTACAAGATTATATTACATATATATATATATATATATATATATATATATTATATTATATCATATATGAGTATATATTCATATATGGATATACTTCATATGCTTCATATACTTCATATACTTGAAATGTCATCTTGGTACTCATTATAAATATAACAAGGTTGCCAGAAGGATGTACAAAGATTCAGATATAATAATTGAACACAATTGAAATTGAATTTTTATATTTGAGTGTAAAAATATTTAACTATTTTCTCATTGTGTCTTTGGACTAAATTCTGTGTCTTGATATTTGGGGCAAAGACTTTCTGTATAGTTTCCTAGAATTTATTAACATAACTTTACAGTGTTTTCTATTTCAAAACAATAAAAATCTTCACGAGAAAGTAAATTTTACATTAGTCTTAAAGATTTTTGATTATAATAAGAAAATGGATAGATTGGAAAAACAACATTTGATAACAAAGGTTTTATTTTCATTTTAGGGTAATGTTTGAATTTATTTAGTATATGTTTCATTCTTTATGACTGTATTTTTCCAATAAATTACACCTGATAAAGAAGTCTAATTGGTTTCGAAATATGTTGGTCCCCAGTAGTATAAAAAAGACGGAACAAACAAAGAGTGTGAGGTTGATTTTGGTATCGTTAATTTTAAATAGGACAAAAGAAATGCAAATTTTTGTACAGGTTAAAAATAATTAATTTATCTTGTTGCTATATTCAGTTTTGAAAGGTAAATAAACGAAGAGGTTAGAATAGTGCCTTCTTGACAGTTTCAAAATATTAAAAGTGGTCAAAAGAAACGTTAGACGTGCTAACCATTAAATAATTTATGTTTTATTTTGCAGATTGGTATATAAGAGATTATAAAAAACTGAGGATTTTTGAAAGGTGAGTGATTTGATCACTTGACGTTTTTCAATTTTAAACTAATTTTGTGTATCAATAATATATCCTTAATATAAACATCTCATATCAAGATTTTAAAAATTTAAAACCCCTATTTTTTATATAAATATTTCTTAATTCAAAAGAAATGCGCCCATAAATATATTTTAATGGTAAACATTATAATCCTTATATTTTTCTGATTTTCCGTTTTAGATGCCAGGAGTATAAATATGAAAGGAATGGAAAATCCACTAAAACGTAAGGTTCTTCAATATTTCGTCAAATTAAAAATTAATTTCAATTAAAAAATTATGTCAACTTTCAATTTTTATTTGCCACTGAAAATTTTAGAATTATTTGACTTTCTTAGGAAATCATTAACTCAGAATAAAAAATCTAAACAAGCATATTAAAGAAAAATAGTAACTTCTTTTTGTTATCAACTGACTTACTTTCATTGAGGAACGGCAAATATATTTTCAATGCCATCTGCCAGCAAACGCTGAATGATCGACTGCGAAATTTTGAAATAATCAGTGCCAACGATTAGTAAAACACTAAAAATTCAATAAAACAAACAGATCATCACATTATCCTGTGATTCGCAAAAATTTCACATAGTGTGCACTGAAGATTCACTGTCGCCCTTGAACAAATTGAAGTGCAGCACAATCATGAGAAATGTCTCGGTATGAAAACTAAAAGGAAATTTCTTATTATACCACTGATACATTCGGAAAATGCAGATTTGAAAGAAAAATAATTTAACCTATATTAGTTTGAGCCATTCATCAAATCTTTTCGCAATTTATAGGTATATATTTTTTAGCGTGCGTGCGAAGCGTGTATTAAATTTGATTATATTTAATATATCTTTGTGAAGTACATCCATTATATATTGTATAATACATACATTATATACTGCTTTTTACGTCATATATGTATATACCATTATATATTGTATATGTGTAAAATAAATGTTTAAAAAGACCTATAATAATCCATGTATTGAACTTTAAAAAATATATCAAAAATGTCGTTTTTATTCACCCTTTGTTTAAATACTTGATATTTCAAAATTGAAATGTGTAAACCTTCTTAGAAATAAATTTCACTCAAGCAAAATTTTAAATCCTCTTTAGATCTACAACCTAAATGGAAGCTGAAATTTAGTCAAACTTAAAGAAATTGATATTTATTTAACATTAAAAATTTAATTTTTAAATATGCAAATAAGCAGATTAGGTATTTTAAAATTTTTTATTTACTTAATAATTTGAAAGCGGTAAAATATTACTATACAAAATATGAATATAATTCATTGAATAAACTTTTAAATCGGCCACTTTTATGCGTTAATATCAAATATATTGCGGGTATTTTTAATTTTGATAATATTATACGGCAAAATGTATATACCCGTTACAAATTTTGAAATTTCTCATGAACACGTGTATCATCTAACCGGTGGTTTTAAAGTTGCAGTGAAACTCACCTTGGAAAAGTATCAAAAGATGAAGAAAAATTAGATGATGATGAAAGTGCAGGAACCTGAATGAACGTCTTTTCGTCTGCATATTTACATTTACATCAACCGAACAACCGATTTTTATGGAATAAGAAGTGATTAAGCACCGATTGTAAGTGACATTTGTGAAATTCAATTTTTATTCAATTTTCATCTCTTAAATTGGAAGTGGTAAACTTTTTTTTCTTATATTTGTTAATTTTGGCTGCGGTTATTACTTTATTGAATATCAGATCGAAAGGGGAAGTTGCGTGCACGAAGTCTCGCATTCAACTGCCGCGCGTTCGCGCTTCAACCCCGCTGATGTTCGAACCCCCACCTCGATATCAACCCTCAACCAAACCAACACTAGGTGACTCGCCTATAGGCTAATTTTGTGATTTTCTCTAATTCGCGTGTGCGAGGAATGTCAATTTTTAAAAGGATTAATTAACGTTCCAATTTTTTACCCCTCCCCTCCACCATGTCACAAATCGTAACAAAATTGTTTAGACCCCCCCCCCCTCTCCTAACTATGTTACGTAATTTTTTCAAATATTTTCAACCTCATCTTATTGAATACAATTTAGTGACTGATTTACCAAATGATTATAAGTTATTAGAATAAAAAGAAATAAAATTAAAACAATGTGGAACTTGAAAAAAAAGGAATTATATTTTCCTCAGAAATTAAAGTTACTAGTACATAATGCTTATAAAACGTAATAAAACGAGATTGTGCAATATACAATTTTCTCAAATCTTTTATCAAATTATTTAACGATATACCCTGAATTCTTATTGTTTTATCTTAAATTCTTTTTAATTCGCTTGGATTCTACTCAATTCAATGGACCTTTGTTTTGTTGTGTTTAAGTTTTTTTTTTAATTTACACTGAAGTCCTTTAAGCTTTTCTGAATTCTTAGGCATTTCATAAAATTCTTTTGAGTTCCGTTGAATTTTTCCAAATTCTCTCCAAATTGAACGAATTTTTTTTCAATATTTTGAAGTCATTTTCAATTTACTTGAATTTCTTATAAAATCTCATTGAATATTTATAAATTTCATCAGATTCGTATTCACTGATTCTATTCACTCCCATTTATCTGAATTCCCTTAGATTTTTCTTAATCAACTACAATTTTACTGAAATCAATGGAACATTTTGGAATCATTTGGAATTCTTATTAACTTACACTAAATTCCTTAAAACTTTTTTGAATTACCTTGATTTTTTTGATTCTCCCTAAATTTTTTTTAATTTACTTGAATTCTACTCAATTCAATGAATTTTTTTGAGTTTTTTTTCTAATCTACTTCGAAGCTTTTAAAACACACCTCGAATTCTCAGGCATTTCATTAATATTCTTTTAAATTCCGTGGAATATTTCTGAATTCTCTCAAAATTTAATGATTTTTTCTTCCACATTTTTGAATCATTTTCAATTTACATGCATTTTTTATAAATTTTCCTTGAATTCTTGTGAATTTTATCAGATTTGTATTCACTGAATCTACTCCCATTTATCTGAAATTTAATTGAATTTTTTCGGAATAAAAAATTTTTGTTGCATCCACTTGAATTAGACCGATTTCATTTTGAAATTATCTGAACTTTATCAAATTTTGCTAAATTATTACTCCAATTTTACTGGCATAAATGGAATATATTTTACTTCTTTGTACTTTTTCCAATTCATTAGAATTTATTTAGATTAAAAAAAATTTTGTTGCATTCACCTGAATTATTTTAAATTCAACTTGAATTCGTATGAATTTTCTCAAATTTTGCGAAATTGTTACTCCAATTTCACTGAATTGAATGGAATATTTCTATTTTTTATATACTTTTTAATTCATTCGAATTAATTTGAAATTGAGCCTGAATTCTCTCAAAATCCCTTAACTTCTACTTAATCAACTGCAATTTTACTAAAATCAATGGAATATTTTTGAGTATGCTAAATTTTCCAAATTCCTCTTAATTCATTTGGAATTCTTATTAACTTACCCTAAATTCTTTTAAATTCTTTCAAATTCTTTCGAATTATCTTGATTTCTTTTAATTCTCCCTGAATTCTTTTGCATTTAGTCGAATTCTACTCAATTCAATGATTCTTTGAGTTTTTAAATAATTTACTTCGAAGCTTTTTAAACACGCCTTGAATTCTTAGACATTTTATTAAAATCTTATAATTCCATTGAGTTTTTCTCAATTTTCTCAAAATTTAATGATTATTTCTCCAATATTTTTAAATCGTTTTCAATTCACTTGAATTTTTTATACATTCTCCTTGAATTCTTAAGGCTTTTATCAGATTTTGAATTCATTAATTCTATTCACTCCCATTTATCTGAATTTCAATTGAATTTTTTTGGATCTGAGAATTTTTGTTGCATTTACTTGAATTATTTTAAATTCATTTTGAATTTGTCTGAATTTCAGAAAATGTTGCTAAATTATTACTCCAATTCTACTAAAATGAATGGAATATTTTGTATTTTTTGTATTTTTTCCAATTCATTGCAATTAATTTGGAATGTGAATTTTTCGTAGGATTAATTGAGATTCACATTGTCAGTCATGGTTCAAAGCTCAAAATTTACAGAGGAGCATATCAATCTCTATTGGAAGGTCTTTATTAAATATTTTTCAACGATTTCATTATTATGACCTAAGAGAATATCGATAAATAACGTAACACATTTTTTTTAATTGGGGGGGGGGGGGGGGGGGGGGGGGGGGGGGGGG
>JAUMHM010000031.1:44263426-44273447 GCA_032362435.1 Melikaiella ostensackeni | reverse complement strand
CCCTTTTTCAAGAATTCATCTTTTTCCCCTGTTTTCCAGAAACTTCCACCTTTTTCTCGGTTTTTTCATTTGTATACGAACTGAATTAATAGAACCCAATAAGAAAATCCAACTATTTTTGGTTGAAAGTTATTTCTTAATAGTTGAAAAGCCTACTATTATATTTTTGGTTTAAAATTCATCTCTTTTGGTTAAAAATTCAACTATTCTGTTGAAAATTTATCTCTGTTGCTTGAAAGTTCAACTATTTGGTTGTAAATTCGACTCTGGTTGAAAATTTGTTTTTTTTTTTGGGTTGAAAGTTGATCTCTTGGTAAAAAATGCATCTTTTTTGTTTGAAAATTCAACTATTTTGTTGAAAATGCAATATAATCCGACTTCATATCTTAGTTAAAGTGTTTTGAGAGAATTTTGGGCGCTAGAGTGTGGCAGTGTGTACACTTTTGATAGCTCTTCCCTATATTTAAAAGCGATTATTACAAAGCGTGGAAAATATGGGGATCTTTTAATAGTAAAATTTAATTCTATCATGAAAAAAGACTACTATATAAATTTGAGGCCACAATAATCACACAAACCACACTTAACATATGACCAACAATATGAAAAACACCAAATAAATTTTTCTTCGTCACAATTAACCAATTCAGTCGTATTCCTTTTGTAAGTCTTCACTATTTCCATGCAATGCACTTTTCTCTATAATCAATATTTTGAAAGTTATTAATTGTTGAAAGGGTACTCAATATGTATTATCTGTTTCATTTTAGAGAAAATTGCAATAGATAAAAATTGTATAGATTTAAAAGAGGAATACGACTCTATTGGTAAATTTGATGAAAAAATTTTATTTTCTGTATTTTCCATATTGTTGCTCGTATGTTGAAGTTGTTATGGTTTATAAATCATCTCAAATTACAAAGGAATCTTGACGAATTCAGAGACTTATATTCAAAATCACTTTATCTGTATCAGTTTGAGAGCTATTCTTTATTAAAGCTTATCGCCATTTGAGGAGCATTAAATATACTCCGATTTGCCTCAAATTTATACAATAATCTTTTTCCATGATTTAAAAAAATATATATCTAGGTGCACCGAAATTTTCTAAAAGTTGAAGTTTTTTGAATCACCCTAATAGAGAATTACGTTACCGGGATTTTTTCCAATTCCAAATAGAATACATATCCAATACTTTGAATATGCTATGAACAAACCTTACGTACTAAATGAAAACTTCTGTGTTTGTTTTCGCAGGAGTGCCAGTATTTCGAACCGATCAACACGCGGGCGAGTTCGTAGTTACTTTCCCCAGGGCATATCACGCAGGATTCAATCAAGGTTATAATTTCGCTGAAGCAGTGAACTTCGCACCCGCTGACTGGGTATGTATACGTCTGTAAAATGTATAATATTGAAATTTCAAGTCTGAATCAGGGTTGCTACATGACCTGGAAGTCATGGATTTTTGAAGAAGTGATCGGAATTTTTTTAGTCGCACCTATTTCAAAGTCTTAACAGTGCAAGTCCACGATTTTTTTTAACATTTTGCGGCAAGGTAACAGATCTAAATCAAACTTCCTAAATTTACAGTACATATCGATACTAATACATACTCAAAGTATCAAGTCAAAATAATTGTTTATTTAAAAGTTGCTCCGTTTTTAAATTTCACGATATCTCGAGAAGGGTTAATCGTAGGCAGATTTTCTTTTTTTTTTTTTTAGAAAAATCCAGTGACACGCAAAGAATAGAATGAGTTATGTGCATCATTGCGATATTTTTTAAATAAAAGATTTATTTAAGTAATTCAATATAATCTTTGAGCGGCCAGTCGAAATCGATTGGTTCAAAGACTTAAATACTCAAGAGCGTGTCTGCTTTGAATTCCAAAAGTAAAATTTCAGGGTAACTCAAAACTCATTGGTGTGCCCAGCGAAAACCGTTGACCGACTTGTTCAAATTTTCTAGCCGCGCTTGATATTTTTGTAATTATTAATCGATTTTATGTATTGCCCCAAAATTTTATATTTGGATTTTAAAGCGGACACGCTCTAGAGTATTTAAGTCTTTGAACCAATCGTATTCGACTGGCCACTCAAAAGTTGTATTGAATTATTTAAATAATTTTTTTAATTAGAAAAATATCGCAATAATGCTCATAACTCATTCTTTTCATTACATTTCACTGATTTTTTTTTTGAAAACAAAGAAAACCTGTCTACGATTAACCGTTCTCCAGATATCGTCATTGGACATTTTTGCGAAAATTGCAGTATCTCATAAATTAATAAATATTTTGCCCTGATATTTGGGTTTTACATTAATCTTGATATATGATATAAATTTACGAAATTTCATTCAAATCGGTTACCTTGCCCAAAAATGTTGAAAAAATTTCGTTGCCTCGCACAACAATTATTTTAGTACTTTACGGCGAATTTTTAATTTCCATAAAAAATAATATGATTATAATAATTTCAAACTTTTTAGAAATTTTATATTATTATTAATGAGAATCGTTAAGAATTCAATAATTGTTGAAAAGACCTTTACATTTGCTTTAATAAATAAATGTACAAGAAACAAAATTATTAATAAGTTAGTCTGCGAACAGTAGAATATTTTGAAATTTAATTTAATTGACTGGATTTTTTTCAAAGTATATCTGGAAAGCCTGGAAAAGTCTTGGAATTTTGAAACCAGACTTCTGTAGCAACCCGATGAAACAAAAAAGTTGTAAGATGATGATGTGTGAAATTTTTATCGGATTCTAATATTTATGTGATGTTTTTTATCTGGAACAGTTAAAGGTGGGTAGGGAGTGCGTCTCGCATTATTCGATTTTGAGGAGGTTCTGTGTTTTCTCACATGACGAACTGGTGTGTAAAATGTCTTTGGAACCTGACGTGTTGGACATTGGAGTTGCTACAGCAACTTATCATGATATGTTACAAATGGTAGATGATGAGAAGAAGCTGAGGAAAAATCTTCTTGAATGGGTAAGATTGTTGGTGCAGTTTTATTTTGATATTTTAAACAACAAGTTAATCGTTAAAATACTAAATTTGAAAACTTATAATTTGAAGGCATTTTGGAATTTTTTGACTTGAATCATTTCATTTGATTGTTATTAATGTTAGAATTATACATTTTATTTAGCTGTAGTTATGAGATGCTTTGTAAACATTTCTCTTGCAGTTTTTGGGTATATGATTTTATAGTTTTACGATTTACTTTAGAAATATTGTTTTGCATCTTTGATTTTTAGATGAAAAAGCGTAAGTATATATATATATATATATATATATATATATATATATATATTCAAGATTGTTTTGTAGTGTACTACCATTTTCCTTCCTGGCAGTAAGTAGACATTACTTCATATTTCAGTTTTCCTTTTTCAGTTCAACTTACAATAGTGAGTATTTTAAAATGACTTGATTCTTCTTTCAAATTTATTCATACCTAAGAGCCTCCCTTTTTCGTGCGTCTTCGTAAACACTTGTACACAAAGCGTTAAAATCGTTTAAAGCTATTTTTAGGATGTAAATTCAATAAAATAAATTGGTCATTCTTATTAATATAAATGTTGATTCTGAAGCAAATAATAGTTTCGACGATCTATAGTCTTTTTTTGTTTATAGGCAGGCACACTTGCATATTATTTAGATAATATAAATACAGTGAACAAATTCTTTAAAAAACCGACTTTCTTATTGAATGAGTTTTATGCCATTCAAGTAAATTAAAATCAAATATTTTTCGAATAATGCAAATCTTTTATTTATTGTAATTGTTTATTAATACTTTTTAAATATATTGCTATCATATATTTTTTAACACCTCTTATTCAAACTAAACTCATACAGCAAAGCGAATCAGAAATTCCCGCAAAGTAAACTGGAAGACTTCAAGTCAGTGCAAGATTTTTAAAAATTCTAATTTTGGAAAAAGACTCGATATGAAAGACAAGTATGAATATTAATGACTGATTGCTGGCTAAGTGGCCTTAAAATATAATTTTGCACTTTTATCTCAAAAATATTGATGCTTTGGAAATGATAAACTCTTAAATATTCAAGCAAAATAGGTCAATAAAAGGTCTTGCCTTTTACACAGTGAAATTGTTCATTTTATTCGGAATTGTTCATTTTTTAAGCCTTCTACATTTAAGTATTGATTAGTTTTTCATCTTAATGAAAAACTGTAATTTTGGAGCAATTTATGTGAGTAATTGTTACCAAAGTGATTAATTTCCATATTGAAAAGTTGGACAATTTCTTTTTAGTAAAAATTAATAGTCTAAAGAATTGAAATTTTCTGAATTATTGTAAATACTGTAACGGAACTAGTGTAAAATAAAGTGTTAACAATCTTTAACATTTACAATCTCTCATCTATAATATATTATATAAATCATAAAATTCATTATTAAATTAAAAGTTTTTCATTACAATAAATTGATACTTTGAATTTTTTCTTAAAATTATAATACGTCATAATACGTACTTTTCATAATAATAAAGTTCATTGTAATCGAAGCATGTTTTTTGCTTGACAAATTTTTAGGTTATGATTAATTTTTCACCTTTTTCACGGCCATTTTTTTTAATTGTATGACAAAAAATAGGAACAATTTTTTCATAAAAAGTGTATAAAAATTGTTTCAATTGAATTATTCTGAATCCTGATCTACATTTTAAATTGTTTGTGACTTTTTATGACCCTCAGTAGTAATAATTGACAAGTTTTTTGATTTAGTGGCTCTGGGGTCCGTAAATAATGAAGATTTAGATTTCCGAAACATCTGATGGAAATCTAAAATTTCTTGATACCCTAAAGCCAATAAACAAAAAAACTTGTCAATTAAAAGTTTCAAATTTGGCGCCAATGGCATCTGCAAGTTAGGCTAGGTTGCTAAATGCTGAAATTTCATAAGTTTCGTTTAAATTTTATACTTGATTGCATTGCCCTTTATAGATCTTGATTGGATACACAATGGGCGGGAGTGATGAGTATTAAACGGTCATGTAAATTTTGCCTGTGGGCACTAGAGTTCGAAAATTCTCGGTAACATAAAATTGGAGATGGTAACAAGAAATTTGCCGGTATGTTATCCAAGATACGAGAATTTACGAGAAAGTTCATTTTTTTTAATTTATTTTTTTATGTTCTTTTTCTTAATGAATGTTGAACACACACGCAGATATCTGTTAATTATCGAGAAAAAATCGGAAGAAAATAAACCGGAATTTTCACTATTACGCGCTAAAAAATATTTTCCTTCGTAATTGCCTATGTCAGCAATGTTAGCCTCTCCTGATGAAAGTTTCGGATAGGAATTCATTCCGAACCAATTCGAATGATTCCGAAATATGTACCCGAATGATTCCGAAGTTTGTTCCGAATCACTCCGAACCAAATTATTAATCAGAATGAATTCGAATCAATCCGAACTCGGATTAATCTAAACCTATTTTGAATCTGAATGAATCCAATTCAACTCGAACTCGGATTCATTCGGATTGAAAACTTATTATATATATATATATATGTCCGAGTTCGGAATCCTTCGGATTGAAATTTTGATTCGGATTGAGTCGGATTTAATTAACCGATTCGGATCAAACGAATATGAGAACTTCTTTCGGATTGATTTGGATACAGATTTTGGAATAATTCGGAATGAATTCCTATCTGAAACTTTCGCTAGGATGTCGGCCACGGGATAATGAGCACGAAGAAACTGATTTTACCGACAGGGCGTGACTTCACATTTAAATATTGAATAGCACCATTCTTCTTGCGGTCACGTAGTATAGCACCGCAAGAAAGATAGCTCTGTACGAAAAAAAGGTGGTGTGCCCAAAGGCAAAATTTGCATGGTGGCATTCGCTTCAATGCTCATCTCTCGCGTCCATTGCATGTCCAGCCCAGATAGATAGAGATCAGTGACTTAATTTACTTTGAAACTTTTCACTGAAACTTTCGACGGAAAGTTTCAAAAATTACAATTTCCAAGTAGCTGCATGTTTCTCGGATGAGTTAACGAATAGGAAAGTTTACCAGCCGCTAGGTAGCGATAGCTATTCTAGTAGAAGTCCGCCAAAATTCAAATTGTATGAAAGAATTTTCTTTTCATACAAATTAATAATAAAATAATTCAGTTTATTCATGAAACAGAGCAAAAGTGCCAGTCACGTAGTGTGGGAAGAAAAAATGTAATATTCTAAGTACTCGTCAGTTTTTCATGCGTAGTTCTGAATTTCACAAATATAACATCATTGTCTACTGAAAGAACGTTTCAGAGTACAAGATTTCAAAATTTTTCTATTTTACATTCCGAAAACTATCAATTGCCACACAAAGCTACCGATTATATGAATAAATAAATCTTAAAACCCATAATACTGAAACATAACCTCAAGTTTAGGGTACAATTTTTCATCAATTCGGTTTAATTGATTAAATTACTCATACAAACAGTACCCTTGATTGTTTTCGGTGTAAAAAATAGAAAAAATCATGAAAACATATACTTTGAAACGTTCTTTCAGTAGACAATAATGTTATATTTGTGAAATTCATAACTGCGCAAGAAAAAGTGACCAGTACTTGAAGTATCAATTTTTTTCTTATCAAACTGAAAGACTTACACTTTTAACTTTTCTTATGAATAAAGTACAAACTTTTATTAATAATTTATATTGAAAAAAAAAAAATTCATTTATCCAATTTGAATTTTGGCGGAACTTTGACTAGATCAGCTAGCGCTACCTAGCGGCTGGAAATCCCCCTATTGTGTATTTAATAAAAAATGGCGGGAGTTACATTGAACACACTGTAGTTCACAAGATGAGAGGCCAATATTTTCAAAGCAAGTAGTATAGTATCGGGCACATGTACATCTCTAGTGCACTCACACAAAAATATGAGCATGTGTGAACAGACTGCCAGTCCGCCGCATTTCACAGCTTTGTTGTCCACGTTTCCAATTCAATTGTTTTCCATATTAGTTCATTGTTCTCTGATTTGCACAAAACGCTTTTATGGTGAATTTTTATGCCGGATTTAATTCTTCGGCCTTGAGTGATTCACATTTGTTGAGCATGCTCTTGATTTTGATTATGTAACTTTGATCGGTGAGTAGAGGTTATGTTTTCCAATATTTATTTATTCTTGCCATGTTGTTGTATAGGTACTTTTTCTCCTTAAAAAATTACTCTCTTCCTTCAGTGACTCATTGCGCGTATTTTTCTGATTTTGTTCCTTTTGTGCAGTGCTCTTTCTTTAATTTTCGATAGTTTGTGATCGGAAGAAAGTGTACCTCCCTCTTTTACTATTTTGATGCCTTGGACTCGGAACTGAAGTTAGCCCGTACGGCAACAATATATACTGGAATTATGAACTATGTTTAGAATGGCGTTTCACTGACTCATATAAAAATTTACAGTCTATATTTTTGTATCGTTGAAATTTGTTTATTTTTTATTTTTTTTTTGTAACGAACTGCAGATGCATGCGCACTAAACTGTATTAATGGCTTCGATTCTCTAGAAACGCGGTAGACATGATTGTTGGTTGCGATTAAGTTTGGGTGTACACAAACTGCATTTGAAACTTTGCGGTTTCAGAATTTTTGAATCCAAAGTTTTCTTAATATTTACGTCAACTCTGAATTACGTTAGTAAGAAAATTTATAGTACAAAAACCGATTTTTCAAATAGTATAAAAGAGCTAACAGAAATGTAATAAATATTTTTAGAAACGCTTGTGTCTGTTTTGCGTTATTAATGGTGGAAATAAGCCTCAGTTTATCAGCAACCATCTTCAAGTCATTGTGTTAACAAAAAAGTGTGGCATCCTCACATGCAAACTTCCGGCCAATTACATTCTCAGAACATTTCTCAGGGTGGCCCCTAGAATGGGAAACTAAAATAGAAAAAAAATGAATTCTATGATTCCACTTTAAATATTACATTTGAGTTCTGAGTATTTGCAACTCGAAATTATTGAGTTTTGAAGGCTTTAATTTGCAGATTTGAAAGATTGTGGAAAAATGATTGAAAACCGGACATTTTTTTGTTAGATTTATGTAACCATACTTTAGGCAATTTAATGTTTGATTAATGAATGAATATATTTGAAATTTTTTCTCAACTCAATGCTATGCATTTTTTTGTTATAACTCCAGGGAGTGACGGAAGCAGAACGTGAGGCTTTCGAATTACTTCCTGATGACGAGAGACAGTGTGAGGCATGTAAAACTACCTGTTTCCTAAGTGCTGTAACCTGTTCGTGTCAAAGTTCCCAATTAGTTTGCTTAAGGCATTTCACGGATCTCTGCGAGTGTCCGCCGGAAAAGCACACTTTGAGATACAGATATACTTTAGATGAGTTACCAATCATGCTGCAAAAGTTGAAACTTAAGGCCGAGTCCTTTGACTCATGGGTGTCGAAAGTGAAGGAGGCGATGGATCCCAAAGGGGAGAAAATCGAATTGAACGAGCTGAAGGAACTTCTGAGTGAGGCAGAAAGTAAAAAGTTCCCTGAAAGCGAACTACTGACTGCACTCACAAATGCGATTCAGGATGCTGAGAAATGCGCGAGTGTCGCACAACAGTTATTGAACAACAAACAACGCACGAGGTCAGTTTTGTCAACCAAATAGATTCCTTGAATTCTCTTTGAACCTGAGAACTGTTTTGTTGAATTTTGGTATTACTTTTTTACAGGACGAGACAATCTGCTGAAAACAAGTACAAATTAACCGTTGAGGAGTTGACACTCTTCTACAAGGAGATATCAAACTTGTGTTGCGAGCTTAAAGAAGCTGAAGGCATCAAGTATATTTTGGATCAAGTCGTGCAGTTTCAGAAGGATGCGGAAGTCTTAGAATCGATAGATGTTGAGTGCGATGTTGAGAAACTGGAAAAATGTATCGATTTCGGTGACTCGATCTGCATCGACTTGCCACAACTCGTAAGACTAAAACAAGTAAGTGTTTTCAAACTTTCAAAAACGTTTTCCAATTCTAATTCTCAATTCCAATACTAAAATTCCCTTGTTCTCTTCAGAAAATGACTCAAATCCAGTGGTTGGAGGAAGTAAAAGGAATTCAGGAGGAGCCAAAGACCGTCAGTCTCGAGGACCTGACAAGTCTGATCGAGAAGGGAATGGCAATTCCGCCACACGTCAGTATTGAACACACGCTTTCCAAATTACAAGCTCTCATGAACAGTATTGACAAATGGGAAGGGAAGGCGAAGGTATTCCTTCACGTTAAAGAACGACGAACTATTAAAGCCGTCGAGGAGTTTGTTCAAGAGGCTATGGATATTGATGCCTACTTACCAAGCTTGAGCAATCTTCAGGAAATTTTAAACAAGGCAAAGAACTGGACCAAGACTGTAGAGGAAATTCAAGGGAAAGACAATATCGCTTACTACGACACACTTGACGAACTTGTCCGAAAAGGGAGAAACATTCCACTGCATCTGGACGCTCTGCCGGTCCTAGAATCCACTCTCTCACAAGCGAGGTCGTGGAAGGAACGGACAGCGAGGACATTCCTGAGAAAGAACTCTCATTATACATTAATGGAAGCTCTCTCTCCCAGAGTTGGAGTCGGAGTGCAATCCATGAAGACAAAAAAGAACAAGGGTGATGATTCGATCGGTGCTGTTTACGTTTGTGACACCAAGCTTGACGATACCAATAATTCTGCGACTGTCGTTGCTGCGTTTAAACTCGCTGAACAGCGGGAGATGGAGGCTATGAAAAATTTGCGACAGAAAAACATGATGAAGACACAGCTAGAAGATTCCAAGTACTGCGTCTGTCGTAAAGCCAGGTTCGGGACGATGTTTCACTGCGAGTTGTGCAGGGATTGGTTTCATTGTAAGTAGCACACATTGTTTCATGTTTGGAGATATTTTTAGTGAATAATTGTTATGTAGGTAATTGAATCATTTTTTGTTTCTAGCCCACTGTGTACCTCTACCTAAAGTGGCTT
>JAUMHM010000031.1:44250121-44261573 GCA_032362435.1 Melikaiella ostensackeni | reverse complement strand
GGTGTGATACAGTTTTTATTTTAATTCATTTTCTCTTTTCAAATAGGATCGAGCCAGACAAACGTTGGCTACAGAAGAAATCAGCTCGGCTCTCTCGAAACTGTCTATTCTTTCCCAGAAGCTGGTGGAGGCCGCAGCGAGGGAAAAGACTGAGAAGATCATAAGCAGCGAATTGAAGAAGGCCGCTAACAACCCAGAACTGCATCAGAGAGTTCAAGCGATTGCACCTCTTAGTGGAGTGCATTCAGACGACAGTGCTCTCAGTGCAGTGGTAAGAATCCAGTTTCTATATCATATACTGTTTAAAATTTCTCCATAGATAATAAATAATTAAATATATTAAATCTAAATGTTTTTTTTCAGGAGGACGACGACGTGATGCAAATCGAGGATGATGAACCAACTTGCAGTACATTTAACAGTAATGAACACGCTTATTCCTATGGTTTGTAAATTCGTTATATCTTTGTCGAAAGATATAAAGTAGAGTCAGAGTAGGTTTGTAAAATCTATCTAGTTAGAAAAGAATACTCAGAACAAGACAATTTAATTTCAGTTTCCAAGTTCCACCCGAAGTTGGAGGTCAACCCGAAGGATCCAGAGTCGATGATCGTTTTAACAGAAGCCGTTAAAGTCCGCCTAGAAGAGATGATGATGGAAGGTGACTTGCTGGAAGTAGCACTGGAGGAAACTCATCTCATATGGCGCATTTTGAGTCACACTACTAATCCAAAAAGCGTAAGAAAATACGGAGCCTTGAGTGACATCAAGGCAAACCAGGATGGCGAGGTAAAGGAGGTTAAAAAGCGAGGCCGGAAACGAAAGTCTGATTCAGAGTTTGACCTCATGAAGATGAATCAACGACCTGATGACAAAATGCTGTTCAAACAGCGTAAAGGGTTCGCAGCAAATAAGGAGAAGAAATTGTCTGTTACAGGACAAGTAAAGCGTGGACCGCGGAAGGTACTTATTGTTAGTTCCTAGGTATTGAAATTAGGCAGTCTTGAATTGAAGTTTTAGATTTTATCTTGTTGATATTATTTATGGCTTTCCAAAGTTTTGTTTGCCGCTTTAATTCTGGACTTCTAGTCTATGATGTGGGTGTTAATGTAACTCTAGGAACCCTGGCTATGTCGATTGCAGTTAAGTATGAATTTCAGATGAAGCGAAAGGAAGGGGAGGAAGTGCCGAAGAAGCGGGTGGGTCGCAAGAAGACTAAACAAGATACTTCTGAAGACGAAGAAGACTGTGCTGCGTTCAGTTGCCTGCGACCCAGCGGTAAGTTAACTGATAATTGCAAGTTTCAGGACTTCCGTTAGAAAATCTTCCACTAAGATTGTATTTTTATTTTGTATTATTTTTCTGTCATTATCTTTATCTCCTAGTTTGCCTATATTTTCTGCTAAAGGGTTTGTGATGCTCTAGTATTTCTTTTTAATATCTGTTCCTTATTTATTTTGTAGGTCACGAAGTTGACTGGGTTCAATGTGATGGCGGCTGTAACGGATGGTTCCATATGCACTGCGTGGGCCTGGACCGAACTGAACTTGCAGAAGAAGATGACTACATCTGTTCTAATTGTAAAGAAATGGATCAAAACACGACGGTATGATAAGTTGAACAGATGGAGATACGTTTTTCACAATAATTTCTTATAGTTTCTCGTATCTCGTTGTAAATACGCTGTTAGTCAGCACTTGCATGGGGAAGCTTTTAAGTCTTTTATTATTTTTTTTGAAAAACGTTACACGCCCGAGTACGAAATCACCGTATAATCACTTCAGTAGACATCATCTTTCATTTGTAAATTTTTCCAGTACATTTACGCGAGACCACTGTAAATATCAATTAAAAAATACTTATGTCTTTTGATAAACAATAGACGAAAAGTCTATACCTCAATGTCGCTTAATATAACGTAGTTTAATAAAAAAAATTGATTTATGGAGTTGTACAGGAAGAAAGATAGATTATAGCCATTTTATTTTATTTTTTCGCGTACTTTCATTTTCTTCGTACATTTTACTTCCGCAAATGTTCTGTACTGTATACTTGTTATGTTAGCGCAAAAGCACGAAGCGTGTGCCTTTGTAAATACACGCTAGACTTAACAAGTGATTTTTTTTAATTGCGTACAAACTACCTTTTACCTTCTGACTGGATAAAATTCCCGCAATTTCCTCTGGAGTGATCCGAGACTTGTGAAAGATGATGTTTCAACGTTCATAAGTTATCTGAGAATTTCGGAGTTTAATTTTTCATCAAATTCTCAGAAGAATTGTCAAGTTTTCGCGACTTTCTATTAAAACGTGAAAGGCAAAGAAAAAGTTGTCTCTTCAAAATTCTGATTATGTTATTCACTCTTTTCCTGCATTGTAGATTGAATAGACAATGAAACTGCGTGAAGAGGTTTTCTTATGAGAGGCATGTGTTTATTTCGCACTTTTTTGTTTGTTTTTATGTACGAGCTGTGTTGGAAGTATCTCGTAAACTGCCTCGTTTTAATATTTGGCTTTCATTGAAAATATATAAGAAAACGTATATTCAATTCAAACACTATTTGATCTTAGCCACATTATTTATACCGATTTCTATTTTTTGGTTTAAGTAATTGAATTTGAATTCCACACAGCCAGCATTATTGTATGCACGAGAGAATTTGAGTTCAGTGTTAGATTCAGCATTTTGTCCACGCTTCTCACACATAGTGAACACATAATAGTTTATTAGTCAATTTTATCATTATTTTTAAATGTGATCGAGCGATAAAAATAATATAATCGCAGTAAAATGTTATTTTATTGCTTAAATTAAAGATTGTCAATCGTGGACAGTGATGAATCCTATTTAAGGAAAAAGTGATGATAAAATACTATGTATCTCAATAAAAGAAAGAGCTCGACTACGCATCATCCAAAATGTTTTTTCTTTTCTTTATTTAAATCAGTTGACTCTTTCGCAGCGCTGTTTTTAGTTTCGTATAATGTATGATAGATTTGGTGTAATAATTGAACTATACTTTATACTAAGAATGTGAAATATAGAACATAATACAAACGCCATAAACAGTCGAATTGGTATTTAGTTGCGAAAATTTTTACATCTTTAGCATGTTTTTAAAGCTGAAGCATTGTCAGTATGAAAAATTGAAGGTTGCACGAAGTGTTTTTTCACCTTTTTCAAATTGAAACTTTTACCGTTAGGAGCTTACGATTAGAAAATATCCAGGGTGGCTGTCGACCTTAAAATCTTGAAAAAACCATTTGAGAAATTAGAAATTGAGATTTTGAGTTTCAGCGAAAAAAATTGACGTTGAAACCGTTTTTTCTCCATATGTAGGAGAATTCTCTTTTATTAAATCAATTTGAAATAAGTCGCAATAAAACGTTCCAGTTTAGACAGTTTAAGGATGATGTTTTTCAAAACGTAATAATTCGAAATTAATTTTGAAATTTCCAATTACAAATTGTTTTATTACAGAAGACTCACAATGTTTAACATTCTTCAGTCTTATTTAAAATTCCAAGATTGAAGAATAATCAATTGAAATATAACTTTTCTTAATTCTAATTTGAAGTTCTTTCATGCTGAAATTTCCAATCACAAATTGTTTTATTTCAGAAGACTCATTATGTGTAGAATTCTTTAATCTTATTTAAAATTCTATGATTGCAGATTAATTTTGATTGCATGACAGTAAAGAAACGAGGTTTATAATTTTTGATTCGACAGGCTGTTATTAAGTATTGTTTATGGAAAAATAGTTGAATCTCGTTCTGCACTTTGCTCGACACTTAGCACTTTTTCTGACGTAGTTATCAGTACAGCTGCATAGAGAAAATATTTGTTTTTCTTCTTTTGAAAAATGTAGTTAGCAGCGCCAGGTAGACTGGCCGAATATTTAGGCCTGGATGCACTTCTATCCCTTTCTCAATCCCAGGGATACCACAGCGGGGATGCGGATACGGATGCAGAAAGCCAGGATGCGATTTCTTTCGTTAGAACTTTCTAAGTTGAAGATGAAAAATAAGCGTTAAATCTACACAAAGGAACATTCCTGCTGGAAAATCGAGAAGGATGGACCAGCAAACCATTCTACAGAAGTCAGCCGTTACTCCTTCAACACCTGATTCAACTCTCGTCAAAAGAAGTTATCTAAATGTCACCTGAAAATTCATCTGTGAAGATTCAGAAACGATTCTGAGAAAGAAATGCGTCGCTTTACGTCACGGATGAACCCTGACGTGTTCAGTTGTGACGTTCTGGAGTCACTTCAGAGTTTCGGAATTTTATTTTCGTGATGACTCGAGAACAAAGTTTTATTCGTTTAAGAATAATCCCTGGTGGAATACATTTTACAAAAAAAAATGTACAATTTTGTACAGTTAACTAGAAGAAAGTACGATTTTATGCTTTTGGAACATTTTTTGTAGAATTGTGTCCTTTATTGTAGATTCAATTTTCTATAATAATATGAAAGGAAATACAAATTTAGAAAGTACTACAACAAACTACCAGAGTTAAAGAAAGGAGACCTTTTAAAATCAGGAGCACACATTTTTATTAGTTGCCTGAACTTGCCATTCAAGTTGAAAAAAAATTCTCCGCTTCATAATATGAATCATTTCCAAGTCGGAATTTTGGCAAAGTAAATTAGTTTCTATTTTAAAGTTTTCAGATGTTTCTGATTTACTAAATAAAAAACTTTTAAATTTAAAGTATTTGCGATTGGGATGCTTTCTAAATTGAAAAAAATTCAAAGTTGTCAACAAATGTGTGCTTATTTATAAATAATTCATTCTCGGAATCCTAGCTAAAAAAAAAATTTCTTAAGTAAAAAGGAGATTGATATGTTTCCTTAGTTAAAAATATTAATGTTAGTTCGATGGTTTAAGTAAAAATAACTGTAAATGTTATGCGAAAATACTCAACAAACTTTCAAGTTGTATTTACGAATTTTTGTTTAAAAGCTGAATATCTTGGACAGTTCGCTGTATCTGAAACTCACAGTTTTTTACAAATTGAAAAGAATATCAGCAATTCATCAGTAAAGTTGTAGATTTTTTGTACTCTTCTTCATAAAAATATAACTAGAAATTTCTCTTTATTGTAGAATTTTGTACTTTTTTCACAACAATCTACGAATTCTCGAAACGTTGTAATTTCTTATCTAATTTGTTGCACCAGGGATGTTTTGAACTTGTATCTCTCCAAATTGAAAAGTTTCGAAACAAAAAGCATGCAAATTTAAGTGCTCTTAATCAATATTATATTCCAAACATTTGAATTCGGTGATGTTTGAATAGCAATACGAGAAATTGGTGAATAAAGTCCAGTCGAATGCTACAAAGTGGAAATTGGGAAAGCAGTATACTTTCTTAAGAAATTCAGAAAACTTAGTTTTTCCTACTAAATATTAATACACTTCCTCCGTAAAACTAGAAAAATGAAATGCTGAAGTTTCTAGAACCCACCGATCTTTTATCGCAATTATTTTGTAAGAAAATAATCGTCATTATCAAAGTAATAGTACGATTTAAGTTTTTAATGAATGTCGCAGTGAGAAATGAGTTAAGGCCTTCATAAATCCTTCGCGTCGATGGTGTGTACAGATAGACTGAAAATGATTTATGTACTAAAATATAAAAATAGATAATTATTATGTACACGTTTAATATTCTACTATTAGAATCCAACAATCTTATCTTGAATCAAAGCAGAGGACTCTTGTAAAATGAAGTGTGAAAAAAAAAATTATGATTACCTTTTCTGGATGAATATTAAAATATTTTTGAGGAAAAAATACTTTTTGACAGAAGTTCGCAATTTAACCAAATTATTTCTACTAAAAATATTTGCTATACTAAGTTACTGGTAACATATTTTTCACATTTCGTTTTCGAAATTCCACGAGTGTCATTTTTCTCAGGAGTAACTTTTTAAGTTATGAAAACACCATTTTGGTAATATAGAAGAAAGCAGAGCGACTCCTGTGTACATAATATTAAATCTTATTAGATACTATCCGTGGTAGGGAAGTTTAAGAAAACCATAAACTTTTGTAAAATAAAATACATTATCACACATACAAAATATCAATTCTGAATAGTTGGATGTAATTTGAGAAAACTGTCCTTTTTAAATAGGATTTTTCTTGAATCTGAGTGCTTTAGAATTCTTGAATTTGAGAGGAACGTCGTCATACTTCGCGTGACTTTGTACAATATTGTCTTTGATTATTTTTGGTTTTTTTATGAACTGCATGTTAACGTATTTGTAATCTAAATTTGCGGATCACGACACAGAGTGTTTTAAATGTAAATTTAGTGAGAATTTAAAACAAGCTGTGAAATACAGTCAGTCGTTTTCCCTCTGTTTTTCTCATAAGGAAATTTTTTAAAGGATATTGTCTGTTTAAGCTGCAAATGTTATCATCGAGGAAATGTAAATGTATATAGAAAATCTGGTATCTTCTACATGTAACTTTTAGAGCTTTTGGTCGCTTTGTCGCTCTTAATTTTTATTTTACAAATTTAATGATAACCGTGGTATGTATTCGTATAAAAAGACGTGGATTTTTGAGAAACTTATTTTTTTTATTCATACATTTTAGATTTGTTTTTGTTTTAGTGTTTGTGGTTCGATTTAAAAATAGTTTAATTTTTTTGTTTTCCATCATAAATCATACATCTTTATAAAATATTATGATGGTATATTTTATCCGGTAAAGTAATTGTATTATTAAGTAATTAACAGTATGGATAACTATTTTAATATACGACACAGAATCTGGATTTCATTATACACCCAAGATATTATATGTATACAAATTACAGATATGTATTTATAAAACTAAAGGACGAACTTAAGATATGAATGTAGTTGAAAAAGTTTGTTTGTAAGATTATTATAACATCAAGATTTGCGAAAGAGTGTAATAAATATTATACGTACAAGGAAGTAATCTGGTGTTGCATAATTTAGTATTATATATATATACCTTTCTGAAAATTAAATTCTATAGCAAATATGGAATCGAAGGATGCAAACATTTACTAAAATTTTTCCAATTTTTAAATTTTCGAATGCCGCATTTTGAAATTTCAAACAACACAATTGCAAATTGTTCACTTTTGAAGACCTCATATTTCAATTTATTTATTTTTTTTATTTATATTTTCGACCACAATATTTTGGAACTGTTAAAGTTTCACAGCTTGAATTTTAAACAACTGATTTGGATGCAGTGTTAGAAAGAAAGCAGTTTCTTTCAACTAGTTATTTTTTTGGTAACGATAGTGATAACGAAGTTACTTTTGTAAAAAAGTAACGAATTGGTAACTAGTTACATTTGTTTCAGCAACAGTAACCATAAAACTATTTGGTTGAAAATTTACTTTTTTGTTGAAAATTCCTTTTTTTGGCTGAATTCAAATGTTTTTGATTTAAAACTGAAATCTTTTTTTGGTTGAAATATCAACTATTACATTTTTTGTTGAAAGTTCACGTATGTATTTAATGGAAAGTTCCTCTTTTTTGGTAAAAAAAAATAATCTTGGTTGAAAATTCATCTCTTTATTTTAAAATTTAACTATTTTGTTGAAATTTCGTCTTTTTTGGTTGAAATATCAACTATTACATTTTTCATTGAGATTCATATTTTTTGAGTGAAAGATGAACTACTTTGATAATAATTCATTTTTTGGTTGAGGATTTATCATTTTTTTAGTTGAAAATTCATCTCTTTCGTTGAAAATTTAACTACTTTGTTAATTTTTTTTGTGTAAACATTAATTTGAACATCAACATCCCTTACGAATTAATTTTTTTAACTGAAAGTTTAACTATTCCATGTTTGAGTTAATATTTATATTGTTTAGTTGAAGATTCAACTGTTTGGTTAAAAATTTATCTTTTTAAGTCGAAAATTCATATATTTGGTTGAAGATTCGTCTTTTTGGTAGAAAATTCATCTCTTTGGTTGAAAATTCGTTTTTTTTTTTGGTTAAACATTAATTTTTTAACTGAAAATTTAATTATTCCATTTTTGTTTGAAAATTTATCTTTTTTGTTAAAAAATCTATCCCTTTCGTTGAAAATTTAACTATTCTGATGAAAATTCGTTTTTTTGTGTTGAAAATTAATTTTTTTTTAACTTAAAAAAACCATTCCATTTTTGGTTAAAAATGTATCTTTTTTGGCTGAAAATTGGTCTCTTTAAGTTGAACAATCATGTTTTTTGTTGAAAAATCAACTTCTTCTAAAACATTTTCTGTTAGTCCTAGAATGTTGAAAACTGTATACTGTCACTCGACAGATATGAACGAAGTTGTCTTAAAATCAAATTTGAATATATATATATATATATATATATATATATCAAAAAGTAACTAACAAAGTAACGATTGTTATTTTTTTTTGCAAAAGTAACATTTTGAATCGGTAACAATGATAACTAGTTATTTTTTCCGTGATGTAAAGGTAACGATAACTAGTTTCTTTTAAAAGTAATTTACCCATCATTGTTTAGATGTTTTGATGAATTTAAAATACCTACAATTTTCAAGAGATTTTCTTATTTTTATAGCCTATATTTGAAAATCGTCCAATTTTAAAGATTTGACTTTGAGAGTGCTAAATTTGGAATGTTTCAAGAACTCTTATATTCAAAATTGTATAATTTTGAACATTTCAATTCAAAATTCTTTAGTTTTGCATACTTCAAATGAGATATTTTATGTTTTAAACATTTAAAGGTTTGAATTTGAAAAATTATAATTATCAGAATCTTTATTTAATACTTTTTAGAATTTGAAACGTTTACAATTATTATTAATTTTAAAGCTTTAAGAGTGCTTGATTCTAAAATTGTTTCATTTTGATATCTGTAAATTTTAAATCGTTTTTTGATGTTTCTTCTAATTTTAAGTTGTTTAATTTTAAATGATTAATTTTTGGATCACCTAAGCTTGACGCATTCAGTTTTGCAAGATTTCGTTTAAAAATTGCAAAGTATTGAACGTTTGAATTTGAAATCCTTAAATTATTGAACTCTTTGAATTTGAAATAATTTTTTATTTTGAACACTCATGTTGAATATTGTGCACTTTTCAGTATTCAATACCTTGTAAGGTTTTTAATGCTTTATTTTTCTATTTTATATACTTTCTATAATCTTCAATTTTTGTTCCACAGTTTTGCGGTTCTAAAGTATTCGAATTTGAAATTTTTGATTAAACGCATTAAAATTAAAGTTGTTTACTTTGAACTTTGCAATTGAACCGCTCCCGATTAAAAGGGGATATGCGTGGATTCAACCTGAGAAGTATTGTCCTGAAAGTCAATTTTAAAAATCGTCCGAATTTTAATTTTAAGGACTGATACTTGTAAAGAATTTCAAGGGGCATCTTCTTTTCCTCTTGCAAAAATTTGTAGGTTTTGTAGTTTTTGATGTGATTGGTAAGAAGTAGATTTTTTGAAAACAAAAAATTTCAATCTTTTTACACTTCAACTCGCGCTAACTTAGTCATTTTCCAGAATTTTTCGATTTTTTTATTCCTAATTACGTTTTTAAGTCTTCTAAAACTATTTAAGAAAGAAAAACGTAAATTTAAAAATTTTTAATTGCAAGCGGCAAACTTGACGCTGCCCTATGCACGTGCCTCCTCGGCTACGAACGTTTGCAGCGGACGATATGAAGGTCAAGCCAGATACCAAAATAATACTTAGGATATTATCAGTAAAATAATTTATTTATTAAACATTTTGAACAATAAATTATTAAAATAATACTTTATTAAAAACTACTTTCGATAATTTTCGCCACTCTCTTTAGTTTCTTCGGCATCTGGACTCTGAGTTGTTACTTTAAAAAAATACTTTTCGAAAAATTCTTCTCCTTTAACGCTTACATAATCACAGAGATTTTTTACACTGGCACATTTACATTTTTTCCTATCGCATGGGCAATAGGAATGTCCTCGAACTGGAAATATGTATATATTTTATTTCACTTTGCAAATAAATTGCCAATAAAACCAAAAAATAAAACGCTATAATTTTTATTTTATTTTGGTTTCATTTTTTGTTTTGTTTTTATGTACTTTTTCTTGTTGAAGATTCGAAAACTTTTGTAACATTTTTCTCCTTAGCAGGTTTCAATAGGTTTGAAAGATCTCTCTGGGATTATAATATCTTTAATACCGTCTTTCATAGTTTTAGACTTTGTAATGTATTCTTTTTCATAAAATAATAACACATAATGCTATCAACTTCTTCAATAAAAAATGAAAATAATTACTATAGGCTTTCTATAAATAATTCAATAAAAGAATTATTTAAGAAATCAAGAATAAAAAATAGTCCTAAAATATTCAATTTATGATTAAAGTTTATTTAAAATTTTCATTAACGATTTTCAATCGTACCTGATTTCTGGAACATTTTTTCCTATTTTTAATCCATAACTCATCTTGGCTACATCTTTTTCTATCTCGATTCATTGTGAGATTCTTTCTCAAATTAATAGGGTATTAACTAAAGCAAACCTATCTCAAAAATAATACTTTTGCAGCTATTCTAAAAAAAAAATTAATTCACTGGTTCATTGCTTTATTTATAGTCTATTTTAGAAGAGAACAACAAACGGTTGCTATTATTTGTTTTGGTATCCGACTTGACCTTCATATCGTCCTCTGCAACACGTTCGTAGCCGAGGAGGCATGTACGAAGGGCAGGGTCAAGATTGCCGCTTGCAATTTAAAACATTGATAATTTTTTAACCATTGATTGAGCTAAAACTTTCGAAAAACCTTTGAACCTCAACTAACAACTTTGTCACTGGAATTTTTCTGTTTCTTAAAATTCGCTAGATAAGGGAAGTGCTTGAAGGTTGAAGTTCATGATTTTCGCAAAGTCTCAAAAAAAAATTAACAACTTTTTTGTTTATTGAAATATTTGCATTTATTACATTCTCATCAGAGAATGTTTTAGATTTGTGTAAAATTCGACCCCCCCCCCCCCCGTTTTTGTCAAATGTCCACGTTTTGAGACTCCCTGAACCCGGAAAACATGTTTTTACGTGTGTGTGTGTGTGTGTGTGTGTAGATTTTTAGTTTTGTGAGCACGATAACTTTGGAAAAAATTGACCGATTGGATTGGCCTTTGGTAAACTGTTTTAGTGTCCTAAAATGAAGACCAAGTTCGTTAGCCAGCCATTTTGGACAAAAATTCAAAAAGATGGAGCATTTTTAAAATTGTTGAGACCACTTTTTTGAAAATTTACAAATTCCATGTACGGGTATTGATAGTACTCAGATAGTCGAACAATTTAACCTCATGACTTTTTTCGCTAAAAAGAAAATTGTGAGAGTTATAGCATTTATAAAATTCAAAAAAAAAAAAAAAAAACGAAAATAAAAATTTCAATCCAAACAATGCACGATATGAAAAA
>JAUMHM010000031.1:44236431-44250021 GCA_032362435.1 Melikaiella ostensackeni | reverse complement strand
ACCCTAATGCCAACTCAAAAAACATCTTCTTTACAATTTTCCTATGCTAGCTTCACCCTGTGCGTATCCCCTTTTGATTACGAATTCAAGCTTCGAAAGTTATCGATTTAAAAATTTGAAAATCCTAATTTTTAAAGCTTTTAGTTACTTGCAATACCTCTATCGCAATGTTTAAAATTTAAAATTGTACAGTTATGCATGACGGATGTTGAAAATTCCTATATTTGAGTAGCCTCAAATTCAAAATTGATTATTTAAAGAGTTTGTAAGGTACTAATTTGAAATTTTTAAATTTTAAACACTTTAATTTGAAGCAGTAGTAGAACCTGCTACGCTGCAAAATACAATAGTTGCGCCATTGCTCTACCATATATAGTTTTGTTATCTAAATCAATTTGAAATTGTATTTATTTATTTTTATTATAATTATTATCGATTTCGCCACCAACTGCTTTTTTTATTGCGCAAATATGACATGTTTTGATAAAGAAGGAAGCTGATTCATTATTTTTATGATATGGGTTTATAGAGAGTGGAATAGTCATTCATGACCACGACACTAGTTTGCCCCGATTACCGATCACTGATGTGATGATTCACCTCAATTCATTATTTAGCTTCAATATGCTGATTCCACACTTTATCACTGTTGTGGTCAAGGTAAAAAATGATTCATTCGTCAGAAATTCTCTCTGTGTTGATTGTTGAATATTCTTCTTGACCACAATGCACTTTCTAATTATAGAGTATCCTTCGCTGAATTAACATTTCACCATGAGTATAAATCTCTTTTTAAAAAAATATACCAAAATGTATTTTTTTTATATAAAAAAGAATGTTCAGATTATTCCTATGGTGTCTGTAAAATCTAAAAAAGTTAAGAAATTTTGTATAGGGTCTAGAAACCCGAAAAATTCATAGAATTTTAAGTACACCTGAACCTCCATTTAACGGCCCTCCGTATACCAACTTCCAAGCATCCCCGCCGGCTCGCATTTGTTGGTGAGGTGGTCCAAGGATACGAGATAGAGGTGCTGTGCATATTTCACATTTATGTTTAAATACACGCGGAAAATTCTCTTCTCATTAATCAAGCTTCATCATTGAACAAAGTCTGTCCTTTTTGGTAAAAAAAATCTACATTTCTACATTTCTACATTTCTACATTTCTACGATATACACAGTCTGGGGGAACTGCGTAACACCGCTGAGCTCGCGCGCCTCTTTCTCGGCCCCTCGGACCTCAGCACCTACGAATAGGAAGCCGGCGGTAATCCTCTCTCTCGGCGTCTTCGACCCCTCACCACCGAATGCGAGCTTGCAGACATTCTAGGAAGACAATAAACCGAGAGCAAATAAATCGAGTTTCCTGTATATTTGAAAGACTTGATGCTTAGAATAATTTTAAAAAATGAAATGAATAAAAAATTTTAGACCCTTATGCCAATAAAAAAAGTCTTCTTTACAAACCAATGTATCATTTTTTACATTTCAAATTCTTCAACTTTAAATTAAAAATCATGCAAGCACAGAAAATTTTAGACGAAAAAAAGAAAACAATAAAAACCGATATTCAACAAAAATTAAGTGGATTCCAAATATTTGAAAAATAGCTTTATTTTTAATATTCCTTGAATATATGAAAGTAAGGAGAGACACTAACAGCTGAGAACCTTTAAAATTTGACACTTTTCAACCAAAACATTTAAAACTAAAAAATAACACAATGAAACTTTCAAAATCCTTTGTCATCGAAATTTTCAGTTTAAGAGCTTAAAATATTAGACAATCTCGAATCGGCAACTTTCAAAATTTAACTACTCGAATTTTTGAACATTCAAACATTAAAAAAACAAATAGATTAACATTTGCCCATTTTAGATTAGAAGCATTCAGAATTGATCATTATTAAACTTGAAAGTGTGGTTTCCAATAGAATTTATAAAAAATTACCAATTACAAGAAGAAGAAAGTGCTTCAAAATTTTCCAAATGAGAAATGTGTCAGATTGGAAATTTGTAAAATTTGACAGATTTAAAAATTAACATTTGCAAATAGGAAGAGAAAGTCATTACAAATTTAAGAATATCAAAACTAAACGTTAAGCATCAACCAATTTTAAGAGCTTTGAAATTAAAATTTCAAATTCCATTGTGACAGAAAGGATTTAAAAATGTCAAAATTCAATTTCAAGATTTTGAAGTTGAACAGTTTTGATTTTAGGACATTTAATTGAACAGTCTTTTTTTATTTTCATTCTCAAAAAGTAAAGAATGAAAAATTCGAAGCAATGTTTTTTATATTGTAAAACTAAAGAGTTTGTAAAATTGTGAAAATTGTAACATTTTCAAATTGATGAATTAAACATTCAAAAATATTTTTAAGATGTTATAGGTGTACATTTCAGCTGAAAATAATTGAATCTTTAAATTGACTTATAAAATAGGCAGAAAGGCCGATTAATAATTATAAAGAATTTTAGAAACGAAACCTTAAAAGATTCTTTACAATTCTATCTGTTACGTTTGTATTAAATATTATTTTAAAAATTGATTAATTTGTAAAATGACTAACTAAAAATAAATTGTAATGAATCTTTTAAGGAATTCAAAATCTCAAAACTGAAAAATTTCAGACTAAAATTTTTTAAATTTGAAAATTGAATTAGAAAAGAGTTAAAATTGCATCATGTCTGATTTATAGCGTTTAAAATTGATCAATTTTATATTGAATTAAGAGTCTCGAAATTGAATGATTTCAAATTAAAATTTCGAAAATAGGACAACTTCAAAACGTTCAGAATTGAATAAATTCAGATGAGAAATTTAAAAATTAGATCATTTGAAATTCAAAGGAATTGAATTTGTATTATTTATAATTAGAAGCATTTAAAATTGAATAATTCAAAATTCAAAACTTTCGAATTTAAATAATTTGCAATTCGAGGCGATTGAAATTTGAAATTTTGAAATTGAAAACTAAATTAAATGTTTCAAAGTCAAAGCTTCTGGAATTCTAGAATTTTAAATTCCTTTTACATAAAAAAAATTATAATTTAACATTAAAATTGATTAGACACATTTTTCTGACCAAAAAATAAATTCACCGTCATTTTCACCGTTTAAAATGGAAAAATTTTCAATTAAAAACTTTTAAAATTCAGTTATTCTAAAAAAAAAACGTTCTAAATGAAGTAACTTAAAATGCAAAACATTAAAAATAAAAAAATTTTTACCACAGAACATTGAAAATTAAACAAATCCGAACTTCATTCAAAACTGAAAAAAATTTTAATTGTCAAGAATTGTGTTATTAAAACTGTTTAATACCAAAACCCTTTGAAATTTCAATTATTTCAAGTATATTTAAATCGTGTAAAAATTATCAATTTTGAAATTGTGAATTACACTTTTCAAAATTCAACCATTTCCATTTTAATTGAAATTTTGAAACTTATGAAATGGAAAAATCAGAAATTCAGCGTTCAACATGAAAATTCGGAACTCTAAAATTGTAACCATTGTAAAACCATTCACAATTAAAGAATTTATTCAATTACTGAGGTATCAATTTCATATAGTTCAATTTTGATCTATTTTGATTTTAAACAACACAATTTTCAACTTTTTGATTTCAAATCGTTTAATTTTAAACACTTCATTAAAATTATTAATCATAATTAAGTTCCTCCAATCAAATATGTACAATATTTTGAAACATTTTCAAATAAAAAAATAATTCAATTCTAAGTGGCTAATTCTAAAATCTTATTTTTAAGGCTCAAATTTGGCAAATTTTTTTCTTAATTTTTCATTATTTTTAATTAATTCAGAATCAATTCAAAATTATTTAATTACAAATCCTTAAAACTGAAAATTGTGCAACTACCAAGTCTTTCAATTTGATCTTCTACAATTTCCAAGAATTTAAAAAACCGGACGATTATTTACGTTTAACGTTGAAACTAGACAATTTAAAATATTTAAAAATAAAATTATTCAATTTAAAAATGACTTTCACGGATTTCAATATGAAATTTTGCAATTTTGAAAGATTTGATAATGAAATTGACCTGACATTCTTAATAATTAAATATGAAACTATTATCAGTTTGGGAGGATTTCAATTCAGTGAGAACATCATTTTTTAAATTGGTATTAAAAGAGTCATTAATTGTTGAGGAAAATATTATCCGCTGAAAACCTACTGAATGCTTATTTTCGCGAATAAATAATAAATGTTGATTTTTTAACATTCCTTCTCGGTAAATATGTGCCCCAACGACAAAATTTGGTCTACATAAACTATCATACAATATTACTTACTTCAGAATTAGAAACTATTTCAAAATAAATCATTTAAAATTGTAAAACAATGTGAAATTTGAAACTGAAAACCTCTAAAACTTTAGAAATTTCAAACGAAATATGTATATTCGAGTTTAAGCTTTTAAAGCACAAAAATCTTCAGTTTCAAGTCCTCGAAGATTAAACAGTTGGATTGGATAGATTTTTTAAAATAAAAATGTGATTTCTGCCCCCCCCCCCAAAAAAAAACACTTTCATTTTCACTGTTCAAAATTGAAGAATTTAAAATATTTTCAACCTTCGTGGTTTAATTATTCTAAAAACGTTGAAAATTATATACTTTCTCATTGGAAACTTTCAAACTTAATGAATTCAACCTGAAGCATTGAAATTGAAAACTTCCACACTTCGTTTAAAAATTGAAGCATTCTTATATTAGGATCTTGAAACAAAGTCTTCAAAAATTATTAATTTTCAAATTGTGCATCACGATTTTTAAAATTAATAAATTACAAATCAACGATAAAGCATCTTCATGCAAGGGGAATAATTTCATTTCGCTTAAAGTAGGATATACTAATAAACTGTTACATTGACAGTGGACAAAGTGAATGAATGCACGAATTAACTAATTAACTAATTAATAGATTATTATAGGGAATTCTTTGTTCTTCAGCGAATTTTGAAGAAAAATTAAAAACAGTGAATAGAGGACAATTTTCATTCAAAAATATCAAACTAAATGATACACTAAAAAAAAATTCACTTGATTCAAAGAAATTGGTATCTCTGTTTTTTTTTTGTAGTAAAGATTTGTTTCATTTAGTTGAGTAAATATTGTTTAGAGGCAAAAGAGACATGACTCAATTCAAAAAAATAATTTCTTTGGTGATATTTCTTTAATAGAAAGAAATATTTATTTGCAATAAATGTGAAAATTATTAAGTGAAAGAAATGATTTCTTGGAAACCAAAAACCTAGTATCTTTGGATCTCTTTTCAACACCCCAAGAAATATTTCCTCATTTCAATAAAATCAATTTTTTAAAGTGATAAATACTGATTCAAATTGATAAATTTATCCATGTGTGGATCGAGTAATTTAGTTTCTTTGAGTAAAAGAAATATTTTTTCTAGATAAATAATTATTCATGGAATTGAAAAAAATATTTATCACATGCTAAGACTTGACAAGGTTATTGCGAATAAATAATTATATAAATTGAAAAATGATTTTTTCAGTTCAATATGTGTCCATTTCATCGGAAGAAATCGTATATTGAATAAAGAAACTAAAATTAATTACACACATATTCATAAATTCGCTCAACCACACAAATAAATATCCGCCACCGCTCTTGAGCATTTAAGCAGTGATGCCATCCGCATTAACAGCCTTACCATTCTTTAGTTTCTGAATTACGGACACAATGTCGCGGAGATCGATTCTTTTTTCGCCACCTACAATCGGATTATCTCACGTTTCCACTTCTGTGTCACAGTTATTATGCTTTATAGCTTGACCTCCATATAATTTCTTGAAAAAATCACTCATACAGTCTTTCACTTTGTCCGAATCCCATACCATTTCACCATCAGGATTCTTAATTCCAACTACCTCAGTGTTCGTACTTCTTTTTCAAATCTTCTCAACCCATTTTTTACCTTTTTCCACTTTAATTTTTATCCTTACTTTCTTTGACTAGTTTCCTTGATTCAAAAAAAAAAAAATTTTTTTCAGTGTAGATAAGAATTGATAGTGAAATATTGTAGTCGTTATCGCCATTTTCTGGGAAGATTGATCGGATATGAGTTTGACAATTTCCTTCCTTGTATATAGGAACCCTCCAGCAGATTGCATACTGGATAGCGTGAGAGCAAAACCCAGTATATCCCGCATAATTATCTTCTCATAGAACCTTACTCCTTTACTTTGCTGTCGGGCTCTTCTGAACTCCCCTTGCCATTTCCTGTCATTGCCAAGTGCTACCACGTAAAAATCGAAAATTCTCGTCGATTTAGCCGAAAAAAAAAATAAAAAAATTCTTATGTCAAAAAATATTCTAAACATCCTAAAATTAAATAACTAATAGAAAAAAATGTTCACTTTTCTATATCTTCACTGAAAAAAAAACGGTTACTTGTACCAAGTGAATTTTGCTTGGCTAAAGTAAATGAAAGCAAAGAAATATTTATTTGAGGAAAATAAATATATGCAATTTGAATGAAAAAATGATTTATTTCAGCTAAAGAAATTTTAATAGGATTAAGTTAATATTGTTTGATTCAAAAGTACGAGCTATTGGTTGTAGGGTAATATTTCACTGAATGAAAGAAATGTTAATTGAAGACAAAAAAAACTATTTCCACACATCAAATTTTTTAATATTTGAAACAAAAAATAACCCACTGATTCAAATAAATATTTCTTTGGCCTAAAACATGCGCGAGTGCAATAAAGTAGTTTGTACTTCAATTGAAGTACATATTTCCCTAAATGAATAACTGGATTCTTTCAGCTTAAATTATAATTAAAACTGTTATTATTCTACATACTTTTAATTTGAACAATTCACATAATTTGAAATCTTGATGAACCTGAAACAGAAAAATGCGATGAAAAACTCACCACCAGCAGGAATCGAACTTGGGTCCGTCAAGTCCACAGCGAAAATCACGACGCTGTCGCAACATGGGAACTCAAGTCGGAAAGCGGTATTTAATCCTCGACCATAAATGCCAAAACAATATTTCTTTGAATCAAATATATGGATATTAAATTTAGCAACATATTTGTTCGATTTAAAGTTTATTTGATTGGAAGAAATGTTTGGGATAGTCTCCTTTGTATTCTACACTGAAAGAAACATTTCTTCCTACCAAATTAATAAATATTCATTTTAACAAGATAATTACTTCATTTAAGTAAATGTTTTTTTGATTTGAATAATTCAATATTACTAATCGAAAGAAACATTTCCTTTGACTAAAAAAAAATAAATATTTATGTAAACATGATATCTTATTCATCTAAAGAAATGCTTCATTGGTATGAACCATGGCGAAAGTTTCGGATAGGAATTCATTCCGAATCATTCCGAATTATTCCGAAATGTGTATCTGAACCAATCCGAATCAATCCGAACCAATCCGAAAAAATTCTCAATTTCGTTTGATTAAAATCGTTGAAAAATTAATCCAACTCAATTCGATTCCATACGAATCAATTCGAACAAATCCGAACAAAATTTTCAATCCGAATGAATGCGAATCAATCCGAACTCGGATTGATTATATTGCATGAATTTTCAATCCGAATAAATCCGAGTTCGGACTGAATCGCATTGAAAATAGGTTTTTACAAATCTAAGTTCGAATTGATTTAGATTGAAAATTTAGTTCGGATTGATTCAGATTAAATCGGATTGAGTTGGATTAATTTTTAATCGATTTGGATCGAACGAAATTGAAAGCTTTTTCTAGATTGATTCGAATTGGTTCGGATACAGATTTCGAACTAATTCGATTTGGTTCGGAATGATTCGGAATGAATTCCTATCCGAAACTTTCGCCAGGGAATGCATCAAATCTATGTATCAAATAAGTATCTTTTAACTTAATTATTTTTCTTTTGGATTTAATAATTATTTCTTTGATTTAAATAAACCTAAAGACATGATTCAAGTATGGCCAAATTAATTGATTCAAACGCGTCCTGATCAATTAAAGGAATCGAACTCATTGAATCAAATAAATATTTCTTTGAAGGACTAAACAGATTTCAACGAATCTACACCTTTTGAGTCAAGGAAATCATTTTCTTGAATGTACGAAATATTTATTTTAATCAAGAAAATATAGCCAAAGAATTAATTTCTTTAGATCAGCAAAAGATATATGCCTGGCTTAAACAAAAATTATTCCTATGACAGAATATTTTCTTTGTCCTAAGAAATCAGATTCAAGTAAATGCATTCTCTCTTTTCAGACTTTCTAAAATAAATTTCCATGACGTACACCAGATCGACACTGGGAAATTAAAAATTTAGCCGGAAAATACTTCTTTTTTAATGAAAGAAATGACATGTCCAGGGTATCTACCCGACCGATGATTTAAAGTTCCCGGTTTTCTCCCGGACAATTTTTTTTCCCCCGATGAACTTGAAAGAGTTCAAAAGATTTGAATGATTTCAAACGATTTTTAAACATTTCAAGAAAATTCTGAACATTTTAAGAGATTTCAAAGATTCATGATTTTGAACGAACAATTTTGGAAAAGGATTATAATTCTGAATTTGAACAGGGATTTTTTTAAATTCTCTTCTTCTAAATCAGAATAAAAAAATTGAAATCCTTTTTATAAATCAGAATTAAAATTCCTTTACAAAATTCCCGTTCCATATAAAAAATTCTCAGCAGCCCTGATACTAGTACATTCGAAATAAAGATCCCTGTCACTGAATGAAATTCCCGGTTGTTTCCCGGTGAACAAAATTCCCGGTCATTTCCCGGCATTCCCGATTTCCTGGTCAGGTAGACACCCTGATGCCGAAAAGCTCAGAGCTAACTTTCCATATCGAGGTCTAAGATGTTTACACATCAAAAACCAGTTATTCCTGTGTAAGCTTTACTCTTTGTAAAATTATTCAACTTTTTATGAAGTTCGTAAACGACAGCATAGAAATCTTCGAAATTAATAAGTTTAGAACTTTGACCGAACTGATTCAAGTTTCTTGTAAAAAGAAATTATCCTTATGACTCCATCTTTACAACTATTTCGATTGCAAGAAGCTCGGAAAAAACTCGGCAAAGAATTTTCGAATAATTTTAAGGGAAACTGAAAGACTATATGAATGTTTTAAGGCGTCAAAGTAATTAGCAAAGAATTCATGTACTTAATTCATGTACTTAATTCATTTACTGAATTAAATAATTAATTACACTATTTTACACGAAAAATATACCAGGAGAAAAAAGGGTTTTTAAGACTAAATGTGGGTCGCTGGAAAAGAAAATGACATTCATTTACTTTTCCAAAGAAGCGTTTTCGTGATATTCGCAAGAACTGTGTTTTTTGGCTCTTCTTTCAGTTACTGGTATTAACCTTGATAACGGCTGATCTAATCACAATAAGTGGATTTTCTGACCTTACTTGAAAATCACTCACTTTCAGTTGTTCCATTTTTTTTAATTTCATCATCTAATAACTAATAAATATTAATCCGATGGACACAAACAGTATATCATCGGAAAGAAGAAGAACATACCTTTCGAATGATATACAGTTCATGTTAGTTGGATCAACCGGTCTCGAGATTTCTGCCAGTGACTGAAAAAGAGCCACATAACACGTTTTTTGCAAATATCTCGAAAACGCTTCTTCGGAAAATTAGTCTAGAAAACACTTTTACTTTTAGGTACACGCGATGAACCAAAAATTTGTCAACTAGTGTTATAGATATTTATTTGAGAGTACCTGTCTTTTACATTTCACCGCTTAATTAATTTCTGATTTGTAATATATATTTTCAATTGAAGTAGAAGTACTTAAAAGGGATGAGTTCTCTTGACACCAAATGCTAATCACACATTGTGGAGTGTAGACTATGTTTTTATCATCTTCAACTATAAGTACTCGGAAAACAGTCTCGGTATTTATGTGCCTACTTATCCAGAATCCGGATCCTCGTGAGAGTACTCGTTATAATGTGGCATAAGCATAGGTGCATTACACATTTAAAGTGTGTGTAATGTAGGCTCATACATTGAATAGTGTATATTTTATAATTATACTATGCTTGTTAACATAAAGTCAAAAAGGTACAGAAATATATGTATTTCAAAAATATTATTTATTAGTTTTTCAATGTGTATACACATATGTTACTTTATCTTTTTTTTCTTATTTGTAGACAGTGATAATAATTTTTCCTGAAAATAACGGAACTACTCTGAAAAAAGCGATTACTTGTACCAAGTGAATTTTACTTGAATGAAGTAAATGAAAGTCCTGAATACGTGCAAAGAAATATTTATTTGAGGAAAATAAATATATGCATTTTGAATGAAAAAATGATTTACTTCAGACAAAGAAATTTTAATAGGATTAAGTTAACATTGTTTGATTCAAATGTACAAACTACTGGTCGTAGGGTAATATTTCATTGAATGAAAGAAATGTTAATTGAAGACAAAAATATATGTTTTAGTACAAATAAATAATTCATTGTTCCAAATGAATGTGCTATGAATGGAAATGAATATTTTTTTGAACTGAGGAAATGCGAATTAATGGAAAGAAATGTACATATTTTCATGTGAAGCAAATGTTTTACAGGCTCAAAAAATTATTTCCACACATCAAATTTTTGAATACTGGAAGAAAAAAATATATCCCACTGACTCAAATAAATATTTTTTTGGCCTAAAACATAAAGGAGTGCAATTAAGTAGTTCGTACTTCAATTGTAGTTTATATTTTCCTAAATGAACAGCTGGATTCTTATCACTTAAATTATGATTAACATTGTTATCATTGTACATATTTAATTGGAACAGTTCACATAATTTATAATCTTGATGAACCTGAAATAGAAAACTTTGATGAAAAATCAACATCAACATATTTGTTTGATTTAAAGAAGTATTCAACTGAAACAAATTACGCCAGCATTCATTAAAAAAATATGTATTCATTTCAGTTGAATAAATATGCATTTATCTTACTGAAATATTTACTTCATTGGAAGAAATGTTTGTTTGCAATAGTCACCTTCGTATTCCACATTGAAAGAAACATTTCTTCCAACCAAATTAATCAATATTTAATTTAACA
This sequence comes from Melikaiella ostensackeni, assembly GCA_032362435.1. NCBI lineage: Eukaryota > Metazoa > Arthropoda > Insecta > Hymenoptera > Cynipidae > Melikaiella > Melikaiella ostensackeni. The sequence continues at coordinate 44,238,880 of JAUMHM010000031.1, read as the reverse complement.
AGATAATTACTTCGTTGAGTAAATGTTTATTTGATTTGAATAATTTAATATTACTTATCAAAAGAAACATTTCCTACAACTGAGGAAATAAATATTCATGCAAACACAATATTTTATTCATCTAAAAATTGCTTCATTCGTATAAATGCATCAACTCTTTATATCAAATAAGTATCTTTTTAACTTCATTAATATTCTTTTGAATTAAATAATTATTTCTTTGATTTAAATAAATCCAAAATTTTGATTCAAGTATGAACAAATTAATTGATTCGAATGCGTCCTGATCAATTCAAAGAATCGAACTCATTGAATCAAATAAATATTTATTTGAAGGACTAATCAGATTTCAACGAATCTAGACCTTTTGAGTTAAGGAAATCATTTTCTTGAATGTAAGAAATATTTATTTTAATAGAAAAATACAGACAAAAAATTAATTTCTTTAGCTCAGCAAAAGATATATGTCTCGTTCAAATGAAAATTACTCCTGTGAAAGAATATTTTCTTAATCCTAGGAAATATAGGATTCAAGTAAATGCATTTACTTCGTTCCAAAATTCTTTTTTTCAGTGTGAGAATTTGCTGTATGGCCTGTATGTTAGGGCGAAGTGAAAATGATGAAATTAATCGAATCATTTGTGTTGAGGGGAAAAATTTGTGGGTTGGCATCCAAAAAGTAAAAAAAAAAACTTTAAAACGGATAATATCTCCTGTTCAGTTTTTGGATTTGAAAAATCAAATTTAAAAAAAAAACAAAGAAAATCCTATGGGTTATAAAATTATGGCAATTTATTGTATGCACAGTTTTTACTAATGAACAGAAATGAAAAATTACAAATTAAAAAAAAAATTTTCAATTTAGAATTTTTTGAAAATGTTAAAAAAAACATGTTTTTTTGGATTGAGCGAAATGCACACATTTTTGGAAAAAGTTGAATACGTCAAACCTGAAATTTCTTGAGCTTGAATCGTAGGAACAGACTATTATTTTTGTTTCATGGGAAATAATTTTGTTCATTGTGCTTAGAGCGTTCCAAAATCATAAAAAATCGTAAAAAATGGTCCATTACACGATTTTGGAACCACGAAAAATTTTTTTTCCGTGAAAGCAAAATAGTAGCAAGTTTCTTCGATTCAAGCTGAAGAAATTTCAAGTTCGACATATACAACTTTTTCCAAAAGAATATGCATTTAACTCAATCCAAAAATATGTTTTTTTGCACATTCACAAAAAATTCCAAATTGAACCAAAATTTTATTTTTTAATTTCTAATTTTTTATTATAATACTATTCACCAGCAAATTGTATGTATAAAAAAATTTCCATAATTTTATAAATAGGAAAATTGTTTCGATTTTTAAAATCCAAAAACAGAACAGAAGATATCATCCGATTTCAAAAAATTTTTTTTTACTATTTTCTGATACCAAACTGCAAATTTTTTTGCCTCAACTCAAACAATTCGATTAATATTTGATCCTTTTCACTACTTCCTACTGTATGTAGAATAACAACTATAATGATAAAATAAAAATGATGATGTTTCTACCAAATATTATCAATTTAACGTGAAATATAAGCAGAATAATGATATAATTGGCTAGATATTTTTTGGGGGTAAAACTTAATCATGTGTGATATCCTTAAAAAATGTTTTGAAAAATAAAAAAAAACATAGTCATTGTATCTACAAGTGTTTCATTTAGAAGAATTTTTTATTTGCTAGGATAAGAGTAAATGCGCAATATGAAATACAAATATTTATATTAGTATAATAATTAGTAATTAAAAACTAATTTAATATATAATATTATATTATTAATGTGAGTTTGTAAATCACAGGCCTCACAGCCCCTATAGGATAAAAAATAGGGTACAAAGGGTACTTTTTTCACGCTTAAAGGGTAACCCTTTTTACAAAAATGGGGTATGGTAACGATGTTATTAAAGGCAGTCAATTTTTCTGTGTTTTTTTTTAAATTAATTTTTCAGCTAGCTTTGAAAAATCCTTCAAATTAATCAGCTTTGAAAAAACAGGGTGCCTACTGATTTTCGCCCTCCAAATTCTCGGTTTTTTGCCGGTTGTAAATATCAAATCTCCTCTTACTAGAAGCAGGAATAAACCCCATCTAACATAAGGTCTTGCTCTGTGTAATTTTATGCAATGCGAAACCTTATTAAATTTAAACAAAATAATATTTTTGTAATGTATGGTTTCTAAAATTTACAAACATATATTATACAATTTTATGCCTTAATTATCTGTGCAGATTTGGTTAAAATGACAGTTGATATTTTTTATAAACATATCTTAGGTTAATTATTTTGATTTTATAATTGGTAGATAATTCTTAGATATAATTCTACATTTCTTTGGTATTAGGATTTCAAAGGAATTCACAAAGATTTCAAAAGATTTTAGATCATTTCAAAAGATTTCCAAGA
>JAUMHM010000031.1:44204470-44236331 GCA_032362435.1 Melikaiella ostensackeni | reverse complement strand
ACAGCAGGTTTGAAGTTCTCTCTGTCTTTCGTTTTCTCTCTCGCGACAGGAGCGTACAAATTGAGAGTTTTTAACAAACGTAAAAAGTAGAATTCATGAAGAGAAATTTCATTTTTTTTGCATTTTGATTTAAAAATTTTTCAAAGTCATTTTATACTGATTGTAAGAAATTAATTGATAACTATTTTATTAATTTAAAACTGAATGCTTCCAAATTTGTGATATTATAAAAAACATATTTACATTGCCCTCTTCTGCTTCTGAGACCGTAAAATTTTATGAATTAACACTACACAATGCATATTTAAAGATTTGAAAGACGCAATAAATTTTATTTCATTTTAATTTTAAAACATGTAAAACATTGGATAGCCTCGATAACCTGGTGTTTTATTATTTTTTAGACGAAACTAATCAAATTGGAATTCTCATTTTTCAAAAATCAACTCTATCTTGAAATTGATGAATTTGGTATGTTTATAGTAAAAAATTACTTTAAAAGATCGATCGCTATATCTTGAAAATATATAACTCAGAAAAATTGATGAGAAGATTTTACTTCATATTAAGGCAGAATATACGTGTACCGAAAAAATCCGGCTATTTGTACCAAAATTTCGGTATAAATAATCCCTTTTCCTCAGAGAACCGAAAATTTCTTGTTTTTCGTCATCATCTCGACGCGTTTTTCAACAATAATTTATTCGATTCATCTTTTTATTCACAAATTGACTAAAATTGTTAACTAAAACAAAACTTACGTTCTTTCCATCTTAATCGATTTTCCATAAAACATTTAAATTGTCTCTTCTGACGAAAAGGTGAAAGAAAATAATATACAGTGTCATTAAAAAACACGTAACCTCTTTCCACTTTAGCCACATTTCGTTAAAAGTTTTTTAAACGCATATTCATAAATTTAATGCATTTTATTCTGTTGTGATCATTTTTGTTTATAAAGCTACTTATATACTACTTACATTACGTATAAATCATCAGTTCTTTCGCGCATATAACTTATTTTAGCAACTTCACAAGAGTTAAAAAAAAATATGAACAAGTGATAAAATGAGGATTAGAAAATTCTTTTTAAGTATGCTTGTAAAAGAAGTTAATGAAACGTATTATTTGGCTATAAATCATAAATCCATCCTTCTAGAGAATTATTTTATTGTTATTTAATGTTAAAACCAACATCGCGGATGAATTAACAGAAACTCTGTGCCAAATATGTATGCACAAGGTAAACATATAAATTATTAGTTGTTTCACTGTCAAAAACATGTGTCCGCAGTTATTAAATTAAGGGAAATTCAGTCATTTACTTTTTCGTAAAATTCTGTTATTTTATTCTGTGAGCAAAAGCAGAATTTTGCAAATTTGGAGACTGGTTATTACATTCGTTCGCAACATATGAATGCCCTAAGGTGAATAGTGTGTTCGAAAGGTTAATTTTATTCCCAAAATATACGGAAACTAGTTATCACTTTTTCGAAACATCTGGATATGCGTAACAGTGTATTGGAAAGGTTGCAAATAAAATAAGTTAATCTAATAGACTAGGACATAATGAGGCTTATATATGTTCTAAATATGAATTACAATCAAGTCATTCTGATCATAACACAACAATTATATTCCTAACAACAACAAAAATAGAAGATTATCATTGTCTTCTAGAATCTAGATCATCCACCCTTTTCTTTTTCAACAACCATTCTTTGCAGATGAAATTATTTTATATAAATACAGGACATAGAAAAAGAATGGGCTCTAAATTATTATCTTGTACTGTAGATTTTTTTTCAGGACATTATGCATGATAAGATAACACCTATCAACGAAGGGAGTAATATCTTCTATAAGCCCATCTTTCTTTTTCTTTTAACACCCGTTCAGCACATTATGAACATAACATGTTTCCCTAAAAAAAGGAGTAAGCTTGGTTTTAGCAACCCTTCATTCCATTGCGAATAGCTCAACTCGAATCTAAACCATAATTTTTATTAAGATTAAAATGAAATGTACTTTCATATGTAATTTTTTCCGCAGAATCGAAAGGCTCTATTAGTTTTTCCGCATCTCGCATACTTAAAAAAATTTTTTAAGCAATTTAAAAATCAAGTTTGTTTTCAGCACAATGTGCAGTGGAATTTTAGAGAATTTTGAAGCCAATGAAATGTATTCCGAAAAAATTGGCGCTTATACGGTTATGCCGTGACACCCTTCAAATGTTCTTTGGCTTATTTTTCCATTCATTGGTGGAAATTAATTTGCACATATCAAAGTTATGAAAGAAAACAAAGATCAGTGTATCCAAATAATAACCCCATCCCAAAATTTGTTAAATCTTGTTAGATCAGGATTGGGACAAAGAATTTTCGAAAAGAATTACAATTCTAAGTTGCGACATGGAATTTCAGTAAAAAAAAAATATAATTTTGAGTTTAGGACAATGGATTTCCGTGAAAAGTTATAATTTTTACTTTGGGACAGGCAATTTCCGCAAAGAATTAAAATTTTTACTCTGAGACAGGGAATTTTCTTAAAGAATTATAATTTTGAGATAGAACTGGCAATTTTCGTAAAGATTTTTGAAAAGAAAATTCCTAAAGAAACTTCCGTCTTCCAAATTTTGGGAAAAGGGAATTTTGGAAAAAAAATTTCTGAATTATAATAGAAAATTTTGTAAATCGATATAATTCTGACTTGGAACAGGGAATTTTGGAAATGAATTTAATTGTGAGCTGGTATAGGGAATTTTCTAAGAGAATTAGAATTCTGAGTTTGGAGCGGGAGTAAATAAATTAAATATAGAAAAAATTCTTGTAAGGAATTATAATTTTGTCTTGGAACGGATCATTTTTCACACGGAACGGGAAATTTAGACTTTCGGATAAGAGATTTTCGTAAAGAATTATTATTTGAGTTAGAACAGAGAATTTTTGACAGGGAACGGGAATTTCGGAAAATAATTTTAATACTGATTTAGAAGAAGGGAATTTTTAAAAAAATCCCTGTTCCAACTCAGAAATATTTTTAATCTTTTAAAATGTTTAAAAAGCTCTTGAAATCTTCAAAAATCGTTTGAAATCATTCAAATCTATAGAAGTCTTTTAATAAATTGACCAGCAAAAATTAGAAATTGACCGTGACTTTAAAATCATCCGTCGGGTAGACGCCCTGGTCAGATCCATTTTTAAATTAAAAGCTTTTTTACCCTTTCTCTTTTTAAATAACATCTCCATTAAGTCTGACTTTTTTGAAAGAATTTTTTCTGCAATGCAGCCAATCTCGGTTTTTTACTAATCGAATAAAATTCCTTAATATATATCTTAAAAATATTTTTTACCAGTCCCCAATCACATTCATCCCATTTCCTCAATTTCCATCAATTTCTAAATCAAATCCCAAGGTTCAGAACTCGCTATAGTCATCCCTGGTCTCTCAAACACTTACTGAAGCCGCTCATGCTCGCAGCTAAGGATTCGTCAGTATTCGTTGCGGCTTTGCGAGGTAGGGTCTGTTTTGTGAGCCTCTCGTCGCGTATCAACACGACGCGGGGAGTGTGTGATTAAAGGACACGCTGTGGTATCAGTTGTATCAGTTAAAAAAAATAATAGGAGTGTGTCTAATGTTAGCTGATCCTCGACTGATCAAGTTCTCAAAACCCAGACCATAAGCCAACAAAAAAGTGTTCATCCGGGCTGCAAGGACCCTGTAGGGTTGGGTGGGACAGAGTGATTAGGATTGCTAAGGAAGAATTCGGGCAACATGGCCACCACCATAGACGACCGGCAGGAGCTGCTGGAACAATTTCAGGCGGTGAGTAACGTCATCAGAATGATAGATACCCATTATTCAATCTCCAAAGAACCACTACTCAAGCAACGTGGAATGTGAATGGGCTAAGGTCGCTTGTGCCTTTTTATTGATCCCTACTTGCATAGGATGGTGGTATACCCTCACAGGAACACAGAACATCCACCCTCGTGGCTGCCGGATACCACGCTGGGTGTCATCGCCCTCCGATTGCTAAAACCTTTTTACCGGCTGATCACCCTTCTACTGACACTTCTGCGGATCATCGAGTTAGAAATTCACAATTCAGTAGTCACGAGTCAATGTTTCAGTTGTGAAAAAGTTCAAAGATAGGGGTGTAAGTGTGGCTGAAAGGGTGGAGACTTAGGATGTTGAGCCAATGCTAGACTGATTAGATGGATGAATGCTGATTAGGTGGAGTACTTTCTCAAACTTGTTTTGTAGATCAATAATGGAATAAAAAGCAAAGTATCTTCAACAAATCTTGGATAATTAAAAGAGTTCCTTCCTTAATTGTACCATACAAATTGTTCCAAAATAAAATCAAAGGTCTTTCACAAGAGGAAGAAACAAATCTTTGATGATTAAAGGAACACTTGTGCGAATCATCGAGTTAGAACTTTACAATTCAGTAGTCACCAGTCAATGTTTCAGTTGTGAAAAAGTTCAAGGGTAAGGGTGTGAGTATGGTTGGGAGGGTGGAGATTGGTGATGTTGAGTTAATGCTGATTAGACTGATTAGATGGATGAATGCTGATTAGGTGGACTATTTTCTTAAACTTGTTCCGTAGATGACGGAATGAAGAGCAAATTATCTTCAGCAAACCCTTAATTGTACTATCCAAATTGTTCCAAAATAAAATCAAGGGTCTTTCACAAGAGGTAGAAACAAGTCCTTGATGACTAAGGAACACTTGTGCGGTTCATCGAGTTAGAACTTTCCAAATCAGTAGTCACAAGTCAATGTTTCAGTTGTGAAAAAGTTCAAAGAGGTGTAAGTAGGGTTGGAAGGGTGGAGACTGACGGTGTTGAGCCAATGATGATTAGACTGATTAGATGGATGAATGATGTTGATTTTCTGAGATTTGAGACAATATTTGCTAATAACCATGAGTTCACATCCGAAGAATCCTTGATGATGATAGGAATACCTTTCTTAATTGTATCATCCAAATTGTTCCAAGGGTAGAAACAAAACCTTGATGATTAAAGGAATACCTTTCTCAATTGTATCATCCAAATTGTTCCAAAGGTAGAAACAAAACCTTGATGATTAAAAGAATACCTTCCTTAATTGTACCATCCAAATTGTTCCAAAAATAAGCAAAGTATCTTCAACAAACCTTTGATCCTGATAATCTTAATTTTCTGAGATTTGTGACAATGTTTGCTAATAACCATGAGTTCATATCTGAAGAATCCTTGATGATTAAAGGAAAACCTTCTTTAACTGTATCATCCAAATTGTCCCAAAATAATATCAAAGGTCTCATAAGAGGTAGAAACAAATCCTTGATGATGAAATGAATACCTTCTTTACTTCACCATCCAGATTGTTCCAAAATAAATTCACGTGGTATCTTTACCAGTTGGTTATTGCTGAAATCCAAAGCTACAGAAGGTGTCACAAGTCATCAATTAGATTTGAAAGCTTTGAGTTTGAAATATAAAAACCTAAGAAAGGATCTCTCTAAATTTGAATTAGGGAATACAAATCCTTACTTATATGATTCAGTCCATTTCTTATTGATTCAAATTTAGAGAAGTTCAAAAGCCAACAATAGTTGACTTTTCCCCTGGGAACCGCCTAATCTCTAGAAGTATTTAGTGCATGGACAACACATGTGTCACATTCCATCACAGCATGTTCAAAATTCAGCCGTTTTATACTCTACAGGTATAAAACCGAACAAAGGTCTTAGCACACCTGCTCAACTGAGCCTCGTAAGCGAGTCACGTGGCCAGCAAAGCTACGTCATTTACACACTAGTGTCAGTTTTGCTCCGGTCTCCGGACAGCTTTATACTACTTGACTCTTCATTAAAGTAGTCCAAAAATGCATTGGAATTTTTTTTCCGAACTTTCATGCTTTAACCACCCAAAGTTCGAATCCACCAAAAAATTAATGTAACACGTATTTCCCATAAGAAAAAAATACGTTTGTGTAAATTTTATTCAGAATCGTCAATATTAGGTGCATCGAGTTGAAACTCAACATTTCTCTTCACAATTGGCCATAGAATAGGAAACAAAAATTACTTTTTGAATTTCACCCCCATAAGTCTATTTTATAGGGTTCCAAAAAATCCCCATAAGTGAAAAATTGGGTTTTGCGAGTTTTTGGCGCTAATAATTACTTTTTTGCGATTTCTTTCAATAAGAATTGTTTCTAGTACATGATGTAATACTTTCTACTGATAATTAACTGTCCAAATATATTGTTTAAATAATTTATTATTGTTTATAGCAATTGTCTCTTAGAATAGAGTTAAAGTCGCGGCTTTTGTCGAATGTTCCAACTTTTCAGTTAGAGCGAGGCAAGTCGTCAGGCCCGGAACTTTTTAAACGATGTAGTAAAAAATTTGGATCACCCTACTCTTCATGTTTTGATACAGAATCAATTACTCGAAGCTGGTTTATAGCATCATTTTTGAAAATCATTCTTATTAATGTCATTGATTATATTGACTAAATCCAGAGAATCATCAGAAAATGTCAAATTGTAAGATTTCATCATTTGATAACTGGGTTTACTGGGAGCAGTGACGTCTTGGTCAAGATATGCAACTTTCTGATATCTCCTGATAATTACCTTGAGGAGTTTGTTCAGGCTTTACGTAAACGATGTGTAGAATGATTATGACATTTGGTGTTGACAAAAAGTGGTTTAATTTTTGCTGAAATCATGTTTATCCTTTAAAACATCCAGGGTTACTACAGGTCAGGGAATTATGGAAAGTCATGGAAAGTCAGAGAATTGAAAACTAGTCAGGGACAGTCAGGGAATATCACAGAAAATCTGAAAGAGTCAGGAAATTTCCGATAAACTGAAGTTGAAGTTTAGTGGTCATCCATAAATTAAGTAAGGCGTTTTTCTGAAATTTCCAACCCCATGTAAAATACCGTAATATTTAATCTGACACCCCCCCCCCCCCCCTACACTTCCTCCCAATTTTACTAAATTTTATAAACTTAGGGAAAGAACATACAAATAAATTCTGATAGTTAAATAAAGGTGGAACCTTAATGAAATGAGATTTAAAAATGAAAATGTGTTAATAACAAGTAAGTTTTACAAACGTATATTTTTATAATTTTTTATTTCATAATTTTTTTTTTGTTGAGAATTTATCTTGTGATTGAAAATTTTATTATCCTGTAAAAAGTTCAAAAATTTTGTTGGAGTCATTCTTTTTGGTTGAAAATTTGAGCTGTTTTGTTGAAAATTCGTCCTTGTTGGTTGAAAATTCTACAATTTTGGTAAAAAAAATCAACTATATGGTTGAAAATTCATATTTTCGGTTTGAAAATTCAACTTTTTTGTAAAAAATTTTTCTTTCTGGCATGAAAATTCATTCCTTTGTTGAAGATTCATTCTTTTGTCGAAGATTCATTATTTTAGTTAAGAATTCATTTTTTTGAATGATTATTCAACTACTTTGTTAAAAATACGTTTTTTCGGATGAAAATTAATTTTTTCAACTGAATATGTAACTATTCCATTTTTGCTTGAAGAATTATCTTTTCTAGTTGAAAATTTCATTTTTTTGTTTTTGTTGTTGAAAATTCATATTTTCGGGTAGAAAACTGTTTTATAGAAAATTCGTCTTTCCGGCTTGAAAATTCACCATTTTGAATGAAATTTTTTTTCTTTATAATCTGAGCAATCTTGCTTGGTTGAAAATTCAACACTTTTGTTGAAAATTCCTCTTTTTGATTTGAAAATCAAATTATTTTTGTTGAGTATTCAACTAGTTTTTTGAAACTTCGTATTTTTTGGTTGGATTCAAGTGTTTTTTATTGAAAATAAAAATATTTTTTGGTAGACATATCAACTATTACACTTTTCGTTAGGAATTCATTTTTTTGGTTGAAGATTCATCTCTTTAGTTAAAAATTCAACTATATTTTATTGAAAATTCATCTGTTTTGGTAGAAAATTAATCTTTTTGGTTGAAAATTCATCTCTGGTTGAAAATTTAACTATTTTGTTGAATATTTAACTTTTTTTTTTAATTTATATTTTCGGATAGAGAACTTTTTAATAGAAAATTCGTCTTTTTGGCTTCAAAAGTCAACATTTTGGATGAAAATTTTTTCTTTATCAACTGAAAAATCTTTCTTGGTTGGAAATTCAACTGTTTGATTGAAAATTCCTCATTTGGTTTGAAAATCAATCTGTTTTGTTTGAGGATTCAACTAGTTTGTTGAAAACTCCTATCTTCTGATTGAATCCAACTGTTTTTGATTGAAGACTAAAATATTTTGTTGGTAAAAATATCAACCATTACACTTTTCGTTGAGAATTCATTCTTTTTTTTGGTTGGAGATTCATCTCTGTTTAAAAATTCGTATATTTTGTTGAAAATTCGTCTTGTTTGGTAGAAAATTAATCTTCTTGGTTCGAAATTCATCTATTTGGTTGAAAATTTAAGGTAAGGAATTAAAATTCAAGCGGGAAATGCTAAATGAAGCCAAATCCAATTAACCAAATTTTACAGGAGAGACACACAAAATGCCCAAGTATCAAATTGAGCTAGAAAATCGCATCAAACCTTTGCACGACGGGTAGTTTTTATTTATGAATAATGTAGTTTTCAACTGTTTGAAACGTTTCGATCACTTGGCCTTTTTGTGTACAAAAACCTTTCTAGAGGAACAATTTACAACCGACTAAGTAATTTTTTTTGTGTAGGTGGATTGATCATTTTAATAACCATTGCGGTATAAAATACATATTTTTGTTTATTTATAAATAATGGCGTAGTCTTATTTTCACCCATCGAAAATTTATAGTACTAATACAACGTTTTTTTAATTTTGATAATAATATCTCCAATTGAAGCATGCTCTACAACAGTGCATTATGCGCCACTTGTCATAAAGGTAATCTAATATATGAATATAGGTACAAAATAATCCTTACGACAAGTAGCGTATAATACACTGTTGTAAAGCACGCTTCAATTGTTGAATACTTATTTAAATTTGTATTAATCGTCGATTTAGTAAAAAAATTGAATATTTTAGTATACTTCATTCCTTTAGTTTGAATTCCTTGAAATTTTAAAATATATGAATACATTGAAATACTAAATTTTAAGGTAAAAAATGGGAAAACCTTCATTTTCTCACTGAAATAGGTGTAAGAAAGCGAGAAAGTGTGATTTTTGAAGAAAACTCAATTTCTTCAAAAAGTGGACTTAGCATCGTTTAGCTTTCCCTGCTTCAATTTCAGTAACGTCTTCAACGTCAATCAACTCTTTGTGCATAAAAGGCAAAATTGACTTATTTGCCTTTAATAGTAAACTGTAACCATTAATGACACATAATGTGGCATTTAGAAATTGCATTGCATTGCTTTCTCTTTATTTGGTGAGAGACATTTAGTGTAGGTCATATTGGGAGTTAATTTATTTTTCTGAGAAAGTCAAAATAGGCTAACGAGGCTTTTCCTTAGTAATGACACTGTCGACACCCTGAATATTGTAATGCTATTCACTTCAAAATAACAGTTCTCTTTAAAATGTTTTTGCATTGTCTTATATTCCTAAAGAGTCCTAATTAATTTTTTGTTTTTATTTAATGTTCGAGATCTCACGTTTCATTCTTTAAGCATTATTATTCCGAGTTCTTGAAATCTGTTATTGTTTTAATTCTAAGACCTTGTTCGAGAATTAAAGTGTGCCATTCCTATTTACCTACTATCGTTTTAGAAGTGTTACATGAATGTAATGACACATTTGAGAAATATTACTTGCGTTGAAATAATATTGTGTGTCAATAAATATAAATAATGCTAATAATGAATTATTCTAGAGTGTTAAAATTATTTTAAATTTGCATGAATTCATTAAATGCGACAGACGTAATCAGAACTTGGACATTTTTTCATTATTATTCAGCCTGATTACACAGTAAACTCCGGGATATCAAACCGTTATATACCATTCTGATTATCATCAACTTCAGATCAAAATGATCCACTTTTGCATATCCAAAATTAATTTTTTCACAACTTTATGCATATCTGTCGAGAGGCAGTTGTTGTACTTTTTATCGGAAGTCGACATTAGTCATGAACGATGATTTAGTTCAACTTTCAACCAAGTAGTTTAATTTTCAACACAAAAGATGAATTTCCAACCAAGAAGATTAATTTTTTACCAAAAAAGGCGAATTTTCAACAAAATACATAAATTTTCGGCCAAATGGTTGAATTTTCATATTACCAAATACTTGATATTTCAACTAAAAAAGATGAATTTTCATCAAAATAGTTAAACCCTCAACCAAAACAGATTAATTGTCAACCAAACAGTTGCATTTTTAAGCAAAAAATATGAAAATTCTACAAAAGAGATGAGTTCTCAACATAGAGTTGAATTTTTGACTAAGAAAGATTTGTCCTTCAATAAAGAAAAAAAATGTCAACCATACTGTTAAATTTTCAAGACAAGGAACGAATTTTCTACAAAAAAATTGAATTTGCAATCCGCGAATATGAATTTTCGACAAGAAAGTTCATTTTCAACGATATAGTTAAAGTTTCTACCAAAATAATTTAATTTTCAACCCGAAAAGATGAATTTTCAACCAAAAAGAATTAATTTTCCAACAAAAATATTTCGAGTTTCAAGCAAACAGATGAATTTTCAACCAAGAAGATTGAGTTTTTACACCAAGAAATTACTAATTTTCAACAAAATACATGAATTCTTAACGAAATAGTTGAATTTTCAATAAAAAAGATATACTTTCAACCAAAAATTTAAAAGTTAAATTTCCAGTTAAAAAAATGAATTTTCACCTCAAAAATATGATTTTAAAAAAAAAACAGTTAAATTTTTAACCAAAAAGATGAATTTTCACCAAAAAAAATAATTTCGAACGAAGTAGTTCAACTTTCTACCAAGTGGTTAAGCTTTCTACCAAAAAAGACGAATTTTCAGCAAACTAATCGAATTTTTAATCAAATAATTGAATTTTGGACTTGAAAGATAAATTTTCAGCTAAATATGGAATAGTTAAATCTTCAGTTCAAAAAATTAATTTTTAACCAGAAAAGCAAATTTTCAACAAAATAGTTTAATTTTCAAGCAAAGAGATGAATTTAAAACAAGAAGATTAATTTTCTACCATAAAAGATGAATTTTCAACAGAATAAATAAATTTTCAACCAAACAACAGAATTTTCAACTAAAACAGATTAATTTTTATACGAAAAAGGATGAGTTTCTACAAAATAATTAAATTTTCAGCAAAATAATAAAATTTCAAAAAATATAATTGTAGACTTTTCAACCAATAAAAGTTAAAGTATTACCTTTTAACCAAAACTAGTTGGATTTCCTTATCATGTTCTATTAACTCAGTTCGCATTTAAGTGTAAAATCGAAAAATACGAATTTTCAACAAAATGAATGAATTTTCAACCAAAGAGATGAATTTTTATTTAAAATAATGAATTTTTCAACTTGAAAAAATGAATTTTTAACAAAGTAGTTCAACTTTCAATGAAGTACATAGTCAGAAAATTTTCAACCATACCGTTGCATTTTTAACTAGAGAAGATGAAATTTTCACCAAGAGTTGAATTTTCAAACAAAAAAGATTTTCCCGTTAAGAAAGAAGAAAAAAATTTAACCAAATCATTAAATTTTCAACAAAATATTTAAGTTATTAAGCAAATAATAAAATTAAAAGAAAACGAATATTCAACTGTAAAATTAATTTTTTTTATCTAAAAGTATTTATGTACTTGTGGAAGATTTACAAATTCCTAGGACCAGCAAGGGATGTTTTAGAAAAATTTGTATTTCAGGGTGGGAGAAAATTTTTAGCTTTTCTATATAATTCCAATCCGTATCGATTCGAACCAATCCGAACCAAATTTTCAATCCGAATCAATCCGAACTCGGATTGGAAATCGGTTTAGGTCAATCCGAGTTCGGATTGAATCGGACTCATTCGGATTGGAAATCGGTTTAGGTCAATCTGACTTCGTATTGAATATTTGGTTCGGATAAATTCGGACTGAATATTTCGTTCGGATTAATTCGGATTGGAAGTTTGGATTGAATCGGATTGAGTCAGATAAATTTTTAACCGATTTGGATCGAACGAAATTGAGAACTTTTTTCGGACTGGTTCGGATTGGTTCGGATACAGATTTCGGATTGGTTCGGAATGATTTGGAATGCATTTCTATCCAAAACTTTCGCCAGGGTCAGGTTTCAATGTGCATGTAGACGGTCATGACTTGGTTGTGGCATAACAACTAACACTCGAAAACTCATGAAAATTCATATGACAGCATATGACAGGCAACTGATCTTGAGAATCGGATCATTGTTAAGCACAATTTGCTGATAAAAAAAAAATCAAAAATTTGTATGATCCAGTTGTGGGATCAAATAGATCAACTAGTATTTACTGTGTAAAATGTCTTTTTCTGGATTACTGCTCATTCGCCTGAAAAACTAAAAATCTATCGTTGTTATTAGAAGCTTTTTGTATTGGCATTTTCCGTGCAGAAATTTCTAAAGGGTTCTAGTGGGGCCCTAGCGATTTTTCTCTATTTCTGATCGGGCTCCAACGAGGAAAACTAGTCGGGGCCCCATCGGTAGCGTAACGCTTTTTTCGATGTGGGCCCTACTAGACTTTCTTGTAGTGTTCTAGTGGGGGTCGCCCTTCCTCAACCTAACTAAAGAGAAGGGTCCCTGAGGGTGTATTTGTTTACTTAAACTATATACGATTGACATATTATCATGTCCGAATCTTCAAAATTCGAATATTATTTTTAAAAACCACATTTCTTACATTTGCGCACGTAAAGCACGTAAAACTCTTCAAACCGATGTTTAGAAATTTACTTTTGCACTATAGTTTCTACAGAACATTGACGATTAGAGGTTAGGATTTAGAACTCACTGCACAATTTCACTACTGCTTTTCAGCGATCAAAAATTTGATGCCTGCACTCCTACAAACTCATGATATATTTTTATATTCGCGATATGCATCCGCACTCAAAACTTCAATTAATAATTAGTCAAATGTTGAAAATTTGTATCTTTTATGGACAAGTGACCATGTGACAGGCTGGCAGCAAACTTCTATCATGGCGTCAGTCAATGTGCGTCGCCCGTGGCGCGCAGAATTCAGGCGGCAATTTAAAATACGAGTGTAGTTTTCTTTTCGATACGTGACGTTCTGGGGTTTAAGGAAATCTCAAATTTATTACTAAACTTAGTATTTTATCTCAAAAAGATCTTGAGCATAAAATTTAAAAAATCATATTTATTTAAACATTTTAAATTTTTTTCTTAAATTTGAACATTCAGAAAACATCATAAAGCTAATTTTCAGAAACATTTAAATTCAGTGAAAAATACTGTAGAGTGAAGAAATTGATTTTTACTATTTCCTAAAGCCTTGATAAAACAGACGAAATTACAAACAGAAAAAAACAGGTTTTTCAATATTGAAATGTAATGAAAAAAAATATTAAAAATAAAAAACTTAAATTAATTTGTCTTATTTTACTACATAATTTTTGAAAACTTCTGTTACCTCGCGAAAAATTATTTCAAAAAAATTAATTTGGCATTCTTCTTCAAACAATAAATTTGAGCTTGATGTTACTGAACTTTCAAATATTGCAAGAATTCAAGCAATGAATGTAGCAAATTTGTTGTATTAGAAACTTCAATATTTATTTTTTATCTAATTGTAAGTGCAGTATATTTTAATTCACTATTCATGTAGGTAGATTTTCCTTACCTATGCAAAGCAAGAAATTGTTCACTAGAACCTGGCAGGGCTCGCATCAGTTTTTTCTGAATTAGAAATTTTCATAGAGGCCCCATCAGAACCCACCTTCAAATAGGGAAAGATGGGGAAATTTCTGAACGGGTAGGGTCTTATGAGTATGTATCATTACGTGCAGTAAATTGTATAAAATATGAGTTTGGCAAACGTTTCGGCCGCGGATAGGGGCCCTCTTCAGTGCTAGATATTGTGAACGGTTTTTTTTTTGTTAAACAAAATACGGAGTAAAATTTGAATTTTGAGGTTATGAACGTGGATATAATTAAAAATTACAGGATTAGTTCTGAATAATTATAATTTTCGAAGTTATTTTTGTAAAGTTTCTAAATTTGGAATTTAAATACAATTAAGGTAGGTTCTAAATCAAAGGGAGTTGAGAGTTTTAATATCGCTTTGGATTCCGAACATAAATTCAAAGTTTTTTACATCATGGTTTTATCTAAAATTCCAGGAAAATAACCTAAAATGGTTAAGGGAGTTCTAAATTATATAATCTAAAAGAGAAAGTTTCATTAACCTAAAAGGTTACATTGGTTTTGAAAATAATTTGGCATAATTGGTAAGATGACCTTTTTGTCAGATATTTCAAATTTGGCAGACAAAATTAAGGTTCACATGTCAGAATTTAATCAAGAAATTCATTGATTACAATTTTATAGTAGGACAGAAGGAAATTTATGGACTGGAACGGGGAATATTACTTGAATATTCTGGTTTAAAACAAGAATCCAATTGACAAATCCCTGAACTTGAACTGTTTTATGAACTTTAAAGGAGTCTGAACTTTAACAGCCCTACCGAAACAAATTCACTGGAAATTCTCAAAGTATTCTCAGGCCCAGTCAAGCTTCTGACATTTTCTCTACAAGTACCCAGGTAGCACTTTTTAAAGATCCACGTAGCCCTCATAAATTTTCTGAAAGCTAATAAACTTGTTTTTTTAAATATAATCGAAATTTTTCTGAATAACAAGGAATTACAGTGGCTGCCTTGAAAGACGAGGCCCCACTCGATATTTGGCTAGCGAACCAGGTAGAAAGGATTCTTTTGTAGTAAAGTTGCAATGCAGTGGCCAGATGTAAGAGCTTCAAAACTAATTTTTTTTTTTTCAATTTCCCAATAAGAGATTCTAAAGTTAAAAAATCAGAATCTACGGATTTTTGCAATTACAAATATCTCAAATTTGCTTTGAAAAATGAAATTTATATCATATTTTGTATGTATCTCATAAACTGTACATGATACGTAAAAACAGATAGCATTTTTAGATTTAATATCAGAGGAATAGTGTATTAAATATAAATATATAGGTTGTCACATATAAATATATGCATGTAAATAAATGAATAATAATTTTCAAAGTGTCAAAAGGGATTAGTTTCATGAAGGTTTTATGATAGCGTGACCTTAAATATTCTTACTAACAGTCGTACTTCGATATCCTCAAGGTTCGACTGCCATAAATTAAGTCGTAAAAAAGGACCCAAATCTCTCTAGAGACGAAATCATTCAAATCGAGCCTGCAAATAACATAAAAAAGGCCTAACTTTTTCCCCAGAGAATATTCAGAGATTTTCTTTCGGTAGGGAGGAAACTTCTCGATTGGATTGTGAAATGGTGCAATCTTACCGAGAAAACAAATTAAGCTGAGATGCTCCTAAATAAGCTTCGAATGATTTTTCTTTTTGGATTCTTGAAGGGGCTTTTACTTTGAACAAAGTTACTTTTAATAGGAGGGCATTTGATTCATTTTAATTCACTACAATTTTTTGGGAGCATGTGTTGACTTCGTAAGCCGCTGAAGAAAAGGTAAAAGATGGTGAAGTTTGTCTTCTTTTTTAACAACATTTGCGTCTTAGTCACCGACTGTATTTTTGTCTTGAATTTGATTAGGAGAAATCTGCTGACTTCCGTTGATTTAAAACGCATGTTCTGTTCCGAATTCTTAAACTCGACGCCTTTAAACTCAAATAAATTATGTTCGGAGTTAACAAATGAAACGTTCAATTAACTCGGTCTAGATGATTATTCTTTGTAGTCACTCCTCCAAACAGTAAAAACACTGAACAAGGTGCTGAACACAATATCAATAATTGTACTAATATGGGCATATGGATAACTCAAACACAAAGGCATATGGTCATATGGATAACTCAAACACAAAGGCATATGGACATATGCGCTAATATCCAAACAGTTGTCTGAATCTATGAAGAATCTTCCAATTTAGGTAAATCTTCAATTTTGCGCCAGGTGATAAGTCAGTTTGTACAGAGGCACCAGCAAATGTATAATTTGGTATTCCAAAAATTAACTAAACCATTTGGGATACGACCAGAATTTAGTATTTAAATCATCAGCAAGCCAGGTTAGAATGAAATTGGCGAAAACATTCAAATCAGCCAGAAGTAAGAAAATGATATTTGACTTGATGTATTTTCTTGATTCTTCAGACTCGAATTCGGGATTTACATAAAAATAGGGAAAATACAGGCGGAACTAGTTCTTAAAATGATGGGATCTTATTTTATGGCCAAGTCTCGAAATGCCGTGCAGCTTCCGAAATCGCGAAGTAAAATAAGGGTTTTCTGAGTTTTGATGTGAAGTTCATGACAATTAAGAATATTTCAAACAGCAAATGAAATTTTGGAGAATATAATAAGTTTGTGAGCTGGAAAATTCTAAACATATTTTACGGCGTCACAATATGTTCTTGATTAATTAAGGAATAAAATTAAATCCTTGGTGTTCAATATTTGGCATACAACTCATAAAATGAAGAATGCATGCATCGACTTATGTATGGCACTGAAGATGTCCCCCATCCGCGGCCGAAACTATTGCCAAATTCATATTTTATACAATGTACTGCATGTAATGATACATACTAATAAGACCTTAATGCCAATACAAAAAGATTCTGAAAACAATTTTAATATTTGGGTCAATTAAAAACGACATATTCAAAAAAAACCAGTAAAGATGTTACTGAACGATAAAAATCTATCATTTGAAAATAACTTTCTAAGTATTAGGACAGATTTTCCGAATAATTAAGGAGTGCATTCTGTGCTTCAGTCAGATTGTTTCTCATGATGAAGTCAGACACAAAGGAATGCCAATTATTGTGCAATTAAACGTCGATAGAATAGCGAACGAAGTGAACTCCAGTGCACTTAAATATAAAGCCTTGCGTAACATTACTAGGACAAGTACTTTCAACATATATAGCCGGTGCATTATCATAAGTGATACCAGTGGCTATCAGCAAATATACGCAAATATTAAAAAATTTCTTATGTACAGTTCCTGATAAGTCAACATAAAAGTGTTTTGTTTTTTATTTTTAAATTGAATTTAACTTCAAATTATTGATATGCTTTCTTAAGTTTTGACCTTTTATTAATTCATGATAAACAGTTGAATGGCGTCAATGTTTAAAAAATAATTAGTAAAATCTCCAGTACAACAATTTTGTCAAAGAATACTTCCAAAGGAGAGAATAGTTGTGTATAAATAAAATAACATCAATATCCAATTGCCATAATTTCCAATCTCAACTTTATTTAATGCCAAAGAAACGGAAAAAGAAGATGTAATGAATATCTAAGAAACTCTCCGAATAGTCTGAAAAAAACAAATTTTATACAAATAAAACTGTGATTTAATATTGAAAAATTCAAAGTATGTGAAGTTAATGATGTTATCTCGAAACTTAGTTATAAATTCAATTGTGGACCTTGAAATTGATACGTCAGTAATTGGATAAATTATTTAGTTTTGAATAGTTACAATTTAAGAGTTCTGAATTTCCTTTTTGAACGCTGAATTTTCAATTATTTTCTATCATAAGTTTTAATTTTGTAATTAAAATTGGAATGGTTGAATTTTGAAAAGTGTAATTAACAATTTAAAAATTTATAACTTTTAAACAATTTAAATTTAATTCTTTTTATCCTAAACTTCAATTCACTATAGAATTAGAAAAAAAAACTTTAAATTTTTTGGATATTTCTATCATCAGGTCTTCAAATGATAATTTACTTAGGTACTAACTGGCATCAAAAACTTACTTGGTCTGGTAGATATTTAAATTGTAATTCTGAACATTCTTGGTCACACAAAAAGGGCATGATATGTGGTTCGATTGATCGCGCTATAAAATTATCCTGTTTATAATTCAGGGAAAATAATTTAAAATTTTCAACTCATATCTTATTTATCAATGGATACTCAGTACCCTCAGTCAGACAGTTGATAAAAGCAGGAGTACACCTGATTTGCAATATGGATTCTAAACAGAAAAGAATTTTTAAAAAATAAAAAAATGTTGGTTTAACTGTTTGTCCTTATGGTCATGGTCTCTCTAATGAAATCACAAACTTACTAAGAAAATATAAAGGTAAAGTTATTTATAAGCCTTTAAAAAGTAAAAACTACATATTTAAAAGCACCAAAGACCCGTTACCAAAATTGAAAATAAGTGGGGTAGTTTATAATGTTTAATGTTTAAATTGTCAAGCAAACACAATTTTGACTTGGACAGTCCAATAATTTTGAAACAAGAATCAAATCTAAACAAACGTTTAACCTTGGAATCTTTTCATATCATGAAGGAAAAAATTGTGTAAATCTTAGATATGAAAATTCTAGGCTTTCTTCACATTATAATATTCTAGTTTAAATTAATAAATTTGTTCATCAATTTGTTTTCCAAATTTTATTAAACTTTTTTGAAAATGTGATAATGTTTCTTGAATTCAAAGTTATTTGGCGCCATAATGTATGAATTGATCGTTTCAAGAACACTCAATGAGATTCAGTATCTTTTAGAACTCTTACTTTCGGAAATGACTTGCATTCTTTGATTTAATTTTATTATTTGTTGTGTTTGTATCTAAACGTTCTAATCAAATTTAAAGAATGTGATTTACGAATATATACATTTCTGTTCTTAACTCTGATTGCCAAAAAGAATGTTTACGGAATTGTTTGATGCAATATTTTTAAATTGAATGTATAACTAAGTATCGACATAACCTCATTAACTTCACATACTTTGAATTTTTCAATATTAAATCACAGTTTTATTTATATAAAATTTTTTTTCAGACTAGTCGGAGAGTTTTTTAAATATGCATAATATTTTCTTTTTCTGTTTCTTTGGCATTGAATGAAGTTAAGATTGGAAATTATGGCAAGTGAATATTAATGTTATTTTATTTATACACAACTATTATCTCGTTTGTAAGTATTTATTTACACAATTGTTGTATTGAAGATTTTAATAATTGTTAAAAGAAAATTGTTACATAGTTTAATTTTTTCTTTATCTCTGTTATCTGAATTATAAGATTGTTTTTTTTTATTAAGAACTTGAAAAGGGTCTATTCAGGATCGAAACGTCGCCATACCAATATAAATATATACTATTTATATCCAAATTGATGCGGATTTCTTTCTTTCATTCTGAATGACCACTGAAGCCATTTATCGGTTTATCATTAAATTATTAATGTCAAATTCTTAATAAAAATTCAAAATATTTCAGAGTTGCCTCTGAAAACGAAAACAAAATTCTGGTCCGTTCCCGATTAGCAAACATTCTTCTAGGTCATTAAGATTAAAAAATTAAAACTTTCAAACCTGGAAAACCTTTTAAATTAAATATTGAATACTTATATACAAAATCGAAGTATTCAATACATCAAGACTCTTCTGAATTTGAAGTATTCAAAATTGAAATTGAGAAATTTTTCATTTATCAATTTATCAAACTTTTAATAATGTGAAATTAAAAATTAGAAGCCCCTTATTTCTCAACTATTACGTCAGTATTGATACTGACGTATCAATTTCAGATTTTAAAAACACAATTTTTGACTTTTTAATTTCAAATCGTTTAGTTATTATTTATATTTAAGATTATTAATCATTCATTAAGTCTTCCCAACAAATATTTTTCAATTTCAAATGATCCATTTTTTAAGGTCATTAAATAAAAATCAGTCAATTGAAATTACTTTAAAAATTAAAAGTTAAAAAAAAAGAATAAGAAACAAGATCGCTATGATTCCCATTTTTGAAGTTGCAAAATTTTAAGCCTTTGAATTCGGAATGGTTTTTCTAAGTTGAGTTTGAAATATTCAATATTTTGGAACATTTTCAAATAAAAAAGTAATTAAATTTTCAGTGCCTAGTTCTAAAATCTTCTCATTTTTAAGGCTTGAATTTGACTTTTTTTTTTGAATTTTTCATTAATTTAAATTTATTCTGAAGGACTTTAATTCAAAATATTCTACGATACGATTTAAAATTGAAACCAATCCATTTAGAGTATTCATATCTAAAACTTATCACTTTGATACTTACTATGAAGGCTTTGAATATGAAATTTTGCAATTTTGAAAGATTTAATAGTGGAATACTGTCCAGAGATTTTTAATGTTTGAAATTGTCACTATTACCGATTCGGGAAATTTCAATTAAAAATTGTTGAATCAATCAGAGCTATCAATTAAAAATTATTGTACAATATTATCTACTCAAAACCTGCTTAATGATTATTTTTAACGAATTAATAATAAAATGTTGATTTTTAACCTGAAGTTTGAAAGTCAAATTTATTTTTGACCTTATTTTTTAAATAAAAAATGTGATTTCTGTCCAAAAGAAAACTTCTGTCATTTTCCCCGCTATATGTACTTGTTCTTATCGACCAGGTGATACTTCAATATTTAAATTTGTCATTCGATATTCCTTGTTAATTTTATAAACAAATTTTATTTAAAACATTCATACTATGCAACTTTTTAATATGAAATCGAGCATTCAATCTTTTTTGAAATCTGGTATACAATATGCGTCTTACATAAAATTGCATGAAATCCTTTCAGATCTTTTAAAATCCCCTAAAAGCTTTGAAATCTGCTGAAATCCTTTAGGAACCCCTGACATGTCTGATCCTCCAGAAATTCCCGAAAAAACTCGTCAATCTTTTTAAATCCCATGGAATCTTCAAAATTCCTTGAAATTTTATCTTTTTTTTTAAAATTACTATGAGTCTCATAAATATGGTGAAATCCTTTGAAATCTCTGAAATCCCTTAAAACCGTAGAAGTTATTAGAAATTCCTCGAAGTCCCTTTCATTTCACTTTATTCCCTAAGGTTCTCTAGAAATCCGTTGGGATCCCTTGAAATCTTTCAAATGACCTGTAAAACATCTTGAAATCTGTAATATCATTCAAAATTCCTTTAAAAATTATGAAATCTTTGAAATCCTCTGAAATCCCGTAAAGTCCCATAAAATCAGAAAAAGCCTCCTGAAATCCCTTGAAATCTTTTAAAGTACCCTAAAAGCTTTGAGATCCTCTAGGAATCCCTGAAATGTCTGTTCCTCTGGAAATTCCCGAGAAGCTCGTCAATATTTTTAAATTCCATGAAATCTTTAAAATTCCTTGAAATTTAATCATTTATTTTTAATCACTATGAATCCCTTAAATATGGTGAAATCCCTTGAAACCTCTGAAAACCTTAAAAGTAATTTAAAATTTCTGGGAGCCCCTTTAATTTTATTTTATTTCCTAAAGTTCTCTATAGAAATCCGTTGCAATCCCTTGAAATCTTTTAAATATCCTGTAAAACATCTTGAAATCTGTAATATCATTTAAATATCTTTAAAAATTATGACATCTTTGAAATCCTCTGAAATCCTGTAAGGTCCCATAAAATCTGACAAAGCCCCTTGAAATCTCTTGAAATATTTCAAAATACCCTAATAGGTTTGAAATCCCTTAAAATCTATAGAATCCGTTAAAATTCAATGAAATTTATTATAAACCCTTGAATTCTGTTGAAATCCTATGAGATCACTGGAAAACTCTTCAATATTTTTATCCCCTTGAAATGTTCAGAAATTTCTTATAATCTTATGGAGCCCTTCAATTTCTTTTGGAATCTTATGAATCCCTCAAATATTGTAAAATTCCTTGAAATCCCATGAAATTTTATAAATACCGTGAAAATCCCTTGAAATCTTTTAAGTCTTCTTAAATCTTACGAAATCGTTTGAAATTCCTTAGTTTGTAAATCTCTCGAAATTTTCTAAAATCCTATGAAATTTTGAAAATCTCTTGAATCTTGTGGAGTTCCTAGGAATCTTTTGCAATCCTGTATCTTGAAATCTTTAATATCTCTCAAAATTCTATTACAAATTTTTGAATATTTAAAATCCTTGGAGACACCATGAAATCCCTTCGAAAATTCCACCATGAAATTTTCGAAATTCTTGTATGTCTTTGATACCCTTGTAAAATCTCTAGACATTTTTTAAATCTCTTGAAATTGCTCGAAATCTTGTAAAATATCTTAAAATCTTCCAAATTCTTTGAAACCCATTGAAATTTTCTAAATCTTTGAAGTCCTTGGAGATTCTATAAAATTGAGTACGTGTGGCAAAATCCCTGCAAATCCCTTAAAATACTTTCATATCCCGTAAATTGTCTTGAACTCTAATTGATATCTCTTAAAATTTCTTCAAAAATTTTTTAAACTTTGAAATCAGATGAAACTTATTAAAATCTCTCTTTGAATCAGTTAAAATCCTTTAAACCCCTTTGGTATATGTTGAAATCTGTTGAAATCTCATGAAATTTGTAGAAATTCCTTGAAATATTTAAAAAAAATTGAAATCTTTTGAACTCTTCAAAATTTTTTGAAATTAAAATTTTTAAGGTGGCGGATATGTTATTTTAGCCAATCTAGCGAAGAAGTTTATAAATATAATAATATATTATCAGTAAGAATTTTCACTGAAAATCAATGAAATTTCACTGATTCAGATTCAGAGAGTAATATGTACTTATAAAATAAACAAGTACACAGTGTCGAAGAACAAATTTTAATTACCTAATGAAAAGGTTGAAAGAAAGGTTGAGGGGCCTAAAAATGTAATGCGTAGGGACGCATTTTTCCTTAAGCCGGCACTGGTAAAAGATAATTATAAATAATTATATTTTCACATGAAAAAATAATCAGTATGATTGAATTTGAAGTGAGAGCCATTGCTAGTAAGTAAAGAAATAAAATGTATAATGAACGGTGTAATACAGTCGAGTGGAGGCCGATTATGTCACCCCGTGACCATAAATTCGTCCTAAGTACCATTTAAAAGAACAAGGGCAAAAAATAATGGACGTACTTTATAAAAAAGAGGCTCCAAACGTAAATTACAATGCTGTCGATTCACTTGTATTTTATTGTTACAGTTAAGCCTATGAGAATCAGGCCACCTATTGAAAATAAAGAGACCTTTATTTAAACAAAACTTGTATGCATTTTTAAAAATAAATATTACAAATTATTTTGTATTTAGTAATTAAATAATGAATAAGTTAAGTAAATTAAAGCTTAATGAGATGTTTTTATATGAATAAAATGATTTGGCTCAATTACATGAGAACTTGTAAGAATGTGATCGTTTTCTCCTTGACTTAGTTTTCTGGAAAATCCGATGACAAAACTCATAGTGGTACCAAAGCATGCAAGGAACATAACCTCTTCTACTTCATACGTTTCCCAAAACCTTGTAATTACAATACAGAAGTGGTCGTATTAGGAAAGAAGAAATCAAGAAACATTTATCTTTTCTGTTGGAAATTTAACTATTTGGTTGAAAATTTATGTATTTTGTTAAAAATTTCAATCAATTATCATAAAAATCAATTAGTGGATCGATGTCCCTTCCTTTTTCTATACATTCCTTTACTCTGAAATCAAAATGTTAAATATATATTAAATTATATTATGACAACTTATAACTATAAATTGAAACAAGACACTACAATAACAATTTTTTCCAATTTTCTTCCCGAAATACCACAAATTTTATTTTAAAATAATTACATAGACTTAAATCCTGTCTTTTAATTTCAATATTTATTGCAATCAAAATAATATAATTAAAATGTAACAATATGAGAAACTTAACCAACAAACCTTTTTACGAGTTCTGCTTTTTTCCTAGTATTAGGTTCTTTCCGACAAATGAACTATCGTTTCAGTTGAGCTACACTGTGCTTCTCTATTGGACAGTTACCCAATTTTGCACCAGGAACCTCATTTTCACTCAACTTAACTCCGACAAAAGGTAAAACTCTATACATTTTGACATCATATGAGCGCAACTTTCATACTATGCGGGAAGCACATGGCAGCCGCACATGCACAAATAAACTTCCGATAGTTAGGTAAAATCGTTTATAGAATTGACTGGATTTTTAAAAACGTAGTGTCTAGTAGACTCACCGAATTTCGGTGAACCTAGCACTTTCCCATCTGACTCATCCACGCTCACCAAATTTCCGTGAACCTAGCACTTTCTCTTTTATTTTGACTGCGCACACCGATTTTTTTTTAATAAAATGTTACAATTTTTTGATACTCTAAGTTAGTTAAAATTTATTAAACTCAACAAATTTCGTCAAAATATATGACCTGTAAGGGTAACTTTAAAAAATTTTTTCACATTTTTTAAGAACCAACTTACATTTACATGAAACGCGATATCCAGTTGAAAATGTGGGAAACTAAACAAAAAGCACTAAGCAACGCTTGTCTGTTCCTAAATTTTTATAATTATAAAAAAAGCAAAAAAAAATTTGTAGAAAAAAACTTCTTTTATGATTATAAAAACTTAGGTCCAGACAAACGTTCCTTAATGCTTTTTTGAAAATATTTCTTTATTTAGTATATTTATTACTCTCTGTGTAACTCTGTTTACGAGCCTTAGTAAAGAGATACTCATTTTTCTTTTACGGAATGGTAGAATTGTATAGATGGGCTAAATGTGTTATGAGTCAGTTTTGAAATATAAATGTCAGCGAGATATTTATATATAGACTGGAACCTCCGTTTAACGACGGTCTCGGATATGACCTGCTATGACCGTGAGGCTCTTCCAAGAATGTATACGATGTAAACAGTCAGGGCCGTATGAACCTTTCCAGTAGGAATACATAATATTAATTAACTGTATTTTGTACAATGTAGATTTTCATTATCATAAAGGATGGAACTTTTCTAGAAATGAAGACTAATTAATGAAAATAGAATTTCCCGCGTGTATTTAAAAATAAATGCGAAATATGAACGCGATTGTTCGAACTGCCCGCTTTGTGGCTACGGAACTGCTGAACTGCGCTGAGTTTACGCGCGTCTCTCTCTGCTCCTTGGACCCCGTCATCCACGAATGCGAGCTGGCTGAAATTCTACGAACGCGGTGAATGGAGAGCCGTTAGATAGGGATTCCAGTTTATTTATTTTGTATTTTTTATCGTAGCACTAAGAAAGCACGATCACATAAATAGTTTAGGTCACACTGCTACCTCTTTTCAGTAATAATAATAATAATAATAATAATAATAATAATAACCATCTTAAGTCTGAGATATAATTTATAATAGTAATAATAATAAAAATCGGTGTGCGTAAGCGAAACAGACGAAAAAGTGCTAGGTTCACCGAAATTTGGTGAGCGTAGACACGGCCTTTTAAAAAAGGAGACTTAAAATCTCTTCCAAAATAAACCTTGGAAACCTAATTTTTTGTTTTTCCGAATTATCATTTGTCATAATTTTCATATTTCCGCATTACTATCAGACATAATTTTTATAATACCGAATTACTATTCAACATAATTTTTTTTTCGAATAAGTATATAACCTAAAATTCATTTAAACGAAGCGCCATCTATCACAATCCCCATGCCATCGAAATTGCATGTAACATAAATTTAATTTAGTCCTAAAATAGCACCCGGCACTCTGATTGGCTGAATAATACCGCGAAAATCGAATCAGCTAATAAGAATGCCCGATGCCATTTTAGGATGAATGAAATTTATGTTACATGCAGTTTCGATGACAGGAGGATTATAACAAATGGGGTTTCGTTTAAATGAGTTTTAGGTAATGTGCTTATTCGGAAGGATGAAAGTTATGTCACATACATATGTGTTTCGGACAAATAAAAATTGTCTTAAATAGTAATTTGATAATACAACAATTATGACAAATGATAATTCCGAACAATGAAATTTATGACAAATGGTAGTTCAGAAAAATAAAAATTATGTTAAATAGTAATTCAATATCGGAATCTTGAACATCTTTTGTTAATACATAACCTGGTCAAAAAGCATAACATCAATTAAAATTAACTTGAGGTTAAAAGCTGAATTATTCGAGTTCTTCGAAAAAAGTCTAAAATTTCGCAGGGTGAAAGAGATCGTTCCGCGTCCTCCTGTGATATAGGAGAAATAAGAAACGATCTACTGCGGCCTCGGAGGCGTAATTAGTCAACGCTCTACTCATAGATAAATAAAATTTTTAGAAAATTGCTGTTCGAGTTAGTGATTTTGGGTAAAATAAATATTAGGGAATATAGAATTTGGGAATATTCATGCGCTTCAATTTTTGGTCCTCATCCAGTTCTCTCAAATAAAAGTTAGGAAATAGTGAACAAACCAGCCTACCTGATCCACGCGCACGCGCAGATATACTATAAGCAGTCGTTCGCCGTCGTACGTGCCGTACTGTGATGACTAGAGAAAAATTAGGAAGTTTATCCTTTTTTCAAAATATTTTTAAAAAGAAAAAACATTTTAATCATAAATAATCTCCTACTTCTGTAAGGAAACACCATTGAGCAGGTAACGGAATGGTTCGTATAATTTTTTGCCACTCCGAAACTGGTTTTCAAGATACGTACGGTAATGATATTTTTGTTGTCAGAATGTGTGTTTCAGTTTTAATATGGGATTCACATAAAAAAATGGTAATATCTTAAGCTTAATTTTGTATAATCTTGTATTAAAGAATCGCTTAATATTTCTGGATTTATTTCTCAACTATAGCTACAATAGTTAACTAGAAAAAAGACGTATGGTAATGGCGACTAAAATTACAAAAATCGAGGGACAGTCTTTAAAGTTTCTACACTTAAGTTTCACACTAAAAAATGGTATAATATTTTAAATTCAATTTTGTAGAATCTTGTATTAAAGGATACGTTTAATATTTATGGATTTATTTCTCAACTATAAGTACAATAGTTAACTAGAAAAAAAGAAGTATGGTAATGAAGACTAAAATTACAAAAATCGAGGGACAGACTTTAAAGATTTACAATATTATTTACTCGGCTTCAAAAATGTGCATAAATTAAAATGTTGTTCTTCTAAAGTTCACAAACATGATACGTTTAGCATTTTCTAGGTCACTGTCAAACACAAAGGAGAAAATCAGTATATCCTTGTGCAAAGTGAGTCTGGGACACCGTACGGTAATGGCGTTTGGAGTGTTTTTATATTAAATTCAAATAAATAGAAATAAAAATGAAAAAAAACATGAGAATTTTGTAGAGAATGATAATAAATATTTATGAAATAAAAACAAAAAGCAGTAAGAGTTTCTAATTTAATGTTATATTACTGGGACTCCGAGTTTGCTTGCAATTTGACAATTACCCATATGTCGGCGGATACTACGGTTATAAATTAAGGCCCTCAGCATGCAAACATTTCTGTCTCGTAATCTCATAACGGTATAACGAGCATCTCAAAGTTCGACCTCAACTTGATATTCCCAAATATGCCGGAACCACACCTCTACTCTCTCATCAGGTAGCTGAAATGTATATGGGTCATTCTACTCAAAGGGACCTTTTCGACGTCCCGGTTATCTTTGTCAACACTATTTGTTTCAAATTGTTGAAAATTTGCATAGTGGTAATTGTGCCCGTGAGTGACAACAGAAAAAAATTTGCAACCGGTTCCCTTAAGTTGAATGTATGTGGGAGCTTCAAATGGGTCATCTCCGAAGCTTTTATCCATGTCTCTAGCATGATTTTTAGCATTCGCAACGTTTTTTTATGGGAATGTCCTTGCTTTTTGAATTTTGTAAACGGTTTGCTCTGAAAATGCAATGTTTTAGTTAAAATTGTAGGTACATAATAAATTTTCAGCACAAGCCCTTTTCAACAGTAAGGGGCCGTCTCAGTGGCGGATCCAGGATTTTGGGAAGGGTGGAGGGATCCTCAAAACTTTTGCTTTCATTACCTAACCAAACCTAACGTTAAAGTCGTTAGTAGTGTCGCTTGTGTTGTTGTTCACATCTCTCCCTTGTTCGACATTCAAAATAGCGCGCCAACGACAACCCGACGGCAGCGCCGCGGTGTGAGTTTTCCTCCGAAGTTTTCCCGCCCCAATCTGTAAGCTTGTCATTTTATCATGATTCGTGGTGATATTAAATACAATTCGCATATTCTACATTTAAAAACTACCAATAGAGATCAATTTGCTACCCAAAGAGATGAATTTTCAATAAAAAAATTAACTTTTAGCCAAACATTTGCATTGACAACCAAATACCTGTATTTTGTACAAATGTAGATTCTTGTTATCATAGAGGATGGACCTTTTTTAATAATCAAGACTAATCAATAAAAAGAAGATTTTCCGCGCGTATTTGAAAATAAATGCGAAATATGTACGCGAGTGTGCGAGCTGCCCGCTTTGTCGCTACGGTACTGCGTGCTTGCGTCAAGGTCGCCGCGCGTCTTTCCCTGTCCCCCGGATTCCCTCGTCATAGAGTGCAAGTTGGCAGAATTCTAGGGCCGCAGTAAGCCCAGGCGCAGTATATCGAGAGTTGAGTGTAGTTGTATTTTCAATCTAAAAGGCGAATTTTCAACAACAAAAAAATTAACTTTTAACCAAGCAGTTGCATTGGAAACCAAATAGATAAATTTTCAACCCAAAAAGGCGAATTTTCAACAACAACAAAAATTAATTTCTAACCCAACAGTTACATTAACAACCAAATAGTTAAATTGTCCAGCCAGAAATACAAATTTTTAACAAAACAGTCAAACAGTTGACCAAAAAAGATGACTAACAGAATAGTTGAATTCTCAACAAAAATAAGTAAATTTTTAACAAAATAGTTGAGTTTTTAAACAAATAGTTGAATTTTTAACCTTCAAAGATGCATTTTCAACAAAATGGTCGAATTTTCAAACAAAAAAGATGAATATTTAGTGCGCCGAAACGCTTGGTTTAATTAACTATTAATTGAATTATTTATTCTGACCCTAAAGCTAAAATCAACATCTAATATTATAAAAAAAGATTAAAATTCAACCAAAAACAGTTGCATTTTCAACCAAATAGTTGAATTTTCAAATCAAAAAGACGATTTTTTTAGACGACAGTTGAATTTTCAATCTGTAAAGTTGAATTTTCAAAAACAAAGTTCATTTTCAACAACAAAGTTCATTTTCAACCAAGAAAGATGAATTTACAACCAAGAAATATGACTTTTTGACCATAAAAGATGAATTTTCAATCCAAAAAGACGAATTTTCAACAAAACAATCAAATTTTCAACCAAAGAAGACGACTTTAACAGAATAGTTGAATTTTCAACTAAATAGCTAAATTATTAGCCTATAAAAGGATGAATTTTTAACCTAGAAGATTAATTTTCTACCGCAAGACGAATTTTAAAAGAAAACATGATTTTCCAACCAAATAGTTGAATTTTCAACTTTAAAACATAAGTTTCAAACAAAAGTGGAACAGTTAAATTTTCAGCTTGAAAAATTACTTTTCAATAAGTAAACAAATTTTTAACGAGTGAGATTCAACGAAAAAAGACGATTTTTAAATAAAATAGTTAAATTTTAAACTTATAAAGGATAAATTTTCAACCAAAGAGGTGAATGATTAAAAAAATGAATTTTTAACAACGTATGTAGTTCAACTTTCAACCGCATAATTAAATTTTCAACCAAAAATAAGTAAATTTTCCACTAAGAAGATTTATGTTCTACCAAAAATGACGAATTTTCAGAAAAAAAACTTTAATTTTCAACAAAATAGTTGAATTTTGTACCAAAATAAATGAATTTGTAACCGAAAATATGAATTTTCAACAAAGAAGTTAATTTTCAACAAAAAAGTTCATTTACAATCAAATAGTTGAATTTTCAATAAAATTACGAATCTTTAACAAACAAATATTAATTTTTACAAAATAGCTTAACTTTAAACCAAGTAGTTGATTTTTCAACCAAAAAAATGTATTCTCAACGAAAAATGTAATAGTTAATTTTTCTACCAAACAAGATTTCAATTTGAAATCAAACACAGTTGAATCCAACCAAAAAAGACCAATTATCAAAAAATGCATACATTTTCAACCAAGTAGTTGAGTTTCTAACTAAAAAGTAATATATCTTCAGCCATATAGTTGAATTTTTAACGAAAAAAGATAAATTTTCAACCAAAAATGAGTCGAATTTTCAACACAATAGTTAAATTTTCAACCAATAAGATGGATCTTCAACCAAAAAAATGAGTTTTTAACAAAATAGTTAAAGTTTCAATCAAGTAGTTGATGTTTAAACCAGAAAAGAGGAATTATCAACGAAAAATGTAATAGTTGATATTTCAACCAAAGAAAGCTTTTAAACTAAAAGCACTCGAATTCAATAAAAAAAGACGTATTCTTGATTTCGAAAAATTTCTAGAGATTTTAAAAGGGTATTAAAGATATAAAAGAATTTCGATGATTTGAAAGAATTTTAGGAAAATTCAAAGAAATTCTAGAAAAATTTAGAGGGTAAATGAAATGGAATGAAATTTTAAGGGACTTTGAGGGATTTCTATGGATTTCATGGGATTTTATGGTATCTCACAGGATTTCAAAGACATAAGAATTTGTGAAGGAATTTGAAAAGATATTAAAAATTCCAAGATATGGGATTGCAAAAGATTTCTAGGGATTTCTATAAATTTCTTTAGATTTATACAGATTTCTATAGATTTCCAGGGGTTTTCAAGGGTTTTTAATAGATTTCAGTGAATTTTAACGGATTCTAAAGATTTTAAGGGATTTAACAAAATTTAAGAGACTCTCTCATTTATCCTTCAAGCGCACATTTGTTCAGCATTGTGGACACTCTTCTGTAGAATTTGTTCCTACTTCTGGAGTGCCGTAAGGATCTAAACTTGGCTTATCTCAATTGTTATCATTATTATTATGCAGATGATCTTAAGTTATCCTATCCTATTTTCGATATTACTTCTTGTATTTATCTTCTAGGATTTGTTGACTGGTGCACATCCAATAAATTTGAAATTAATATTCAGAAGTGTCGGATTATGACCATTTCTCGTTCCCTCAAAAGAGATAGGTTAATTAAAAATTTTTTTTTTTAAATAAACATTCAATAAAAAATACAAGGGGTAGTTCTCGAGAGAGTGTCTGCAATGCTTGAACTTGGAGTTACATTACACAAGATCTCTCTTTTGATGTGCATATCGAAAATATTGTATGTAGCGCGAATAAATCACTAGGTTTTATATTTAGAATCTGTAAAAGATTTAAAAACATTTCAATAATGATCACGTTATTTCAAACTTTGATATGATCTAAGCTGGAATATTGCTCGGTTGTTTAGACTTCTAATCTTCATGAGCATAGAAATCTCATAGAAGCGTATCACAAAAGATTTCTAAAATACTTTAATTGGAAAAAACTTGGCTGGCTGGCATTCTATCTTTTTTTGAATGGATTCGCGGTATAATTGACTGTCCTGCACTGTTACAAATCATTCCATTTAATATAGCTTCTCGATCAACAAGATCTAAGGATCCAATCTACTTGGCTTCCAGCTTAGATCCTCCATCACAAATCTATACCACGTGTTAAAACCTGAATAGAGTGTTTGCCTGTTCTCATGAGGATATCGATCTCTTCACAGTCTTCGTAGATACTTTTTGTATAATATAGTCTGCAAATTTATACCTATACTATCGGCGAGAAAATTCGAGTCCTCTGACTTTGATATTCAAAAAGTAAGTGAAGAAAAAATGGTAGCTCAATGAATGAAGGATCATTTTAAAGGTCAAAATGTTGTACGTTA
>JAUMHM010000031.1:44178280-44204464 GCA_032362435.1 Melikaiella ostensackeni | reverse complement strand
TCTTCTAATCTTTGAAATACCTCAATTCTTGGGATTAACTTTTTTTAAATCCCATAAAATCCCTTGAAAAACCCGTGAAATTCGATGAAATCCAGTGATATTTCCTGAAATCCTGAAAAATTTATTAAAATGACTTGAGATCTTTTAAAATCCCTTGAAATCAATGAAATCCTCGGAAATCTGATAAATTCCGTTGGAAGCCCTTAAAAATTCCTTGGAATCCTGTAAAGGATCCTAAACCTTATAGGTCCTATAAAATCTTTCCAAATCTTTCAAAATTCTTCAAAAGCACATAGAATTTTTTTAAATCCCTGAAAATCATTAAAATCCTTGCATATACTTTGAAAATTTTGAAATATCTTAAATATTCCTTGGAATCTTTTAAAATGTCCTATGATCTTTGAATCTCATTAAAATCTTTGGAAATAGGTTTGAAATATTTCGAAATTTCTTCTAATCTTTGAAATACCTCAATTCTTGGGATTAACTTTTTTTAAATCCCATAAAATCCCTTGAAAAACCCGTGTAATTCCATGAAATCTGGTTATACTTCCTGCAATCCTGGAAAATTTATTAAAATACCTTGGAAGCTTTTGAAATCCCTCAAAACCATTTAAATCCTCGGAAATCTTATAAAATCCATTTAAATCTCTTGAAAATTCCTTGGAATTTTCTGAAGTATCCCAAAACCTGATAGGTCCTTCAAAATCCTTTCAAATTTTTTGGAATTCTGGGAAATTCTTTAAAACCCCATGAAATTTGTTTAATTCTTAAAAATCATTGAAATGCTTGGAAATTCCATTAGAATTTTGTAAATAACTTGAACATTGGAGATATTTAAAATATCCTACAACCTCATAGATCCTATAAAATCCTTCCAAATCTTCCGAAATTCCAGGTTATGCTTTAAAACTGCTTGAAATTATTTTATATCCTTTAAAATCATAAAAATCCTTTGAAATTATTTAAAACTACTAAGAAATTTTGAAATTCTATGAAATCCCCTGAAATATTTGAAAATCTCTTGATGATACCTTATAATATTCCTTGAAACCCCTTAAAATTATTTAAATCTTCGGTAATCTGATAAAATTCCTTGAAATCCGTTGAAATTGCTTAAAAATCCATTAAAATATTAGGAAATCTAGAAAATCTTCTGAAATCCTTTGAAATTTTTTAAAGTATCCTAAAATCTTGTAAATCCCTCTAAGTCTTCCGAAATTCAAGGAAATTCTATAAAACCCCATGGAATTTTCGAAATCCTGTGAAACACCCTGAAATATTTGAAAATCTCTTTAAATCTGTGAAATCCTACGAAATCCCTTTAATAATTCCTTGAAATCTCACAAAAATCCTTTTAAATCTCTGTTACTCTTCAAAGTACATTTAAATTATTATAAATACCCTAAAACCTTTTATATTCTATGAAATCCTTCAAAATTCTTATAAAGTTTGGGATAATCTTTTTGCAATCCCGTTACATTTTTTTAGATTTCTTAAAATCCCTTGAAATCTTTGAAACAATATTAAAGCCCTTAATCAATTCTTATGAAATTCCTTGAACTACTTTAAAATATTTGAAATCTTTTTAAATCGTTGAACATTCCTTAAAATATTTTAAGCTATTAAAATCCTTTGCAATACTTTTAAATCTCTTGAAATCTGTTGAAATCATTTTAAATCCCTGGAAATCCTTCAAATCTTCTGAAATTTTAGTCTTTCAAAAAATTTGCGTAGAACCGCGTTTAGGGCCCATCAGATATTTCTCTAAAACTAATAAATGTATATTAAAAAAAAAAAATCGAAAACTACGAAAATCTCTGTTTTTACGTAAATTTGACAATTGCAACCTCTTAACCATTATTTTTGAACCTGAGAAAGTCAGGACAGTATTTTCTCACCAAGACAAACAAATTGTGACCCGTACGCCGAAAAAAAAAACAGTTTTTGTGAACCGCCCTTGAAAATTTGTAGTAAATATTCTTAAATATGATTTAATAAGTTGAAGACACAAAATACTGCGAAAAAATTAAAGAATGTATAAAAATAACCAATAAAAAATTAAAGTTCCTTCGAAGAAAAATATATGTATCTAATATTTTTTCATTTATTACAGTAAATTGCTCAATATTTGCCCGCAAGAACAAGAAGTACAAGGATAAATATTTAGCGAAGCACAATGCGGTTTTCGACCAGCTGGACCTGGTTACATACGAGGAGGTCGTAAAGCTTCCCTGTGAGTATTAATTAATTTCATTTTTTATAATGAGTCAAATAAATTGATACTGAAATAAAAAAAATCTCAATTACCATTAGTACAAATCATAACAGTGCATTCGATTTGCATCTCCTATAGCAAATGCTCAATATTAGCTTCCGTGCCCCAACTCGTTTCTCTTGATGAATCGATTGGAAATGTTCGCTGTTTTTTACGAATAGCTGTTATTAATCAAACTGGTTACCAGATATACGCGCTGAATAACCAAAATGGTGATATTGTGATTTATTGGTTATAAATAAAAAAGTCATTCTGTACGGTTCTGAAAAAGCATTCACTTTTATGGTGGCCGCTGGACCGAGAAAACCGGTAAATGACCGGGAATTTTTTAAGACCGAGAAAAATAGGGAAATTACTGTGAATATATTTTTATTTCTAACATTCTTATTGAGTTGCAAGAGAGAAAATTTTGGTTTTCATTTCTTTCTGAATTGGAAGAGAGACATTTTTTTGTTTTTAAGATTTTATCGAGTTTGAAGGGCGAACATTTTGGTTATTAATTGTTTTTCTAAATTAGCAGAGGGCATTTTTTTCTTTTTAACATTTTTATTGAGTGGGCAGGAATCGAATTTGGTATTTTCAATATTCAGATGAAATGAGGAACTTTTTATTTTCAATTTTGTACTAAATTAAAAGACGGAAATGCTTTATTAAAAAAAATTTAATTGATATGAGTTGAAAGGGAGGATTAGTTTTAATTTATAGCATTGAAAATGATAGTTTGAATAAAAATTTTCTGGATTAAAAATTGTTTAAGCTTCAATTTTAATAGTTTAAAATTCAAAAGCGTTTCATTTTGAGTGTTTTCATTTGCAGTTCAGTATTGATTACTTCAAGTGAAACAAATTTCATTTTTAAGCGTTTAATTTTTTTTATTTTAATGACCGTGAAAAATTTTTACGAACCGGGAATTGACCGAGAATTTTTTTCCTCGATTAAAGCGGCCACCCTCGACTTTTTAAAAGTGATTTTTCAGAAAATTTTCTGATCTCTAAATATATTTTTAACTATCCCTTTTACTTTTATTTAGGTAATGTAAAGAGGAATATTAAGTAAGTGTCTCAGATCAATTGAGAACGTAAAGTTGAGAACCGTAAGTCAGGACGATTACTGATTTGTGTGAATAATTTTTTT
Organism: Melikaiella ostensackeni; assembly: GCA_032362435.1. NCBI lineage: Eukaryota > Metazoa > Arthropoda > Insecta > Hymenoptera > Cynipidae > Melikaiella > Melikaiella ostensackeni. The sequence goes on along the minus strand of JAUMHM010000031.1, from coordinate 44,201,052 downwards.
CTTTCTGAATTTGTGTGGAAAATTTGCATTTAAATATAAACTAATTTGAGACATGCTTCATTGAATTAAATGAACATAATTATTTACAGTTTTTTTGTGGATCAATAATTAATAAGAGCACATTATTATACCTGGGGGATTTGTGTTTCACAAATAACCAATGTTGATTTGAAGTGTAATTAACCCAAAGGGAATTGTTTTATTATTGCACTAAGTATAAATTTTCCAGTTCCCTAGTTCCCTTATAACAAAATGAAATCTTTTTTAGAAAATTCTCGATTTGAGAAAAAATTTGAGTGATTTTTTGCTGTTAGGAATCCTTGAAGGGTTGAAGCTTAAGCTTCCAAGTGCAGAGTCAACATTTTCGCTGACAATTTGAATTCATTTTCAGATCCCGCCTTTCAACGTAAAACTTTGGTACTTTTGGGAGCTCATGGAGTTGGCCGCCGCCATATCAAAAACACGATTATAGCCAAGCATCCTGATAAATACGCCTATCCTATTCCACGTAAGTATATTATCTTTCTCTTAACTTTACTTTCAAAAATGAAAAAACTTGATTCATTCCAAAAATATTAAGCAATAAAAACTAAAATCAATAGCGTAAATAGAAAAGTGAAGGCCCCCCTGAAAATTTTTTTAGGAAGTCCCTTTAAAAAAAAGAGCAATTCATATAATAAAAAGTATTGTCCTATTTCAAGAAAAAGGCCGAGCTATAAATTGCTTAGTAGAATGCAAAATTGTCCAATAAATTTAGAAATGAAACGAATTAACGAACATGCATATAAATCCTGTTAATAGAATAAACGTAGATCCTTAATGAAATTAGTTTTAGAAGAGAAAATTTTCAGTTTTCTAAAATAATGTTTTTAAAGTATTGAAAATGAACATCAGTGTTTGTTTAAACTACTTTTCTTTAGCCCATAAATGAGGAAAATTTTTATTTATTTATCGCAGTTTTCACAATCTTCCCCATTTCCCCTCTTTTCCCTCTTTCTCGGTTTTAACTTGAATGCGAACGGAATTAATAGAATCCCATAAGGAGTTCCAACTGTTTTTGTTTGAATGTTCATTCTTTTTGTTTAAAATTCTACTATTATATTTTTGGTTAAGAATTCTTCTTTTTTTGGTTTAAGATTTTATTATTCGGTTGAAAATTGAACAATTTTGTTAAATGGAAATCGTTTTTGGTTGAAAATTCAACTGTTTTGTTTGAAAATTCGACAATTTGATTTAAATTTTTTTCATTCCTAACTGGAAAATAGTTTCTGATATAAAATTAAACTATTTTGTTGAAAATTTGTCTTTAGTTTGAAAATTCATATCTTGTGGTAGAAGTTGCATCCTTTTTATTTAAAAATACAAGTGTTTGGTAGAAAATCAATCTGTTTCGGTTGAGGATTCAACTCTTTTTGATTTTAAATTAAAATCGCTTTTAGTTGAAATATTAACTATTGCATTTCTCGTTGAGAATTCATCTTTTTTGCTTGAAAATTCAACTAATTGGTTGAAAGTTCAACTACTTTTTTTAAAATTCATTTTTTTGGTCGAAGATTTATCATTCTAGTTGAAAGTTCTTTTCTTTGGTGGGAAATTTATCTTTTTGAGCAAAAAACTTGAACTGTTTCATAAAAAATTCATCTGTTTTGTTGAATATTCATCTTTTTTGGTAGAAATATAATCATCTTGGTTGAAAATTGAACAAATATGTTAAAAAGTAATCGGTTTTAGTTGAAAATTCTATTTTGTTTGAAAATTCGTGTTTTTTCTTTGAAAATTCTACAATTTGATCAAAATTTCTTTTTATTTTTAAATGAAAAATTGTGTTTGGTGTGAAATTAAACTATTTTGTTCGAAATTAATCTTTCTAGTTCGAAAATTCATATCTTGTGGTAGAAATTGGATCCTTTTTAGTTAAAAATACAACTGTTTGGTAGAAAATCAATCTGTTTTGGTAGAGGATGCAACTGTTTTTGAAAATCGCTTTTAGTTGAAATATCAACTATTGCATTTTTCGTTGAGAATTCGATTTTTTTTGCTTGAAAATTTAACCACTTGGTTGAAAATTGATGCATCTTGTAAATTTGTTTTTTTAGTCAAAAATGTAACTATTTGGTTGAAAATTAACCTGTTTCAGTTGAGGATTCAACAATTTTGTTTAAAATTCATATTTTTTGGTTGAAAATTCAACTGTCTGGTTGAAAGTGGAACTTCTTTGTTAAAATTCATTTTTCCGGTTGAAAATTCATCTTTCTGGTTGAAAATTAAACCATTTTGTTGAAAACTGATTATTTTGACTGAAAATTTAACTATTCTATTTTGGGTTGAAAATTGATCTTTTTTAGTTGAATATCCAACTATTTGGTGAAAAATTTATGTAGTTTGAAGAAAATTCGCCTGTTCTGGTTGAATTCAACTTCTTGTGATTTAAAATGAAAATCTTTTTCATTTTAATTATCAACCAGTACATTTTTCGTTGAGAATTCATCTCTTTTGGTTGAAAATGCAATTATGTACTTGGTTGAAAGGTGAACTTCTTCGTTAAAAATTCATCTTTTTGGTCGAAGATTCATCATTTTACTTGAAAGTTCTTTCTTTAATCGAAAGTTGAACTATTTTGTTGATAATTCTTTTTTTTTATTGAAAATGTATCTTTTTTAATTGAAAATTAAACTTTTTGGTTTGAAATTCATTTATTTTGTTAAAAATTCATCTTTTCGGTAGAAAATTAACTTTTTTAGTTAAAAATTCAACGATTTGGTTGAAAATTCATATATTTTGTCGAAAACTCATCTTGTTTAGTGTAATATTAATCTTCTTGTTTGAAAATTCATCTTTTACAGTTGAAAATTTAATTATTTGGTTTTAAGTTTCATTATTGTGTTAAAAGGCCATCCTTTTTGATTGAAAATTAATCTATTTTCGGTTGCAGATTCAACTATTTTCTTGGAAATTCGTCTTCCTTGGTATAATTCAATTATTTTAGGTTTGAAATTAAAATCTTTTTTGGCTAAAATATCAACTATTACGGTTTTCGTTGAAAATTCATCCCTTTTGGTTAAAAGTGGAACTACTTTGTTCAAAATTCATTTTTTCAGTTAAATATTCATAATTTAATTTGAAAATTTATCTTTTTGGTTGAAAATTAACTATGTTGTTGAAAATTCGTTTTTTCTTGGTTGAAAATTCATTATTTTAACTGAAAATTTTATTGTACCGTTTTTGGTTGAAAATTAATTTTTTTTAGTTGAAATTCAACTCTTTTGTTAAAAATTCGTTTTTTTTGTTAAAAAATTCATCTCTTTTGGTAGAAATTTCATTTTTTTTAGTTAAAAATACAATACAATACATTTTGTTTAAAATTTGCGTTTTTTGGTTGAATGCAACTATTTGGTTGAAAATTCATCTATTTGTATCATATATTCCTGAATTTCTAGACACTACGATAAATTGAATAAGAATGGGGGTGAAAAATCTCACGAGAACATATGTTTTCTATTTTCAGATACAACGAGGCCTGCACGAAACGACGAAGAAAATGGACGCAATTATTATTTCGTATCGCATGATGAGATGATGGCAGATATAGCTGCTAACGAGTACCTGGAATATGGTAAGCTATTTCTTACTTTTGTGAAAAGAAAAAATTATGGGGAGAATCTCAAATATTTCAAGACAGTTACTTATCTTTTAGGAACCCACGAAGATGCCATGTATGGAACAAAATTGGAAACGATCCGGAAAATTCATGAGGAGGGTAGAATGGCAATTCTGGATGTAGAGCCACAAGCATTAAAGGTTTTGCGTACAGCCGAATTTGCGCCTTATGTTGTTTTTATTGCCGCACCCGCAATTGAAAATATTGCCGACGTAAGCCAAATACATTTATCTAGTTCATCAATATGCACGTTTTGTAATTTACCAATGACACAGAATCAAGTAATTCAGTTAGCATACATGAAGAGCGTTCAATTATTTCGCTACAGTGGATAATTAAGTTGACTCTTTAATGCGCTATATAGTGGAAAAATTAACTTTGTTTATTTGGATCATTTCGAGTTAATTCTGTGGCTGCCCGGCATAACGACACAAGCCAATTTTTCGCGAAATTGAGATTTTATCGAAATAATGATGTTCGATTAGGCCCTTTTCATTTGGTCAGACCCAAGATCCCGAAAACTGTAACCTCGCCCAGAAAAACGATCTGCCTAATGACACAAGTCAGCTCTCTGAGAAATTGTGTTCTGCATAACGACACATGTCAGCTCTGAAAAATTAAGCCTGACATAACGACACAAGTCATTGGCTTTGCATTTAACCTCTATTGTAATCAATTTATACAAGATATCTTTAAAATCTTTGCTGTAAAATGACTTCTTTAATAGTTGCAAAAAAATTATCTGTTGGAGAATGAGCAACAAAATATGACTTATTTGAGTCTGAGATGGAATTTTCTCCATTGTTGCTGGTTTCAACACATGTTGGTTCTGAAAAAATTCATAGTAACTGAATTTCTTAGAGAAAACTCACGAAAGTCTCTCAAACTTATCTTGCGCGCTCTTTGCTAAGGTTATGCAAATTTCAATAAAAGAAGTTATTTTTTTACCCATTACACTATTACGTACCTTCCAAAGATGACGGGTTCGAAGAGCCAGAGGCATAATTATTGGCTATTAAATCCATTTATGTTTTTCTAAAGAAAAATTGATATTCAAAAAATATTTTTTGAAATTCCGATGATGACTTTGTACACTAACTTGTGCAAACGATGATCAGTCCTTCGTTGCGAATATTTTCAGAGAGTTCATTTTAACTTTTTTGTTTTAATGCCGGAAAAAAATATAACATGAATTTAGCCGCTAACTACAGCTGATTTAACGACTTGAGCGCTCTAACGGAAAGTTGACGAAATAGATTTAAATCATAAAATGTCATGAAGTAACCTCGACTTGAGGTTTATTTATTTATTTTTTGTTGGATAGTTAATCTAAACTTCATATATTTTTGTTGAAAGTCACCCAAAAAATATTGATTCCTGGCATAACGACAAATGTCGAATTCCCTGCACAACAGCACAAGCCAAAGTTTTATTTTATTTTACGGAAACACAACAGGTATTTCAATTCTTATTATGATGAAAAACTAGATTGTTATTACTCCTATTTATAATATTAAATATAGATCTCATCTGATATTCTTCGACCTTACATATAAGTTTAAACACTAAAATTGGATTTTCTCAGAAACTTGCTTTTTGTAGTTGTGTCCTTATGCCGGTCAGCCACAGAATTGAAATTACTCTTTTCATCAGTATGACCATGGATTGGGATGTTTTGAATCGCTAGGTAGCGTGAAGTTGAAATAATCTTCAACAAACACGTGCGATCTAAACTAAACTCTAACTAACTAAACTAACTAAACTCTCAACACCAGTAATTTTATTTTGTGAACATGTGATTTTTAGAACAGCTTCTTGATAAGTGCCAAAACTTTCACGTTTTCGGAATTTTTCTATCGCCTTTTTCCAGTCAGAGAATCCAGTGCATATAAAAGCGTTTTCTGATTTTGTGCTGAAAGACAAAAGGCCTTTTTCCGAAGCAGATTTACATGCACTGCAAAAAGTCGAATCCTTGTCTTTATCGTGAATGAGCCTTGTATACGTTTTTTGCCATTCTTGTCTAAAACGACGTAAAGATTTTCCTGTAGTTTTTGATGATTTCGAACTATTTTGCACATCGCTGTCGGAATCACTTGGGTCGAATTCAGAGGTCTTAGTAATTTTCAAACAATTTTGCCCATCACTGTTCGATTCTCGTTGATTATTTGACGTGTCGCTTGAATCGATGGAAGCGGTATTTGCGCTATAAAGGGATTCATTTTCTGAAGAAAAAATCCAAATTTTTAACACCACATGTCTACAAACTCTTCGATTAAATTACTTTTTGGTTATGTTACTATAGTTTGTACCGCATCGAAATTCATAAGAATGTGGGTAACGCCACGGAAATTTTCCCATCAGAGGGAGCTTCCTCTCCCGGACATTTTGCGCGGGAAAATTCAAATCATAAGGACTCGGAAATTATGTTTTTAGTTGAGAAGTGTATAGATTACGGAAATAAGAGTACCAACTGATCACTCTTTTGTGACCAATCACTTTCCTACGACCGATCAGTGTACTAGCGAACCTCCTCCCCCAACTGAAAAAGGGGATCCAAGGTGTGACGGATCACTCTTTTGTGACCAATCACTTTTCTGCGGCCAATCATTGTACTAGCGAACCTCCTCCCCAACTGGGAAAATGAGTTCAAGATGTGACCAATCACTCTTTTGTGACCAATCATTTTTCTGTGACCGACCATTGCACTAACGAACCTTCCTCCTCCGAACTGGGAGAGGGGGTTCAAGATTTGACCGATCGCTCTTTTGTGACCAATCACTTTTCTGTGACGAATCATTGTACTGGCGAACCTCCCCCACTCCCAACTGGGAAAGGGGGTTCAAGTTGTAACCAATCACTCTACAGGCACCCCCCTCCCCTCCCTCAAGTGGGAAAGGGGCTTCGAGGTGTGATCAATCACTCTTAACTATATCTCAAAAATGATTCAAAATTATTATATTGAGTTTCGGAATCATTTTCCTCTTAAAAAATTCGGTCGGAAACCATCTTGAAAGTTGGTTGCCATCGTTTGCCGTACTACAAAATTTAAGTCCGGGAAAATTTGCGGGATTAGAAAATTTGTCTCCGGCAAAGTTTGCCGGAGCTCTATAAACTACGTAATTTTAATTTGTTGTCAAAATCTTAATTTAAAGAAGTTGGTTAAAAATGATTTACTTAATTATTTAATTCTTTTAAGATGCTAATGATTTATAAGGAAACATCTTTTTGTGAAATTCCATTCTCAAATCCGGTTTAAGACAAAATTCATTGAGGAAACTATCTTGGGAATTTTCTCATTCACTTCACCGTTCTCCGACATTTTACCACTGAGGCATTAGAGTTTCCGGTTCTTCTTTTTGTGATTGCCTATTTAATCGCGATGCCGCTGAATGAAAGAGGATCTGTTCAATTAAGTATGTTTACCATCAAGTGAGAAAAAATAAATAATTTTAAAGAGTTTAAAAAAATGTGTGTTTTTTTTTAATACACTAAAAAGAAACAAAATAATTCGCTCTGGAAATGGGGCTTGCAATAATAATAGTAATTATATCATAAAAGTGTGAGGCGTAAATAACATATTAAAATGTCTCTCTCATATAAATGTAATATTTAATATTTACACCCCACGCTTTTTTTTATTACTACTAGCAATCCTAATTCGCGCGCTATGCACGCGAGAAGTTTCTAGCAGTCAAAATCTCAATAATAAATCTAAAATATTTCAGAGTTAACGATAAGAACAAAAATAAATTTTTTATCATTCCTCGGTTAGCAAACATTTTTTCGGGGCATTCGAATTAAAAATTGAAACATTCAAACCTGAAAAATTTCACAATTCAAATATTGAATATGTACTTGACTAAAAAATCGAAACATTCAAACCATAAGAACTCTTCTGAATTTTAAGAATTTATGATCAAGATTGAAAAATTTTTAGTTCGACAATTTATCAAACTTTTATCAATGTAAAATTAAAAATTAGAAGCTCATTGTTTCTCAACTACCATCTGTTTTGGAGATTTATAACTCTATTAATACCAATTCGAATTTTTTCTTTACAGTTTCGATAGGGTTTTTCATAACCTTTTCATTAATCATAAGCATTTTTTGAAAACATAAACATTTGACTTTCTAGAATGTGGATTAACAATGAATTAGACTTTTTCGTACTCACGCTTCGTTTTTCTTTTCATTTTGTCTGAAAAGAAATCTGAGGTTTTTCCCTTTAAATATCTTCTTGATAAAAAATGGACTTACAAATTTTTAAATATTAAGAGTTGAAACATTTTTTGAAACAATAAATAATAATTATCAATCTCGTTTGAAATGACAAAAAATGTATTGAACGATTTCGAATTGAAAACATTCCAAATCAAACAATATTAGATCAGGTAAAATTTTGAAAAATCTTTGAAATAGAAAATTTTTTAATCAGAAGCTCTCAAAATTGAGAAATTTCAAACTAAAATTTTGAAAATTGAAAAATTTGATTAGAAATGAGTTGAAATTGTATAGTTTATAATTTAAAGCGTTTAAAAATGAACAATTTTATTTAGAATTGAGAATTTTGAAATTGAATGATTTCAGATTAAAATTTCGAAAATGGGATAATTTTAAAACGTTCAAAGCTGAATATTTTCAGATTACAATGTGGAAAATTGAATCATTTGAAACTCAAAAGAATTGTAATTGCATTATTTCTAATTAGAAGCATTGAAAATTGAATAATTTAGAATTAAAAACTGTTGAATTTAAATAATTATCAATTCAAAGGATTAAAATTTCATGGAAAATTTGTCAATTATAAACCTTTAGAATTCAATTATTCTTTTTTAAAAACGCTCAAAATGAAGTCATTTTAAACGTAAAACATGAAAAATGAAAAATTTTCTGCTACGGGACGTTGAAAATTAAACGAATCCGAAATCACTCATTCCCTCTAAATTTTCAATTATTTTGAGCATATTTAAATCGTTTAAAAATTTAAAATGTTCAAATTGTTGATTATACTTTTCAAAGTTCAATCATTCCAATTTCAATTGCAAAATTCAAACTTATGAAAGGAAAGAATTGAAAGTTGAGTATTCAACATAAAAATTCAGAACTCTAAAACTGTAATCATTTTGATAACCATTTAAAATTGAAAAAAAAGATAATTCAATTACTGAGGTATCAATTTCAGATACTTCGATTTTTATCTAGTTTGATTTTAAACAACACAATTTCTAAGTTTTTAATTTCAAATCATTTGATTTTCAACACTTGATTTAGAATTATTAGTTATTTATTAAATTCCTCCAATAAAAATTATTTTATATTTATTAATTAATTTTTTTTAATATTCATAACAAATTGCACAATTCTTTTCCTTTCAAATCGAAATCGTTTTTTAAGTTGAGTTTGAAATGTTCAGTATTTTGGAACATTTTAAAATAAAAAATAATTGAATTTTCAATGTCTAGTTCTAAAATCTTCTCATTTTTGAGGTTTGAAATTCAGAAACTACTTTCTTAATTTTTTTTTAATTTGAATTTATTCTGGAGGAATTTGATTCAAAATTGTTTGATCAAAAATCCCTTTAACTGAAAATTGTGCAACTATCAAGTCTTTCAATTTGATATTCTACGATTTGGAAGAATTTTAAAAACCAGACAATTTTTTACGTTTAACATAGAAACCAAATAAATTAGAATATAAATATAAAATTATCAAAATTGAAACTATCAAGGCTTTCATCACACAATTTTGCAATTTTGAAAGATTTGATAGTAAAATCGACCTGACATTATTAATATTTGAATTTGAAACTACACTCGAACTCCAATATAAGGACAGTTTCGGGAGTTGCTTCGTACTGACCTTGCCCCTAAACCAGAATAAAATACTGAAAATCTTACAACATTGTGAAATTTGAAATTGTATATCAGTTTGTTGTAGAAAAAAATTATTTTGTCTTGAAATCGTTGTAATTTATTATTAGAATGGTATCAGTAACGGAAAATTGTCATAATTTGAAAATTTATAAACAACTTATAAAGTTATAAACAATTTTTTAAGCTATGAAGACCTATGGGCAGATCATTCGACATCATAGAAAATTTAATGCTGGAATGAGAACATTTCATTAAAAGACGATTTTTCATGAAAAATAATTTAAAATTTCATTTATCTAGACAATTTTTTTTTAACAATTCGTTTAAAAATGTGAGTTACGGAAAAACTAATAGCACCATTCGATTCTACGCGAATTTTTACATACAGTCCATGTGTTAGACAATTCTTTTCTCAACCCTATTTGTTATGTAGTATAATAAAATGCATAAGCGAGCGTCGTACGATGTAATTGTTTATTTATACTGCATAACCAACAGGGTTGAAAAAAATGTGTCTAACACATGGACTCTATGTAATTTTTCCCGTAGAATCGAATGGTATTCCGAAGTAATTCCAAATGCTTTCACATATTTTAAGATATTTCTCAGGGATATCGACGATTTAAACACGATTTTATGACTTAGCAGCCATACAACTAAATTAGACTCCAATAATTCTAAGATCGGGTGTCCAATATTTTTTAACATTTTAAAAAAGCCCTAAAAACATAAAAAATTCAGAAACTAGCGGCCGTTTTTCTAAAAATCAAAAACTTTTTTTTATAATACGCATCTGATTTCTTTTTTGAATCCTTTATCAGCAAAGAAGAAGATGACTTCATAAAATGAAAGATGAATCATTTTAAATTAATAAAAGTTTCTATTATATAAACAATAGCATAAAAATAGGTTACTTCAAACCTCCCTTAAATACTAATTTTGAAGAGATAGTATATCTAACAGAAATTGAACACTACGGTTTCAACCCTTGTAGAAATTGGACACTTGAGACGATGAAGCTTGAAAAGGATGATTCAGCTGAATAATAAGTTCAACCTACTCCCGTAAAAAGATGTTTCCGCCCTCTGAGTCATGAACCCTGAGGTACCATTCAGTCTTCGGGTCAATAATCCACTCATAAAATGAACCCCACACAGAGAAAATTGCTCAGTATGTTTAATTTCCGGTTCCCGATTCAGTAAATGGGAATTTAAATATTTTTATTCATCTTGTATACTTTTTATAAATATTTTTAATGAACTGAGAAAGAATGTCACTGATGCAATCAACTTTGTTTTGATTCGTTACATTCCGTGAATTAAGTCGCAATATAAAAAAAATAGAATATATAACTTTATCTGCTATTTTTGCATCGATCCTGTAAAATAATTAATTGATAAATAAAATTGAGGGATTGCAATAAAATCCATCGAGTCAAAGAAATGTACAATTTGTATTAAATTAAGACTCAGAAAAAAAAACAGTTTCGAGTCGTACTAAATTGATTCACTTCAGTCTTGGAATGATACCAGTGGTATTATCCCAGAGTCATTTGTTTTACATTGAAAATAACAGCATGAAGTTATCCTATTAAAAAAATAGGACACCTCGAATCTAAAATAATACCTGCAAAAAATGATACCGTAAACAAGAGAACTCTATTTTTTGCAGTGTTTGATTGAAAATGATTTTCACATAAGCAAACAATGTCAATAAAAACCAAAGTCAATAATTATTTAATTCCATCCATCATGACTCCATTCTAAATTCTGTTGTATTTTGAAAGATCTCTTTTTGAATTAATAGCTTTGTTTCCTTCTCTTTTCATAAATAGCATTTCCATGAATTATCTCTCTTTTCTGATTTCTCTCATGATACACAATTTCAACATTTTAACTGTAATTTTGGATATATACTATTAAAACCATTAAGTAGGGTGTTCACATTTTGTGCATGTAAAGAAAGTACAGAATCATCAACATATCTTGCATAAGACCAAGTCAAAATTAATTTGATCAAAAACTTCATTTTCCAAATCCACAATTTCAGCAAAAATCGGGGACAAGACTGAGCCTATCGAAGTTCCAAATTTTTGTTTATAAAAAGTACCATTGAATTGAAAATAAGCGGAATTGGAAGTTTTTCAATTGGAAACTCGAGGAGTTGACCACTCGAATATTTTTCGTACACTTACGAAGTATTCCCATATATTCCGTCAATATTCTTATGTATTCCCAGATATTCTTGATATTCCAGATATTCCAAAGTATCCCCAAATATTCTGAAGTATTCTCATATATTTCGTAGTATTCCTGAATATTCCAAAGTATTCCGAAGTATTTCCAAACGATTTCACATATTTTAAGATATTTCTCAGGAATATTGACAATTTAAACACAGACTTGAACAAAGCATGATAAAGAAATTTTGGTTATTTAAAAATAATTTGGATATGCAAATACATATAATAACATAATTTGATTTTTAAAAAAGATTCAAATTAAGACCTGAATGCTTTCTCTAAAAATATGTCTATACTTTTTTGGGCCTTTTGTGGCCCAACATCCCACGATTTAACTTCCCACGCTCCTGAGACAACCCAGATATATCTTAACACTATTTGAATTGTATAGTGAGTGGCGCAATCTCTGTGATATTTTTACACCTAAGTATGTCTCACTTTTTTATTTACTCATAAAAAATGCATTGTAATATAAAAACCGTATAAAATCTTGCTTTCACGTAAAATTGAAATACGAAAAAAATCTAAATCAACAACATTGAGACCTTATTACCGTAAAAACGGTTGCAGCTGCATTGAGTGAGATTCACGGCGATGTAATGCGGCTACATTACGTCATTACATGTTTCGTACGGTACAAGAGTCCGTATTTCAAATTCATCTGAGTCAATCTTTAAAACAAGAAATCTGTGTTTTATTATAACTCAATCTAAAAATAATAATGCATTTATGATAACTTCCATAAAATTTATTAAATATGTATTAAACATATTTTTTTAAATATTACAGGTACATAAGTACCTAGGATTATATTTCTTTTAAAAGAAATTTAATTTTGTATTTGCATTCAAATGTAAATATGATTCAGGAATCAGTGACAATGGAGAACAAATCAAAAGTTTTATACTTAACTGTCCAACGTGGGTCGTATTTGTGCCGGGAACTTGTAACTTGGATGAATTCTAAAAGAAAAATAATGAGTTACATTACTCATATTGTTCATATGAAGTTGAAGATATGCGAAGTTGAAATTCTTTTAATTGGTTTTTAGTTACTATGCTTATTTTATTTTTTTATTTTATTCTATTTTTTATTCTAAATTGTATTTTTTGAAATAGGAAGCTTTCAATATTGAATAATTTCTCAAATTATAAAAGATGTTCAAAATCTTTTATTTTAGAATAGTAAAAATACTCAACTTGCAATGCTAAAGAATTAACTAATTTAAATTTTTTAAATGATACATGCCTCCTAAACTACGACCCAAGGCATATTTATATGTAAGCATCTTCGATAAAATTTTGAATTAAACTAAAATCTTACATAAATCAAAGAATGAATAAATCTTTTTGGAAATGTTCAGAAGATTTCAAAGTATTTCACAAAGATTTCAAAGATTTCACGAAGACTTCAAAAGATTGTAAAATACTGTAAAACGGGGTAAAGTCGCTCATGTAGGGTAAAGTCGCTCACCCCCAATTTTTTACTTCAACATTCAATATCAAATTTCGTAGGAAAAAATAAAAGATTTTTGAATGTTTTAATTAGTGCAGCTGTCAAACTTTATTTTGGAATTTATTTGGTGCGAATTTATCGGTGATCGACTTAACCCTATATGAGCGACCTTACACCGTTTTACGGGTACTTCAAAAATTTAAAACAAATGTGAACTTCAACTAAAATTTAAAATAAATTAAAGAATTCACAAAAATATCAAAAATTTCAGGAAGCTTTCAAAGATTTCAAATATTTTACAAAGATTTCGAGAAATGTTTTGCGATTTCAAAAGATTTCACAAAGATTGCAAAAGATTGCAAAATACTTATGCGATTTGAAACATATGTTAACTTGAACTAAAATCTCACAAAAATCAAAGGATTCACAAATATTTGAAGGATTTGAAAGACTTCTAGAAATCTTTTGCGGTTTCAAAATATTTCACAAAGATTTCAAAAAGTTGCAGAATACTTCAACGATTTGAAACATATGCTAACTTAAACTAAAATCTTACAAAAATTGAAGGATTCACAAAAATTTGAAATATTTCAAAGATTTCAAGAAATATTTTGCGGTTTCAAAATATTTCACAAAAATTTCAAAATATCGCAAAATACTTCAAATATTTCAAACAGACGTTAACTTCAAGTAAAATCTTTTATACATCAAAAGATTTCCCGAAAATTTTAAGATTTCAGAAAAATTTCAAAGATGTCAGATACCTTACAAAGATTTCAAACAATGTCACAATGATTTCAAAAGATTGCAAAATATTTTAATGATTTGAAACAAATGTTAAACTAAACTAAACTAAGTCAAACTAAATTCGTACATAAATCAAAGAATTCACAAAAACTTCAAAGATTTCAAGAAATCTTTTGCGATTTCAAAATATTTCACAAAGATTTTGAAGATTTTACAAGATTGCAAAATACTTCAAAGATTTGAAACAAACTTCAATTTAACTTAAAATCTTACGTAAATCACAGAATTCGCAAAAATGTCAAAGATTTGGGAAAGATTTAAAAGATTTTACAAAGATTTCTAAAAATCGTTTGCGATTTAAAAATAATTCACAAAGTTTTCAAAAAATTGGATTGCGAAATACTTCAAAGATTTCAAACAAACGTAATCTTTCATGAATAAAAGAATTCACAAAAATTTCAAAGATTTCATGAAATTTTTTGCGATATCAAAATATTTAACAAAGTTTGCACAAATTTTCAAAAGATTGCAAAATACTTCAACGATTTGAAACATATGTTAACTTTAACTTAAAATAATGTTTCAAAAATGAAAGGATTCACAAAAATTTGAAAAATTTCAAAGATTTCAAGAAATCTTTTGCGATTTCAAAATATTTCACAAAAATTTCAAAATATTGCAAAATACTTCAAAGATTTCGAACAGACGTTAACTCGAAGTAAAATCTTTTATACGTCAAAGATTTCCCAAAAATTTTAAGATTTCAGAAAAATTTCAAAGATTTCAAATATCTTACAAAGATTTCAAAAGATTGAAAAATATTTCAACGATTTGAAACAAATTTTCAGTAAAACTAAAATCTTACATAAATCAAAGAATTCACAAAAATGTCAAAAATTTCAGAAAGATTTCAAAGATTTTACAAAGAATTCCAAAAATCTTTTGCGATTTCAAAATATTTTACAAAGATTTCAAAAGATTGGATTGCAAAATACTTTAAAGATTTTAAACAAACGTAATCTTTCGTGAATCAAAGAATTCACAAAAATTTCAAAGATTTCAGAAAGATTTAGGAGATTTCTTGAAATTTTTCGCGATATCAAAATATTTAACAAAGATTCCACAAAGATTTCTAAAGATTGCATAATACTTCAACGATTTGAAACATATGTTTACGTAAACTAAAAATAATGTTTTAAAAATCAAAGGATTCACAAAAATTTGAAAGATTTCAAAGATCTCAAGAAATCTTTTGCGGTTTCAAAATTTTTTACAAAGATTTCAAAAGACTGCAAAATACTTCAAAGATTTCAAATATCTTACAAAGATTTCAAACGATTTCACAAAGATTTCAAAAGATTGCAAAATATTTCAACGATTCGGAAGAAATGTTAACTTGAACTGAAATCTTACATAAATCAAAGAATTCACAAAAATTTCAGAAAGATTTCAAAGATTTTACAAAGATTACAAAAGATTGGATTGCAAAATACTTCAAAAATGTCAAACAAACGTATTCTTACATAAATCAAAGAATTGACAAAAATTTCAAAGATTTCAGAAAAATTTCAAAGATTTCAAGAAATCTTTTGCGATATCAAAATATTTCATAAAGATTTTAAACGATTCCACAAAGATTTCAAAAGATTGCAAAATACTTCAACTATTTGAAACAAATGTTAACTCAAACTAAAATCTTACAAAAATCAAAGGATTCACAAAAATTTTGAAGACTTCAAAGATTTCAAGAAATTTTTCGCGATTTCAAAATATTTCACAAAGATTTCAAAAGTTTGCAAAATACTTCAAAGATTTTAAACAGATGTTAATTTGGTGTAAAATCTTTTATACATCAAAGATTTCCTAAAAATATTAAGATTTCAGAAAAATTTCAAAGATTTCAAATTTCTTACAAAGATTTCAAACGATTTCACAAAGATTTCAAAAGATGGCAAAATATTTCAACGCACATTGCGCTATTGTAGAGCACGCTTCGAATGTGAAATTCTCAATTTGGGAAGTGTTCAAAAATACACAATTCAAATTTGAAAATTTTGAATTGATTTTATGGAAGTGTCAATATTATCTGTAGAGTTGTAGATGTACAGTGTTAAGCTAAATGCATATAAAGACGAATTTCTAATTCGAATATAGCAATTTAAACTTTAAACTTCAATCTTGAATTATAATTTAAAAAATTATGATTGTAAATGATTGCAAAATGATTGGAAATTTGTTACAAAAAGATTGTAATCATTTATGGACACCAATTGCAAAAATATTACAACTTGCGTTCACACGAATTGAGATATCGAGTTGAAAACGATGAAAGTTAAAGATAAAACACCAAAGAACGTTTCTATGATCCTAAATTTTTGGGGATATAGAAAGAAATTATTTATGGATTTCTTTTTATTTACAGAAATGTAGGACCCTACAAACGTTCCTTAGTGCCTTTTATTTAACTTCTCAAATTGTCTTGAGTTTTCATAGAAAGCGCAAGAAACACGAATGACAGGACATTTGAGTTTATCTGCATTCAAACTTTTAAACTTTTCTAAAAATATTAAAAAAATAAATAGAAATAAATATTTTTTGATCTGATGATGCAGCCAGAGCTTCAATTTTACTTGTTTAACACAAGACAATTGAACACGCTCCACTTTCATACATTGCATTTCATTTTTCGTATTTTAATTTTCAACTATTCGAAAGCTCTTTTTCAAAAAGTAAATGGTCAGAAATTCCGAAATACCTTTTGAATGAGTCTCATTTGTATGTAAACAAAAGTGTGACTTTTCGAGTGATTCATATGTAGCAAAAACAATAAAAGTTTAATCTTCTGAAGCTACTGAGTCACGCTTGAACAACCTGTTATCATATTAGTAACGTTTTGTTTCTTTATTAAGTTAGATAAATTTGTACCGTCAAGAACAAAGTGATTCACGATCTCTAAGCTTTTAATGTTTAACAACAACAGTAGAGATATTGGGACACATTTCAAGAATGTAAACAATAAAATGACGTAGGGGAAACCAATACGAGGTGGATAGAAAAACTTTGAAGTCATAATATGGATAAATACTAAACAAGTGGGAAAAGTATTACGTGCCAAATTAAAGCTGGATCAACGTAAATTATATATTCGATGAAAATTAAGCGAATTCATCATCAGGCATTGTCGAAGCTAAGAATTTGACGAATCGAAAGAACCAGTGGAAGAATAGTGAAAGCAATTCAATTCCTTAAAAAATGATGATCTGTCAGCGGACAAAATTTTTATCGGTATGTCGAAAATACATTTTTGAATTTTTTCAATTAAAAAGTAACAAGTAAGTGTTAAAAAGGCTGTTAATAAAACTCGTTATCAATATTTATACTCATAAAAAATACTACAGAACTTTTGCTTTAAAATCTAGTCACTTTTTCCCATTATTCAGTTTGTACTGGTATTCACCTCGTACTGGTTTCCCCTATAAAATAAAGCACGTGGATGATGTCAAATAAGAATCTTAATGAAAATATAATTATTTTTCTTATTATCACCTTCTGGATGTCTTTGAAATTATTTAAAATTCAAAGAACTAAAGTTTGCTATTTGTCCTCTGAGTAACATAGGTTTCGGAATCCGGAAAAGCGATACGCTAGGTAGACGGATTGATAGAGCGCAAAGACTCTTAGGTCTCTAGCGGAATATCAAGCATGCATAAATACAATGATCAACGGTTATGAAATATTTCTACTCCAACAAGTGCAACGGAAGTTACCTGTTGGCTAACCAAGCTTTCTCTGAACTCCTTTTATTCGATTAAATTCAATTTTTAATTATATTTTCCTACCCTTTCACAGTTAATCTGAGTTATTAAAAGTACTGCAGATTAATTCAATCTTCCATTTAATATGATTTAATATAAAAATGATCCGATCTAGTAAATCAAAAAATCTACTAGCCCAACTTCACGATCTTAGCAACTGACAGTCGTGTTGTTTTTTCAAACAGGCGGAAAGAATACATTTTTTATTCGAATCAATTTGAAACGCTTTAAATCCCTATAACTTCAAGTAGAAATGTTGTATTTTCAAGAAAATAGATGAATTTTTATCCAAATGGATGAATTTTCAACTAAGAAGATTAACTTTCTAAAAAAATGAATTTTCAACAAAATACATGAAATTTCAATCAAATAGTTAAATTCAACCAAAAAAAACGAATTTTCAGCAAAAGAGTTGAACTTTCAACCAAGAAAGATTTTTCGGTCAATAAAGATAAAAAATTTCATCCAAAATGTTAAATTTTCAAGCCAAAAAGACAAATTTACAATAAAATACATCAATTTTCAACCAAGAAGGTTAATTTCCTACCAAAAATATGACTTATCAACAGAATACATCAATTTTCAATCAAGTATTTGAATTTTCAACTGAAAATATTAATTTTCTACCAAAAATAGAATAGATAAATTTTCAGTGGAAAAAATTAATTTTCAAAAAAAAAATCTAAACAGTAGAATGATTTTTTAACAAAGTAGTTCCATTTTTAACCAAAAGAAATGAGTTTTGAACAAAATGCACACATTTTCAACCAAGTAGTTGAATTTTAAACCAAAAAAGATTAATTTTCTATCAAATGGGATGACTTTTTAACAAAATAATTGAATTTTAAATCAAATAATTAAATTTTCAATCGCAAAAGACGAATTTTCCACAAAATATATAAATTTTCAAGCAAAAAGAGTAATTTTTTACCAAAGAGACGAATTTGGAGCAAAGTACATGAATCTTAAACCAAATACTTGAATTTTCGATTAAGAAAGATACATTTTCAACAAGAAAAGACACGACTTCTCAACAAAATATTTAAATTTTCAACTAAAATGACGAATCTTCCACAAGAAAATGAATTCATAACAAAGAGTTCCATTTTCAATTAAATAGTTCAATTTTCAACGAAAAAAAAGAAATTTATCACCAAAAAGTGGAATACTTAAAATTTCAGTAAAAAAATTAATTTTCATGCAAAAAAAACGAATTTTTAACAACAAAGATACATTTTCCACTTAGGTGATGAATCTTCAACAAAAAAATGAATTTTCAACCAAGCAGTAGAATTTTTAAGCCAAAAAGACGAATTTACTATAAAATACATCAATTTTCAACCACGTAGTTGAATTCTCAACTAAAAAAGACTAATTTTCAACCAAAAATAGAATAGATAAATTTTCAGTTGAAAAAATTAATTTTCAACGAAAAAAATCTGACCGGTAAAATGATTTTTCAACAAAGTAGTTCCACTCTCAACCAAAAGAGATAAGTTTTGAACAAAATTCATACATTTTCAACCAAGTAGTTGAATTTCAAACCAAAAAAGATTCATTCTCAACGAAAAATGTAATAATTGATATTTTAATAACAAAAAATTTAATTTTAGATCTAAAGTAATTCAATTCTACCAAGAAAGACGAATTTTCAACAAAATAGTTGAATCTTCAACTAAAACAGATTAATTTTCTAACAAAATGGATGACTTTTTAACAAAACAATTAAATTTTAAATTAAATAATTAAATTTCCAGCCACAAAATATATGAATTTTGAATCAAAAACACGAATTTCCAACAAAATATTTAAATTAAAAAAAGGTGAATCTTTCGCAAGAAAATAAATTCATAACAAAGTAGTTCCACTTTCAACTAAATAGTTGAATTTTCAACCAAAAAGGTGAATTCTCTACAAAAAATGTAATATGTAGTTGATATTTCATTCAATAATTTTTTTACTTTAAATCCAAAACAGTTGAACTTAACCAAAAAAGACGAATTTTCAACAAAATAATTCAATCCTCTACTAAAACTAAATAATTTTCAACCAAGCATTTGCATTTTTTATCAAAAAGGCGAATTTTCAATAAAAAACATAAATTTTTAACCAAATAGTTGAATTTTTAACTAAAGAAAGTAATTTTTAACAAAAAATGGAATAGGTAAATTTTTAATAAAAAATTATATTTCAAGCAAAAAAAAGCGAATTTTCAACAAAAAAAAAGATTTTCTACTTAGGTGATGAATCTTCAACCAAAAAAATTAATTTCCAACCAAGCAGTTGAATTTTCAACCAAATAAGATGAATTGTCAACGAAAAACGTAATGGTTCATATTTCAGCCAAAAAATACTTTAATTTTTAATCTATAACAATTAAGTTTAACTAGAAAAGACGAAATTTTAACAAAATATTTGAATCCATAACTGGAACAGGTTAATTTTTAACCAAACAGTTGCATTTTTAATTAAAAAGATTAATTTTTTTATCAAAAAAGACGAATTTTCAATAAAGTACATAAATTTTCAACCAAATAGTTGCATTTTCAACCAAGAAGAGTATATTTCTAACAAAAAACAAGAATTTTCAACAGAGTACGTGAATTTTCATTTAAATAATGGAATTTTCTACTAAAAAAGATAAAATTTCAACAAAAAAACGAATTTTCAAAACACAATAATTTTCAAGCAAACAGTTGCATTTTTAACGAAAAAAATTAATTGTCTACCAAAAAAGACAAATTTTCAAACAAAGAAATGAACTTTCAACTAAAATGATGAATCTGCGTCCAAAAAAATGAATTTTTAACGAAGTAGTTCAAATCTCAACCAAGTAGTTTATTTATTTATTTATTTAAAAGTACATATGTCCAATAACAGTTGATTAGACCAGTTACAGGCCTACAAAGTTACCTTAAAGACTAAATAATCGCCATGCGAACATATATACAGGTACCTCTAGCCGTGGTCAGTAATGCTGAATTTTCAACCATACTTCAGTAGGGAAAAGACTGTGAAGCCTGCTATAAATAAATAGGAATTTTAATAATTTATAGACTGAAGAATAATAGTTTCAATGAACATTGATGTTTATTTTTGATACTTGTCAGAGCAAATCTGGAGTGAGGAGGGGTTGCAAATTTCGGAAAAACACCATACGTAATTTGTGGATGATTTGTAAGATACTATAAGTAGAGTTCGAAAATTCTCGATAACATGAAATTGCAGAAGATAATGAAGAAACTTACCGGTAAGTTACCGATGACATGAGAATTTACGAGAAAGTTCATTTTTCAAATTTATTTTTTATGTTATTTCTCTTAAAGAATGTTGAACGCCACACGTAGATTTTCGGTAATTAACAAAAAAAATGTGAAGAAAATAAACTTGATGAGATAAAATTAATGAGAATATGGTATTCTATAGCTGATTATCCTGATCGCCATGAACAATACAAAATTATAGAAAACATGCGCCCTAAAGAACTAAAAACGACATATGCTCTTAGTTTCGTGTGTCCAGCCTAATTATAATTCTGATACCAAATCTGGATGAAAGTAAAACCTCAAGATTTTCTGTTTGCATTAGGCAGATATACTCCAGTTGACTTCGACTTTTTTGGGATAAATAATCCACAGACTTTAATAAAGTGAACAAAAAAAAGTTTCCAGGAAATGAAGAAATGTTTTGCGAACGACATAGGAACATTATATGACTCTGAACTTTTTTTCCTGAAAATGAACGTCTAGTATAATACATGTTCGAAATATAATCATTTCTCGCTTGAGCTATGCTCGCTTATTTGTTGATTAACTATTACCAAGGATCGCCTGCCCACGAATGCGTCCGATACGCTGGAAATGAAAATCCTCTGAAAATGTTTTCAGTGATTCCAGTTCTGCTTTTGATAAGGTCGATAAGAGAATCAGTCGCAAACTGCATGTCAGAGGGTTGGTTTGAATTTCCTATCTTCAAATTTTCTTCACCTGAACCTTCACTTTCTCTCATCATGGAGATACACGCAATGCAAAAGTGGGACATCGTTGACGAATATTTGGAAGACTTCACTGGTCTTTTTAAAGCCGTGAGTGAATTCCATTTGAAAAGCTTGTTTTTCTCTTTTAGAAACCTCATTGCAATCCACGAGTCCTATCATAATTAGTCCAGTAATCGTTTTTTTAATTGTTACCCAACGTTTTATGTATTCGCATTACTTCTCTTGAGTGTCACGACTATGACGTCACGATGCGACATATGGAATAATGTGGTGATTAGTCAGATAAGTGTACATATTACGTAGGCCTTTTTCATGAGTGTTGCACATGTTTGAGTTTTCTGGCTGCTTATCGCTAAACATCTCTATTTAATACGGGTATTATGAGATATTGATCATGAATCAAATCTTACCAAACATTAAGGAGTACTTGTATATGTATTGAAATTATTCCCGTTGATTGTGAATGATTAAATTTTTGAAAACAAGGAAACTCTGATTACGCGGTATTACAAATTGATGCAACTACAGTGTGATTCTCGGTTTTTCAGCCATGAGGTCCAATATTTGATGACTTCCAGATCTCTATGGATGTTGAGAAGCGCCAATCTATTCATTCGTTGCTCTCCAGTCTTGTTGCACAAATAGGTCTTTAATCTTCGTAGTGTGGAAAACGACCGTTCGCTAGAAGCTACACAGAAAAAAATAGGGGTACTATGATGTTGCGGCTCTACTGAAAAACTGGTTCCTTTTGAGAATGAAAACATCCACTGCGTCAAAAGGGGCGCTGCGGTGTCATAAAAACATGGCCGCGGAAGCCATAGGGGTAATATGGAGTAGTAGCAATAATTTAATTAAAAAGTGTGTTTAAGTTTAGAATATGGTATTTTTGGACTTCGATAGTTTGTGCCGTTACGCAACAGCTACACCTGCATCCAGAAATATGATCGAAGGCCAAAATATTCTTTATTCTGGTATGATTGTAATG
>JAUMHM010000031.1:44166288-44178180 GCA_032362435.1 Melikaiella ostensackeni | reverse complement strand
TCTATGAAAACTTAAATTGAAGTTTTTATTCTCTTTGGAGTCACAACCACTGACGCAACAACCTCCGAAACTTGTTGGTTTTCGATATTGACGTGCAGATTCCATTACTGGAGTAAGTAATTATCAACTCGGAAGTATTTTACTCACCAAAGCTACTATTTAGAGCAGTTATTTATTTAGTGGGACGATCATTACGGTTAAACGCTATGTTTTTGCTGGTTTTCGTGATGTTTTACACGTATTTAATATGTCATTCACGGCCATATTGGTTAGATCGCGTAGGGGCCGACAGTGTCGCATAGCATGTTTAAATTCCCATTTGGAATCTGTCAAAATCAGGTGTTAATCATAAATGGTTCTCGTTCTCTTAGAAACAGTTGACAATGACATAAGGCGTAAAGGTTCTTTCACACCCCATATTTCTGTAAATGCCACCGGGGTTAGAGTCCCGGGCTGCTTTCAGTGGGAAATGAATTTTTTAATAGAAAAATCACTGATCCCCTTTCAAAACTCACAAATTCTATCATTTTCACATTATATTGGGTGTTTTTGGCAGGAAATTGATTATTTTATGGAAAAATCACCAAGTCCCTTTAAAACCTCGCAAGTTTCATTATTTTGAGGTTATGTTGGGTGTTGATAGAAAAATCACTAAGGTTGCCATCCCATGTCAGCTTTTTTCTGCCTAGTTCTGCGTTCGGCGTTTTGTAACTAGGGATTTTGGCCAATGACAGAGTGTCTGAGGATGACTAGAAGGGTGTCATGGGCTGAAATGCCTAGTGAAAAAACGCTGGCCTCAGAAATGGCAGAATAACGCGATAATGAGAGTTCACAAGTTTCGGCGTTTTTCTGCCTAGTTTTACGTTCGGCGTTTTGTCACCAGGCATTTCAGCCAATGTGTCTGAGGATGACTAGACGGATGTCATTGGCTGAAATACCCAATGACAAAACGCGGACTTCAGAACTAGCAGAAAAACGCAATAGTGGGACGACACAATTTCCCTTTGAAACCTCACAAAGTCCGTTATTTTCAGGTTATTTTGGGTGTTTTCTAGGAGGAATGGATTATTTTATAGAAAAATCACCAAATCCGTTTAAAACCTCAAAAGTTCCATTATTTTGAGATTATGCTGGGTGTTTTCTGCTGGAAATGGATTCTTTTATAAAAATATTACTAAGTCCGTTTAAAACCTCACAAGTTCCATCATTTTGAGGTTATGTTGGTTGTCTGCTGCAGGAAATGGATTCTTTCATAGAAATGTTACTAAGTCCTTTCAAAAACTCACATCGTATTTTACTTTTCTTCTTTCAATTATTAAAAAAAATATCTCAATTACCGTTTTATATTTTTTCAACAATTCAAGGAAGAGCAAAAGAATAAATATTGAAAATATAACTTCGAAATCACGAATCCATTTAATTGGGGAATAGGCACCATTTTTTTCCGTCGAAATAATATTTTCGCGAAATAATATAATTTTTCCGCAGAAATATGCAACCATAAATTCGAAATTATTCAAGCATTTCGCAAACAAATTTTTCGCATCAGCAAACATTTTTAGACAAGACCTGCCCATTTTCGCGAAATAATATAATATTTCCGCAAAAATTTGCAAACATAACCTCGAAATTAGCAAAGCAGATATTTTTAGACAAGATCTGATTATTTTCGCGAAATAATGTAATTCTCCCGCCAAAATATACAACCATAACCTCGGAATTAGCATAGCTATTTGTGACTGGACGTTTTTAAAATCAATTACCGACATTTTCACTTTTACGAATACGAGTTCTTATCTTATATGTTGGTGATTCTGTGTTTATGAAGTTTAAAGTGGGATTTACTTTTGCATTTCATGCCCCACGCGACGTAAAGCTGATTTCTGGATTTTTGCACAGTCTAGAAAATCGTAGGTAGGGTCGAATTAAGGTACTATATTATACAGAAATGCTCCACCGCCATTTTAATCGGAATTTTCGTACCTTCTAACTCATCGCCAAGTTCTAGCTGTATACCTTTACAGTTAAATTAGGTTAGATTCTAACCCAGCACTAATTGCCAAATATAGTAATTAATAAATATTTATGAATTAACAATGGTGTATTGCAGTGCACCAACATGCAATCACAATCACAATTCGTTTTTAAATCATAATTTGAATTGTGCGCCAATCACAGTGGTACGTATACGGATGTCGAGCGCTCCCAAATAATCTAGTACCCTAAGTCGAATGTCTTCAAGCAAAAAATTCACGCTCGTGAACGCGCTTTTATGTTTACTAACGCACCAATTAACCTAAAAAAGATGTTTACAGAAAAGTCCTTGTATCATTTCAAATCACATCAAATCTTTACACCTTGAGTTTATTCATTCAATATCTTCGTTCTTGTATGCATTAAAAATACATTATGACTTTGAAAGTTTTTTATTAAATTATAATAATCGTCAAGTGAAAAGTTACTTCTCTGAAACTTGTTTCTTTTCGTGCCAATCTGTCAACAAAAGTGGTTCTTTTCGACGACATAATTTGATTCCTCCGGACACATTTTCGAAAATGAGTGAATTTCACACCGCAATAATTCTGTTTTGTTGGATCTTCATTGGAACCCGAAAATTGATTCTAATTAATACTAGTTTTTTCTGTGGAACTGTTACTGGCAGTGTCGCGCCGATCTGATGAAAACAGTGTATCGTTGAATAGAATGGTTCATCGCAAACATCCAGAACTTCAAGGAATGTTTTTGCCAGCTTCTTCTTAGGTCGTATGACCGTGACGTGACAAAATTTGTTATGACAGGTAATGATGCATCTCTAGTAAGACCACTTACTTTCGGATCAGGAGACTCCGAATCCCCATGCCTTGGTCTTTTTGCATGGTGGACATTCCTCGGGCGAGTATTTAAAAAATGTAGTATCCTGAATTTCAGGGGCCGAAGCAGGTGCATTTTTCGGTTTAAAAAATGATATGATTTTCACGGGAACCATTTCCGTTGAACGGCTACTACAAAGACTTCAGCATAAAATGGCTTCAACTTAGTAATTGCACGAAAATTCTAGACAAACCGCAAAGTGCTGTAAAATACTCAGCACTATATATATATTGAGTAACGAGTGTACACAAACGTCAAACTATAATTTTTGCGGTTCCTCAAATGATGGTTTTGTCAATGGCGCTCCCACACTGGAAGCCAGCAAATTAAACTGGTTTGTAGACAATTCTTCTTTTTGGCTTCAAAAGTGAACAGTTGTGTTGAAATTTAATGTATTTTGTTAAAAATTCTTTTTTGGTAGAGCATTAATCGTAATTTAGTACAAACTAACAATGTTTCGTTGAGGATTTATCTTCAACTATTTTGTTGAAAATTCGTCTCTTTTGTTTGAAAGTTCAACTGTTTTTTTTTGTTTGAAGATTCTTCAGTTTAGTTGAAAATTCAACTACTTACTTGTAGAATATTCGTTCAAAATTTCGTTGAAATATATTATTTTTTTTGGTTGAAAATTCATCTCTTTTGGCTTGAAAATTAAAAATTTTTGTTGCAATTTTCTATTCTTTCGACTAGGAAATTCTTCTTGGTTGAAAATTCAACTCTTTTCTTGAAAATTTGTCTTTTTGGTTAAAAAATTTATCTCTTTTGGTAGAAATTTCAACTTTTGTAGGTAAAGATGCAACTGTTTGGTTGAAAGTTAATCTCTCTTGGTTAGAAATTCATCTTCTTGGTTGAAAGTTGAACTTCTTTGTTAAACATTCATTTATTTGGTTGACGATTCATTTTTTTGGTTGAAAATTTAACTTTTTTGTTAAAAATTCTTTTTTTTTCAAGAAATTATTTTTCTATGCACAAATTTAACTATTTCATTTTTGGTTCAAAATGTATCTTTTTTTAGTTGAAAATTAAACTATCTGGTTGAAAATTTATTTTTTCAGTTGAAAATTCAAATACTTGGTAGGAAATTCATCTCTTTGGTTGAAAATTTTTCTAATTTGTTAAAAATACGTTTTTTTTGCGTAAAAATTAATTTTTTTAACCGAAAATTTAAGTATTCCAGTTTTGGTTCAAAACTGATCTCTTTTCGTCTTTTTGGGGTAAAAATTCAACTCTTTTGTGAAAACTAACTGTTTAGTTGAAAATTTATTTTTACGGATTGAAGATTCAACTGTTTTGTAGAAAATTTAACAATTTGGTTGAAATTTTCTTTTACTTGACTGAAAAATCTTTTTTGGTTGAAATATCAACTTGGTGTTGGAAGTTGAACTCCTTTGTTAAAAATTTCATTTTTTTTGGTTGAAGATTTATTATTTTAAAGCAGATGTAGAGATTTTCAGATTACTGGTCCATGGACCAGTAAAAACCAGTGAAAATTTCACATCTTTAAATTATTTGACCCTGGTCTACAACACGAACACCTCTCACTAATTTATTATTTCAGTTGAAAATTCATCTCCATATTTGCTAATTTAACTATTTCGTTAAAACTTTGTTTTTTTTGTTGTTGAAAATTCATTTTTGTTGAACTTAAAATTTATATGTTTGATTGAAAATTTAACTACTTAATTAAAAGTAGAATTTCTTTTGATGAAAATTCATTTTGCTTGAAGATTCATCATTTTACATGAAATTTTATCTCTTTGGTTGAAAATGTAACTGTTTCATGAAAAATTAGTTTTATTTGGTTGAAAATTGCTTTTTCAAATTGAAAATTCAACTATTCCAGTTAAAGAATCATCATTTTTTATGAAAATTTACCTTTTTGGTTTAAAATGTAACTGTTTTGTTGAAAATTCGTTTTTTTTTCAGTTGAAAAATAATTTTTTTAACTGAAAAATAATTATTCCATTTTTCATTGAAAATGTATTTCTTTTAGTAGAAAATTCAACTATTTGTTTCAAAATTGATCTTTTTCAGTTAAAAAATCATCTATTTCTTGGAAATTCAACGTTTCCTAAAACATTTTCTGTTGATCCTAGGAAGTTGTAAATCTTCCAGAAATGAGAGTTGGAACTAGGTAATCTGTAAAATCACTTTTAGAAATAAAACAAATTAATATCCAGGGTCAGGTTGAGACTTTAATGTGCATATATAGGCGGACATGATTTGGTCTTTAAACAAGACTTTAGTGTTATAAATAAGAAGACACTTGATGTTTCAACAAAAAAGTTCATTTTCAACCAAGAAACATGAATTTTTACCCAAAAAGTATGAATTTTTAGTACAAAAGGATGAATTTTCTATCTAAAAAAGAAAATGTTCAACCAAACAAGGGAATTGTCAATTAAAAAAGATCAATTCTCGACGAGAAATGTAATAGTTAATATATCAACCAAATAAAAAACAGTTTGATTCAACCAAGAGAGAAGAATTTTCAACAAAATAGTTGAATCCTCAACCAAAACAGATTATTTTCAACAGAACAGTTGCATTTTTAACCAAAAAAGATTAATTTTCTACCCAAAGAGATTAATTTTCAAACAAATAAGACGAGTTTTCAACAAAAGTGTTAAATTGTCAACCAAGAAAGATTTGTCGGTCAAAAAAAAATTCAACCAAATTGTTGAATTTTCAAGCCTAAAAGACGAATTTTCTACAAAACATTTGATTTTTAAATCGGAAAAGATGAATTTTTAAGGTGGACAAGTTTAAAATTTAAACCAATAAAGGTAAATTTTCAACCAAATAGTGGAATTGACAACCAAGTAGTTATTTTTTTCAATAAAAATAGACGAATTTTCAATCCAAAAGAAGGAATATTTTCCATAAAAAAAGACGAATGTTCAACAAAACAGTTGAATTTTTAAGAAGAAAAGATGACTTCATAAAAAAATAGTTGAATTTACAATAATTTAATTAATTTTTGAAAAAGATAGTTAAATTTTAAAGCAAATAGTTGAATTGTCAACAAAATGGTCAAATTTTCTAACAAAAAAGATTAAACTTTAACCAAATAAGTGAATTATTAACCAAATTGTTGAATTTCCAATCCAAAAAGACGAATTTTCTGCAAAACATGTGTCTTTTAAACCCGAAAAGATAAATTTTCAACCAACTACTTGATTTTTCATCTAAAAAAGACGAATTTTTTAGAAGACAGTTTAATTTTCAAACCAAAAAGTTTAATTTTCAATAAAAAAGTTTATTTTCAACAAAGGAAGATGAATTTTCTACCAAAAAGTTGAATTTCAATCCAAAAGCAGGGAAATATTCTATCCGAAAAGACGAATGTTTAACAAAACAGTTGAATATTCGACCAAAAAAGGTGACTTTTTAACGAAATAGTTGAATTTTCAATAAAATTATCAAATCTTAAACAAGATGGTTGAATTTTTAACCAAGTAGTTGAATTGTCAAGAAAATGGTTTAATTTTCAAACAAAAAAGCTTAAACTTCAACCAGATAGTTGAATTTTCATCCAAATTGTTGAATTATCAAGCTAAAAATACGTATTTTCTACAAAACATTTGACCTCCAAACCCGAAAAGATGAATTTTCAACGAAAAAGACGAATTTTTTGCGAAGCATTTGACTTTTAAACTCGAAAGGATGAATTTTCAACCTAATAGTTGAATTTTCAAACCAAAAAGTGTAATTTTAAACGGAAATTTTTATTTTTAAGCAAGAAAGATGAATTTTATACCAAAAAGGAGGAATTTCCTACCAAAAAAGATAATTTTTTGATCCAAAAGGAGGGATAATTTTATATCCAAAAAGACGATTTTTTAACAAAATTGTTCAATTTTGGACAAAATAATTAAAATTTAAACAATATAGCTGAAGTTTCAACCAAATAGTTGATTTTTCTACGAAATGGTCGAATTTTTAACCGAAAAAGATTAAACTTCAACCAAAAAGAGAAATTTTCTTGAAAACATTTGACTTTTAAACCCAAAAACATGAATTTGTAACAAAAAAGTTAATTTTAAACCGAATAGTAGAAGTTTCAACCAAAAAGGATGAATTTTCAATCCAAAAGGAGGAATTTTCTATCCAAAAAGACGAATTTTAAAAAAGCAGTTGAATTTTCGACCAAAAACAATGACTTTTTAACAAAATGGTTGAATTTTAAACGAATTAATTAGATTTAAAAAAAGTATTTATAAGGATAAATTTTCAACCAAAACAAATTAAGTTTAAACCAAAAATAGTTGTATTTTCTTATTGTCTTCTACTAATTCAGTTCGCATCTAAGCGAAAAAATTAGAAAAGGGTGAAAAGTGAGAAGTTTCTTGAAAACAGGAGAGAAAAAGGATTTCTTTAATAAAGGGGAAATAAGGAGAGTAGGGAAAAGAGGGTTAAGTCAGCGTTATACTATGATTTTGGATACCTGGGTTTCCTATAGGGTTAATTTTTTGAAAATATTACGTAACAATATCTTTTCCCCCCATGTAACAGATAATAACATTTTCCCGGACCCCCTCCTCCGCCAAAAACTGTTACGTAATTTATGGATGGCCCCTTATGATATTTCTTGTATTCTAGCCGTGCAGCGCCTTGAGCAAATTCCTGAATAAAAAAAACCATTTAATATATCTTTCTTAACCTTTGCAGATCGACGCAAATGGGGATGGATTCATCGACCTGACAGAGTTGCGAAACGCGCTGGACGTGTGTGGATTCAAGATGCCAGGGTACAAGGTGCGTCAGATGATCGAGGAGTACGACGACAAGCAAAGACTGGAACACAAGGGTCGCCTCTCCTTCGAAGAATTTGAGAAGCTATGCAAGGAACTCAAGGCCAACGAACTCGGATCCACCTTCAAGCAGGTCGTCTCAAAGAAGGAAAATCTTGAGACCTTGGGAGGAATCTCCGAGGCATCCAGTGAAGGCACGACGCATTCCGTACGACTTGAGGAACAACTCGCTTTTAGTGACTGGATCAACACAAATTTGGCACACGATCCTGATCTGAAACATCTCCTACCTATCGATGGAGAATCAAGGGCCTTATACGAAAAGGTCAAAGATGGTATCCTCCTTTGGTAAGAATTTCGAAATTTCCATTCAATTCTAGGCTTATACCTCACGAGGCTTAGAACCTCCCACCTAAAGTTCATTCAAGCCTCTGACATCATTAAATACTTTTCCTGACAATTAGCAACAACTTTCAAGCTTGAAACAAACTCAAACTACCTGATTGAATTATCTTCTTACCCCATCCATTCCTCAATATTTCTAATTACTACTTTCCTTTACAGCAAAATTATCAATCACTCTTGTCCGGACACGATTGATGAACGAACAATCAACAAGAAG
Source organism: Melikaiella ostensackeni (assembly GCA_032362435.1). Lineage (NCBI taxonomy): Eukaryota > Metazoa > Arthropoda > Insecta > Hymenoptera > Cynipidae > Melikaiella > Melikaiella ostensackeni. Next base: position 44,169,933 of record JAUMHM010000031.1, on the reverse strand, counting down.
AACATGACCCTCTACAAGAAGCACGAAAATTTGACTCTAGCCCTCTCGTCAGCTCAAGCAATTGGCTGTAATATTGTAAACATCGATGCTCACGATCTCACTAAAGGTTCTCCACATTTGGTTCTGGGTCTTCTTTGGCAGATCATCAGGATTGGTCTCTTCAACCAAATCACTCTTGAAAACTGTCCAGGACTGGCAACGCTTCTGCAGGACGGAGAGCGAGTTGAGGATTTGCTGAAGCTTTCTCCAGAGATGATTCTTCTTCGTTGGGTGAATCACCACTTGGAGAACGCTGGTATTTCCAGGAGATGCAACAACTTCATGTCAGACATCACAGATTCCGAAATTTATTCTCACTTGATTAAGCAAATTGCACCAAACACTGCTGAAGTTACCCTGGAAGCTCTGATGGAATCAAATCACACGACGAGAGCAGAGATCATGCTCCAGCAAGCTGGGAAGTTGGGATGTCGCAGTTTTGTGACTCCGAGCGATGTTGTAAATGGAATTTACAAACTAAATCTGGCCTTTGTGGCGAACATGTTTAATAATTATCCTGGCCTAGATAAACCAGGGACGAACATTGAAGGCCTCGAAGCTCTGGAAGAAACACGGGAGGAAAAGACTTACAGAAATTGGATGAATTCTTTGGGAGTCTCTCCTCATGTAAACTGGCTTTATTCAGATCTTGCTGATGGACTTGTTATATTTCAGCTTTATGATATTATTAAACCAGGATCCGTGAGTTGGAATAAGGTGCACAAAAAGTTTACAAAGCTCAGAAAGTTTATGGAGAAGCTGGAGAACTGTAATTATGCAGTTGAGCTAGGGAAGAAGATGAATTATTCTTTGGTAGGCATTGCTGGACAGGATCTTAATGATGGAAATGCAACTTTGACCTTGGCCTTGATCTGGCAGCTTATGAGATCGTATACCTTGTCGTTGTTGACCTCTCTGGGAGGAACTCATTCGATGGTTGAGAAGGAGATTGTTCAGTGGGTTAATTCAAAGCTTCAAGGTGCTGGAAAAACTAGCAGCATCAAAGGATTCCAGGACTACGCGATAGCTGATGGAAAGGTTGTAATCGACCTGATTGATGCAATCAAGCCAGGCTCAGTCAACTATGATCTTGTTAAGGAAGGTGGAACGGAAGAGGTAACTACTGGAATCTTTTTCAATTTATGATTCTGTTTTACATTTGACCTATTTGCAGTTCTTGAGCTGAATTTGATCAAAATGTAATCAAAATTTGATTTGTGAACTATGTCACATTACATAATTTCCGGTTGGCTTTACCTGTATTGGGTACATAATTTCTAGTTGGTTTCACCTATGTTGGGAAAGTTATATCAGGAATTTAATAATAAGTTGATCACTACAATTTCGAACTCGATGTATGTGGTCCCATTACAAGCAACTGATTAGATTCAAACTCTCAATTTAATTCTAGACAATACCACCACATTTTTCTCTAATATGATACTGCATTGACAAATTTCTCACTACAAGAAGGTATTTCAATAACCCGTGACATTTACAACTATCAGCCCGAAAGTTCGGGGTTTCTCGACAATTACGAGTACAAAGTATTGTTTTAGAAAATTCCAAAGAATGAAATTTCACGAGACACCTTAAAACGTCCATTAATTATGTAAGTATGATTTTTTAAATTTTTGACTCCCTCCTCCCTATTGTAAGGATTCGTAAGATTTTTCTGACTCCCCCCCCCCCCTTCTTACGTAAGATTTTATATTTGTACTCAATATATCAACCATATATCAATTTTTTTCACTGTAAGCGAGATTTCAACAGATTTCAATGTATTACAAAAGCTTTGGGGTATTTCAAATGATTCCGAAGGATTACGAGAGGTTTCACAGATTTTAAGTGATTTTACAAGATTTAAAGATTTTGAAGAAATTACCTAGTACAACTTCAGACAGAATCTCAATTCTTCAAGGGATTTTACAAGATTTTAAGGGACTTCAAGGAGTTTCATCAGATTTCAAGATATTTGACGGGATTTCAAAGGATTTTGAGGAATTTTAAGGAATTAAGAACGATTTCCGCAGATTACAAAGGATTTGAAGGGATTTTAAGGGACTCTAAGAGATTTCAAAATATTCCAAAGTATATCCACGAATTTTAGAGGATTTTGAAGGAATTCAAGAGATACCAAAGTATTTTCACAAATTTTGAAGGATGTCAGGGAATTTTAATTGGATTTCAAAGATTTGAAGGGATTTGAAGGAATTTCATAAGATTGTAGAAGATTTGCAAAGATTTCAAAGAACTTTTAGGGATTTTAAGAAATTAAAAGTGGTTTCTATGACTTCACGGGATTTCAAAGGATTTTAAGAGATTTCAAAAGATCCCAAAGTATATCCACGAATTTTAGAAGATTTCGTAAGATTTCAAAAGATTCAACGAAATTCAAAAGAATTTCCGAATATTATAAAGCATTTTAAGGGATTTCTAGGAATTTTAATGTATTTAAAAACATTGTAATAGATTTCAAGAAATTCGGAAAGAGGCCGGCGGATTCAGAAGATTTCAGCGAATTTTAAAGGAATTTGAAAGATTTCAAGGGGTGTGTTAATATTTAAAAATATTTCATGGAATTTCAAGGACTTTAACCAATTTTTGGAGATTTTAAGGGATTTCCATGTAGCTCAATCGTTTTAAACTGTTGTCAAAGAATTCTAAGAATTTCGAGGAATTTTCACATGATTTGAAAAATGTTAAGGGATTTACAAAATTTGCAAAAGAATTCACAGGATTTAAAAAAATTTCAAAGATTTCCAAGGAAAGTGGATAATGATATAATGTGTATAACAGTACAAAAAGTAATTTTAACAGCCAAATCTGGTTTTAATTCGAATATTGAAAAAAATAATTAGAAAGAGGAAACCTACGTAAAAAATGCTTTGGACTCCACCTCCCCCCCTCCCCCGTCTCAAAGTAAGGATTCGTAAGATTTTCCAGACTTGCTCCCTCCTCCAAAAAGCCTTACGTAATTAATGGACGCTCCCTTAACAGAAATGTAAGAAATTCAAATATGATTAAATCAGAGTTTGATTTCCTATTTAACGTCCAATATTCAAATCTAAAAACGAAATTCCTGAAAATTAATAAAAAAATAACAAGAATCCAGCGATCAAATTAGTCGTGCCGAATTTATTATTTTAAAAACAACTTTGAAATGATCCATGTACGAATTTCTCAATTCCAACTTTTTCTCTGTCATTCATCATTCGGTTTCTTTCGAAAGAACATCGATTTTGGAATAATTAATCGATTCTTGACTTTTTCACAGGAAAACTTGGACAACGCAAAGTACGCGATATCCTTGGCGCGAAAATGTGGAGCACGAGTCTATGCATTGCCTGAAGACATCACCGAGGTGAAGCACAAGATGGTGATGACAGTCTTCGCCTGTCTAATGGCGATGGATTACATCCCCAATATGGATTCAAAACAGAACAACGTCAACAATGTTCAATAGTGAAACGCCATTTGTTCTTCTCTCTTGCTCCCACGTCTTCTTTAATTATTCTTTTTTCTTCGCTATCTGCACTTGTGTATACAATCATAGAATGTACTTACACTGTTCGCTAGTCGCAGGTTTAAACTGCTTAAGTGGGG
>JAUMHM010000031.1:44130652-44142100 GCA_032362435.1 Melikaiella ostensackeni | reverse complement strand
CTATATAAAAAAATTGTGTTGATAGGAATTAAAAATGATTTAAGGGTTATTTTTACATTAGGTCTATAATAACCAACTTATATTTAGTACGTATTACTAATTACTTTGCATTAATTTGTTTATAATACAATAATAGTCATAAACTTCATATTTTATAATGGACATAAAGAATTTTTTTATGCTTTATGACTAATACGTAGAAAGAATTGTAAATAATTCTATTTCATTGTTTTTTTCAAATACAAGTCCATGTTACGAAATTGATTTCTTCAAAACAAATTGCAGTTAAATACTTTGAAAAATCAATTCCTTGATTTTATCTAAACTCATATTATTTTATCCGACTTTTTAATCGATCGTAAGTGTACAATTTTTATTCCAAATTTCAAAATTGAAAAATTACAAATTACAAAGATACAAATTTTATTTTACATAATTTTCATTTGGTTTGAATGGTAAAGATATTAAAGGCTCTTTATGTTAATAGCGTACTTCATTAACTCTTTAATAAAAAAACATACGGTTTCAGAGACTGCTCAATTTAAAAATATTTCTTTCTGTATAACAAGCCTTTGATTACATTTCTAATTTTTTCTATATTCTTGGTGAATTTACAGGAAAGTTCCTTAATATATACAAATTTTTTTACTTTCGTATATATCCACACTCAATAGGAGAGGTTGTGCAAAACGCGGGACGCTGATTCGACTGGAGCTTCACAGGCTGAAAGTAAATCAAAATCCATTAGATACGTATTTTTTCTTTCAATCCAATGGGCCCTATATTCCAAAATATCTAGGTTTGAGTATTTACGTTTTTGAGCGCGCTCCGCGCTCGACAGTCGCGCGTTGAGCAGTCCACGCTCGGCAGTGACGAATCAAACGGTTCGCGCTCGGCAGTAGCGAGTTGAGCGCTCAAACGTAAATACTCAAACCTCGATATCTCGGAAACTAAGGCCCATTGGATCGAAAGAAATAATGCATATCTTATAGATTTTGATGCACTTTAATCCTGTAAAACCCCAGGCGAATATTTCAGCAGCCCTAATTTTCAATAATTTCGTCCAAAATTGATAAACAATCTACGTTAGAATAAAACAAAAAATCCATGTAATTTATTTAAAAAAAAAATATTATTTGATAATTTTTTACCCTTTGATCAAGTTAGAAATATTGAACTTAATTTCACTTCAAAGAAATGTAATTATGCAAAGACCTAATAAAAGCCTTTTAATGAAGGACGAAGCAAATGGGTTAATAAAATAACAAATGAAGAAGTTAATATTACTAAATCATATAATAAACTTGGAAAGAAAATACGTGTAAAATGTAGAAGTGCTGCATTAATAAAAATCGATGTACTCAGAATCTATTCACACAGTCACTTGAAATAATATGAAGAGACGTGTTGCAATAAAAGAAGGAAGAGAAATGTGATAAAAGTCGGAAATGGCATATTTTAAGAATATAATTTTTTTTGCATGTGCCCGGCTTACAGTAATAATATAAAACTTATGTAATAAAAATTTAATCCAACATCACAAAGTTTGAAAATTACATGTTTTAAATAAATTACATATTTTATACAGCATTGAATTAAATTTTTGAGTCGAATTTTTGGTTTCTAGTTTTGGGTGGAATTACATCTGATTTCTCAAAATATAAATTGTACCGCATCAGATTCAATAACAATTCTTCATAGCTGTTATCATTCAGAAAAATTACAGATATAATGCAAATAATAATGATAATAAAGGAATGATTGTTTCAAACGTTTCAATTTTCTAATCAGAATAATTATTCACTTTTAAACACTTTCAATTATAAGATATTCAATATATCTGTTTCGGTTTCAAGGCCCCGAATAAATTTTTTTTTTAAATATCAATAACAAAGTTTTCAAAATTATGATTCTAAACTTCAAGTGGTTGAAAATTCTTAAACTTAGAGACTTCTAATAGAATTGCTCTCTACTAATAAGAAAAGCTTTTAAAAATACTCAGCTCTATGGCAACAACAATTAAACAGATTTTTTTTTTTCCATTTGTTTAGGTTTCATTTTTGCAGACAATCAATAGAACTGAAGGATTAATAATTAAATGAATTTTTGCGATTTTTAGCTTCAGGCATACGATGAATCTAATTTTTTGACTTTATACAGAGGAGATCTGATCAACAGATATCTGTTGAATCGACACTCATGATAACGAAAAATTTTCAAAACAAATTTTGTGTGAAACTTAGAATGAGTTCCAAAAATTTCACTGAGAGCCGGACTCAAAGCGACACCTCCTCTATTCATGAGAAGTACTTTAACGAATTCAGCTATCATAGCATGCTAGTGAAAATTTTGGAACTTGCATGTGGTTCGAAAGATGAAAGGTTAAGGAACCTTCGATCTTTCTGAAGGTGTTTTTGCCCAGTATCTTTTGATGATTGTTCTATTTCATGTCGTGATATATAATTAAAGGCATTTCTGCGGTTTTTGGCCTCAGGCATATGATGACTCTCATTTTTTTACTTTGTACAGAGGAGATCTGATTAACAGATATGTTTTGAATCGATACTCATGATAAAAGAAATTTTTCAAAACAAATTTCGTGTGAAACGAAAAATGTGCTTAAGAAATTAGAATCATCATATGCCTGAGACCAAAAACCGAAGAAATGTATTTGATTATATATTTACGTCATGAAATAGAACAATTATTAAAATATACTGTCGAAAAACACCTTCAGAAACATCATAGGTAGGTTAACCTTTCATCCGGTTGACCAAATGCAAGTTAAAAAATTTTCACTAGCGTGCTACGATAGTTGAATAGCTTAAAGCACCTCTCAGAAATAGAGGAGGTGTCGGTTCAAATCCGGCTCGCAGTGAAATTTTTGGAACTTATTTTTCGTTTCACACGGAATTTGTTTTGAAAAACTTTTTTTTATCATGGTGTCGATACAACAGATATCTGTTGATCAGATCTCCTCTGTATAATGCTAAAAAATTAGAGTCATCGTATGCCTAAGGCCAAAAATCGCAGAATTTAATTATATATCACGGCATGAAATAGAACAATTGCCGAAGGACTAATGTCTTTTGCCGTACAATTTTTATCAAAAGTAGTAAGATCATTACTTAAGAATTTTTTTATTGTTTTAAGGAACGTTGCAAGTCCGTCATCTGGATCATCTATTGTCAGAGCATACAATTAGTGCATGCCACTGTTGGAAAGATAATTATTGAAGAGTGGCAATACAGAACTGGATAACCAACATTTTTATGGAAAATGGATTCATTGCATAAAAAATTCTTAATATCATTTTTAATACAATGATTTGAAAAAAAATTTAATCAAATTTTAATTAACACTTAGTTAAAATTTGGACGTAGTAATAATTCTTTTCAACCTTCAAGCATTAATTTTTCTTGAGATTATTATCATGTAATGAACAAAAATAGTTTTTGAGTTTTTTTCCGGATTTTCAGCAAAAAACTTGTCATACCCTTCAATTAATCTGATAAGCCGCTTTTCTGTTATTCCGCAGGAATCTCTAGTGGTGGAAAGTTGAATGGAAGATAGAAAAACGCAATGTCATATGAAAACGTGGATCGACCATCAATGACAATCACAAAGATAGTCTGAAAAGTTGGACACACTATTCCAGAAAAATGTCTCAAGAAGAAAATGCATCTTATGCCTTCTCCAACCAGTTTATTTATAAACTGATCAATCGATTTAAACACCCTGGAGTTGAAAATGAGGATATTTCAAAACCGCACTTGAGACAAGTTTTCCAAAACATTTATCCGTTATTGATCTTCGTCTACTCACTGCTCATAATTGTCGGAATAATCATGAACTTCGCCATGTTCTACCATATCTTAAAATTTAAATTACATAAAGATCCCACGCTCGCGTTTCTTATCAACATGGCAATATCCGATGTAATTAAATGCATTTTTGTACTTCCTATTTCTTTTGCTGTGATGCTACTCGACAACTGGATCTTCGGAAAATTTCTCTGCTTTTTCCTTCCTATGTTACAGGTAGGTTAAAAATATGTCATATTTGAAATATTGTATGTCATAAGTCTATATAATGCAAATTTTTACAACTTATTTGTGTGCGTTTTAAAGGAAGACTGTAGAAGGGTCAAACCGTTTCTAGAATATCAGAGTCGTAGTGGTTCTAGCGATTTTGATAAAACTTGGTGAAACTTGATTGTTGGGTGCGGGAAGCTTATGCTTAAAATAGATTTTCAAGAGTCTCAAAATTCAAGGAGTTACAGGATTTTGAATTTTGAGACCCGATTTCTTTGAAAATTCCATACCTGTCAAACCTCTTATCAAATTTTAATGATTTTCGCAGATGTATCATATAATTCATAGGCCTTTTGATTGCAATTCAAAAACAAAAAATTTCAAAAACGGGCTCAAAAAATCCCAAAAAATTGTTGAATCAATTTTTCGCTCAAGAGCATACTTTTTTTAATGATAATATTTTGAATCTTCATAATATTTTGCGTCGATTCAAAAAGAAATTGATGGACACTTTGTAACTTTCGGTGATATTTATTTTTCAGTGCGACCGCGCGGCTCCACTATCCACGCGCAACGACCGGCAGAGAGGTTAAATGACTTTGAGAACAAATGTTAACGGTTTTCAGATTTTGTTTTTTAGAAATATTCAGAATTTATTTTAAAATTTATATGTGCTAGCAATTTTTGAATTGTTCTTGAAAATTTTATGTTAATTCAAATAGCGAACAAATATCGATTCTTTCCTTTTTCTTCTATCTTTTTGTAGAAAAAACTTTCCTACGCTTCGTATTTCTTGAAAATTTCGAAATTTTCCTGAAAAATTAAGTCAAATAATTTTTTTCGATTTTTTAGCACGTTTTTTAATTTTTTGTTTTTGAATTGCATTAAAAAGGCCTGTGAATTATACGCTACACCTGCGAAAATCATTGAAATTCGATCAGCGGTTTGAGTAGTATGGAATTTAAAAAAAATTTGGGTCTCAAAATTCAAAATTCTGTAACTCCCTGAATTTTGTGAATTTTGGAAAGCCATTTTAACCATAAACTTCACTCATCCAACAGTGAAATTTCATCAAGTTTTATTCAAATTGCTAGAACCCCTACAACAACTCTGTTATTCTGGAAATGGGTTGACTCAGAATCTTTTCTTTTTTTAAATCGCTCAAAATGAAGAGGAAAAATTGCAAGTTTATAAGTAAATCCTTCTGAATTTTTATATTTTTCAATCTAACGAATTGTAATCAGGCATTCGAACGAAATTTACGTTACACTTCGTTGCTGCCAATTAAACACAATAATTTTGATGCAATCATAATGTAATTTCAGGTACCTATTATATAATTTCGTCCAAATCTAGAGATAGCAAACTAAAGTTTAGTAGAGAATGTGTAATTATGAACAATTCAAAATTTTGATGCTGGAATTGAAGAAATTTCGAAGAACTAGAAACAAAATTTATTAATTTAAATTTTTAATTTCAAACTATTTTGAAATTAAATTCAAACTGATAATCTTCCAAATTGGCAATTCGTTAATCAAAATTTCTTTGAATGCCAAGGAATGCATCAATATTTCTGAATAAAATTTAATTTAATTCTTTATTACCATAAAAATTTATTAGCTTTATACTTTATAATAATGTATCGGTCTCGGTCGACATCTCTGATATTAGATCAGAGAATCAGATTTTCGAATGAAAGTTATCTTAAGAGTTAACTGTGTATGTATATAATATTGCACAAGGACAAATAAATCATAAATGAGAAAGAGAATTATAAATTTTGCATTGAAAATATGTACACGTTTGTGTAATCCGATAAAATGAGTTCCGAGCTAGAAAGCAGAATTACATTTAATTTCCCAAAGGTCAGGTTAAATACTTTGCGCAGATGAATGTATTTTCATTCAACTGTGACTCGGAGGACGGAGGTAAATTAGAAAACAATCCAAAAAAGAAGAAAATCATTTGCAGAGAGGTAGTACGTTCAAATTATCGTTGTTCGCAATCATAATTGCGACACAGTAAAAACAAATGATCATATTTTTTACACCTCGAAATTGGTTTGCCTTAAAATCAGGAAAATTTGTCTGTATTTAGGAAAGCAAAATTGGTCTAACATAAATTTGAGATCTTATTATCTGAATTTCAGAATTAAAGAAAAAAAATCTAACACTTTCAAGTAATTTTTTTTTACTGTGGAACAGTATTATTGCATTTATAAACTTTTTTCTTGGGTGTACACGGTTTTTCATTATCATCCGCGGATAAATATTATTATAGATAGGCTGGTTCATTCAACTACCATAGCACTACGGTTACAGCTATTGTTTTTTGCCTTAATTTCAAAACCCTGGTAGAACAGAGACCGCCTGTCCACGACAGTTCCTACTGCTAAAGTATCATTCAAGTCCTTTAGCATGAGTACCTTAATCGCCGAACGACTCCATTTCTCCTGGTAAGTGCCTGTGAAATTTTTTACTTTTAATAAGGTGGGCTTAGAATCATTGTATGAATTTATTCACGTCCAGTGATAACCCGCTTCTGCATTCCACTTTATTAGTAGTACTCGCATTTGCCTGGATGTTTTTCCTGGGGAGAGGAAAACTGTAGAAAACCATATTCCCAAGTACAGCCGGTATTCTAACTGTCGAGTTTGAATGTAGGTATTCGATATCATCGAGAGTACACGGTCATCCTCGGCGTCAAACCTCCCGCTCGACATTAGTTAAATGCGGCGAATGCACGACCTAGGCGTGCATCACAAACGATCGAAACCCATCCGAGTGCTAGTCGCGCTCGAAATGGTTTAACGTCCGCGATTCGCCCGGGTCGAGATTCACCGCGCAGTTACTGCCGTCGGTTGTGAAACACGAATAATTTCAAGAAAAATTTTTGACATCAAATTCAGTAAAATTTGTCTGGATCTAAGCAAAACTTATCTGAGATGTTGTGCACAGGGAGAAACTCGAAGGTGATTCATTTTTATCGGATTTTTATTCTAAAGATCTACTATATGAAATCATACTGAACTTGAATTAAAAAAAATTCACTTATATTTGAAATACTTGAAACTACTTAATTGCTATGATGATCAAGTTGAATGAGAGGGATGGGGAGAGTGCGATTGGTTGTTGTGCGTGTGAAGATGAGGAGAATGTGCGAAGGCGGTGTGACTTATTTCAGAAGGAAGACTTTGGGTTTTGCTTGTTTACGCAGTGGATCGAAATTATAGTCTCCAAGGGATGAAATATAGGCGTGCTTGGGTCTGGCTGATCTTTTGTAAAACCTTTTGGCAGTCTGCTGGATGTACATTGATATGATTGGTAAGTTAAATTCTTTGTGCAGGAGGGCGTTCTTAATGTATCTAGGGGTTTTGTGACACGCCGGAGAAACTTGTTCTGAACTATTTGAATTTGTTTGATATTAGCTCTGAAGACTCCTCCCCAAACTGTACAAACATACGTTAGTATGGACCTGATGAACGTTTTATAAGTCAAGATTTCGTAACCGGGTTTTGTACTCGAGTTTAGATTTATGACCGGATGAAGGCGGGAGGTGATCCCCAGGGTTGTGCCCCTTACATCTTTGACATGTATATTAAATCTACTAGATTTCTGCAAGCTATGAGCAAGATATTGGACGGAGTTCTTCCGACGGAGTTCTTCCAACTGAGTGGTTGTCCAAAAGTTTGTGGCGGTTCTGGAATCAGTGTTCTTCTAACAGTGAAAAATACCGACTCACATTTCGCGGTGTTGATTTTAGGTCTCCACAGCAGGCACCAGTTCTCAATGTCCTTGAGTGCTGCGTTGATATATTTCACAATATTCTTATAAGATTTGGAGTTTACATATACAGAATCGTATCGTCGACATACATTCCCAAAAAGACTCTGGGAACTGTAGGCATGTCATTGATATAGATGATAAAAAGAGCTAGTCCATAATACTACTCTGGAGGAAACCTGCTCGAATGTAAAACTTGTCTGAAAAAGTACTGTTTATCTCAACTCTGACTTTTCTGTTCTTGAGATAGAATTGTAAGAGGCGAATGATTCTACTAGACAATTTGAGATCAATCAATTTCTTGAGTAACCCTTTGTGCCAGAATCTGTCAAAAGCTTTTTCAGCATCGGGGAAAACGGCTCTTATGTTCATTTTCCAGTTATAATGATGTGTCACATTCTCTACAAGTTTGAGAATCATATGCCGAATCGAAGCCGAACTACTTAGACCTCAGGATGTCGTTTTCTTCAAAGTGTTTGTTTATTTTGACGAGTATAATTTTCTCGAAAATTTCGCTCATCGTATTAACGAGGCTAATAGGTATATAACTAATTGGTGAGCTATGATTCTTTCGTTTCTTCTGAAAGACGAGGATGCTGGCTGTTTTTCAGTTGTTCGTGAAATAATCATATTTAAAGCATGCATTGTAGATATTGGCAAGTGTGGAGAGACGAGAGTTGGGTGGCTTTTTGAGAAATGAGTTTGATATGGAATCTGGCTCTGGTGCTTTATTGCTTTTAGTGGCTCTAATGCACTTGCAGATTTCTCTGAGATTGGTCATTTTGATTTCTTTCTTGTCGGTGGTGGCCAGGAAGTCATCTACTTCTTACTCGAGTTTGAGAATGTGGACTGGTCCAAGGGGAGAGTCGTGAGTTCAAAATTGTGTTTCATATGTGGAGACAAGGAGGTTTGCTATTTTCCTTTCGTTAAGTACAAATGTGAGATCAGGCTTTTTTAGAGGAGGGATAGAAGTATATCGTTTGGTGAAAGCTCTGGACGCTATTCTCAGAGCTTGCCTGGCTACTAAAGTACTATGAGCGCGGACGCTGGAGAAGCAGCGGTGACTGACTATGACGGTGTTGGAACACTGACTCGCTGCTGTAGTGCCGTCTAGCCAGCCAGCCGTACCCAGGCTAAGACGTATAATGGTGCCTGACTATACCGATCTGAGGTCACTGGTTCGCCGCGCCGACAGTGATGCCATCCGATTATGTTCAGACCCACTTGTTAGCGTGAATCGACGGTCGAAGGCGGGCCGACAGATGGAACCATCGTTTATTTTAATTGACATTATTATTGAATATAATTTATCAAGTGACTTAGAAGATCAATCAGCGGTTCTCTCCATCAACAAATGAGACAATTGGAGAATAATAAGGAATAAAGTTAACCGACTACAATATTCCTGAAAAGAACATGGTGGGTGGGCGACACATCTAAGTTCCAGAATTGAGTCTTGTATTGAGACAAATTTCACTGAATTCAATGCCAACGATTTGAATGTATAGCAATTGTAGCTATTTTTTACCGTAAAGTTGGATGAATACCATCCAATATTAATCTCTAAATTAATGTTCTCGAATACTTACTTGCATGCATATATTCAACGCATGAATGAATAGATAACACATGTTAAACCTTCATCTGTTCAGTCATGTGTAATATAGGTACTACCCACTAAAACATAGTACTGGAATGCTCGCTCTGGTCAACAGGAGTGTAACAGGAAATAGAACAGGGGATAGAACAGATTTACAATAGAATTATACGAATGAACATTTTACATTTATTTGGAGGGCATGCACATATGTTTGTCCGATCAAATAACGAGTTACTTTCCAGAGAATATTTAGAAAGGATCGAATTTTCACAAACTGATTCCGAGTCAGTTGAAATAGTTTTTAAACCATTAAAATAGAGATAGAGTAAAAATGGTGTTACAAAAAATATGTTGTCCGGTGATCCTAGAAGGATGTGTTCATTCATTCACATCCCCTTTTCCAGCTGAATGAATGAACGCATTCTTCTAGGATCACCGGACAATATATTTTTTGTAATAGATGCATGGGGATCCTGATATTCCGTACATGTGAAGCGGGACGAAAATGCCTTATTCCTTTATTAAAGATCGAAATAAAATCTACTTTCTTATGAAAATTTTTTGTGTACCAAAAAGGGAACACCCAAAAATTTCACAAATCAAAAATAGATTTTTTGACTATCCGTTATTTCCGGCTCATTAGAGACACGTGGACAGTAAATGTACACAGCTGAAAAGAAAAAAGAGGGAGAAAGAAGAAAGAGTCAACCAAACCATCCTCACACTCTTTCTTTTCTCCGTCCTCTTTATATTACTGGGGACCCAATACAGGTATGTTTCGAAGCCAATTTAGACTTCCTCATCAGGGGAAATTCATAGGAAAACAAAACAGGTATATTATACAATTTCAGAATCATTTTAAGCTGTAATGGAAAATTGAAAAATTTATAAAATTTATATCATCAAGACAATTTTGTCTAGATACATTGATTTTAATTGAATTTAAAATAGGAACATGCAACTTATCTTAATACTCCAAATGATTCAATCCACTTCCTCTAGCAGACAACACTTTTTTTAACCACTTTTTATTTTCAAACACTAAAAATTTTTTATTTGGTTTCTTTTTTTCAATTTTAAAATAATACAAAAAATAAAAAATTACAAATTGATTAAAAATTTTCAGTGTTTGAAAATACTTAAGCTTCAGAGGTTGATTTTAATTTTTTAGATTCTTGATCAATACACGCAATGAGGAAACATCAAAGTAAAAATTTATTAATTCTTCAATACCCATATAAGTATAGTTTGCAGTTGCAAGACAATGAAAATAAAAAAAAATTATAAGAACTAAACCAAGAAAAACTGTCGAGATTTTTAAATTTACAGGTGGTTCATACTGTGCCATTATTTATTTATCTCTCTTAATCCTGTCGATTTCACAATTTCAATCTTTTTTACAATTGCAAAAAAATAAAAACAGTATTTTATATAGCAATAAGAATTAAAACCATAAGAAACAATAATTTCTACAAAATTTATAGAGTACGAACTTGATATATATTTTATATGCTTACTTAAAAAAAAATAGATAATAAAAGGTGCCCTTTCACGAAGCAAAATTACGGACTTAAAAAAATGATTCATTTCTAAAGGCTCTCCTAAACTGTAAGAAATACGGAAAAACAGACAACATTTTCGGAATTTTCGACAAACAAGTATATTAGTATCAAGAAATGAAATAAAACGATATCATTTAATATGCGTATTTTCCAATAAATTTTTTAAATTGCACATGCATACCACATTCAAGCCTCATTTCTTACTCATAAATTAATATGTTAAATGGATTGTCTAAGCCAAATGCATGTATCCCTTTTTTCTTTCACGATTAACTGGCATGTGAAATTCATTCGAGTAATCAGTTTATAAGTAAGTAGTATAAAACAATTATTTACATAGGTCAATTACACTAGCCCCCCCCCCGAATCATCATTTTAGAATTTCTTCAGCACACTGAATTGCGCCGCAAATGCGCTCAGATGCGCCACAAAAAATGTTTGTAAATTTGGCGTTTCGTATAGGATTTCCA
>JAUMHM010000031.1:44109397-44130552 GCA_032362435.1 Melikaiella ostensackeni | reverse complement strand
GGACAATATCGATTATGATGAATAAACTTGTATTTTTGATTTTAAAAATAAAGTCCTAAAACTTTTTGATCAAAGTGGTATTTATAATAACACTGGTCAACAAAATATCAATATATTCATGAAATGGGATGTGTCATCTCAGAAGTAGCTTTTCAAGCTGAATGAGAATCGGACCTTCATTTTTTGCCTATGTCATGTTTTTGAAATTCTTTGGGTTTAATTTTTTTTAATCTCCAATTGCTTCGTGAGTGAGAGTGAGAAATTGATCGGCTTAGATGTTTCCTAATTATGAATATTCCATGGAAAATTTTTAATATAAATGCTTCTAAATTTGAGAGCGCACAAATTCAAAAATAAACTTTTTTTCAATTTATAAAATTCTAGGTATAATCTTTTCAAAAGTTCTTTAATAGGAAACTTGTCCTAAACTTATACATTTACAACTTTTCACCTCGCTTGTTGTGAATTGAGTTAAAATTGTCACAACTCTGTGGATAAATTAGAAACATTAACACTGAAAGTTTCGATAATTAAAATACTCATTGCTAGCTAGGAAGGTGGAACTAAGTTATACTTAAAAATAGAAAGAAAAATGGTAATTTTGGAAAGGCCGTGTTATGTTAAAAATTAAAATGATGACAGCAAGGTTTTTTGTGATATTTACAAAAATTTCAGTGACGATGAGTTATAATAGGTTGTAAATTTTAGAGAGAAGATTGCAAAATTTATAAAAATATCTGTCAGCTATAAAGAGAATTCTTTTTTCTCAAAAGTGTTGACATTCGGCTGTAGCTATCTTAACATATGGCCCTTGTGAAATTAATTATTGTTTACATTTTTTCAGTATTTCTAAGTGTTTTCAATCCATATTTTTTTCTATAATTTCATCTTCAATCAATATTTTGTAATAATGAAACGATTCTATAAAATTTGGTTTCAGGATATTCCACTTCATGTCTCCATGATGACCTATATGTTAATTGCGGTGGACAGATTTAGAATGCTAGAGGAACCAGGAAAACCAAGAATACCAGCATTTGTGTGTGCTTTAGGAACTTGGTTCTTTGCTGTTTGCATTGTCTTACCATATCCGATTTATATTACTTACATAGATCTAGAGGTAAAATTTACATTTAAAAATATACATATTTCACTTTTAAAAAAGTATTATTTTAGGGCTCATTTCAGGTATTAAAATAAGTCTAAAAAAACAGTTTCGAGTAGTACTAAATTAATTCACGTGCAACATGCTATATAGAGACAACTGGTGGGATTCCGAAGTCATTTGCTTTACATAAAAAATAAAGATATATAAAGATAAATATAAAGATATACCAAGATAAAGATATATGAACTGTTTCCGAAGTTATTTGCAATTGAATAACACATTGCAATTTATATTTTTAACGGAATATGGTGCTACTATCGGATCGGTTTACTCGATCGATCGACCCACGCATCGTATGTCGAAAAGCCGACATTCGACGCGTGCTGACATTGGATCGGTTTTTTCGATTAAATCGGCCCGTGCGTCAAGTAGCGAAAATCCGATATTTGATGTGCCTAAGATTGAATCGGTTTTTTATTTTCTTGTAAGCTAGTGACTATACTCCGTCAATTAACAAAATCAAGTCGTTAGCAATACTAACTACCAGCTTAACATTTAGCAGTCAGCGATATACACTGTAATGTCATCATGTTTCTCTGAATCTACAAACTGCATTCTGCATGCATCAGTTTAGATTTTTGGAATCAAGAATTATCATTATTTCTTTTTATATTAAAAATTAAAATGCCTTTTGTTAATCGAATACCGAATTTTCGACATTTTACACATGGGCCGTTTGAATCAAAAAAATCGATTCGACGGTAGCTCGCGTCGAATGTCGGTTCTTCGACATACGATGCGCGCCCAATGCCGGCTTGAAATCGAATGCAATTTTTTTGCACATTTCTAACGCTGACCTTTCGATGCATGGAAAAAATGATAAATTCTATTGTAATGGACAATTATACATGGATTTTTCAATATCTTGTGTCAATTGTTTGCAACACTAGAATAAAGTATTTTCTATATGATTTTAGAGTTACCATCAAATCCACTTTAAAGGTTTGGAAATATGCATAGGAAATTTAGTAGATGATATGCAAGACTACATGCGTGGCTTGTTCATTGGCACGTAAGTTTTATTTTGATTATCCAATATTATTCATATCAACAAATTTCAGTATAATAAAACACGAAACTATTTTTTCAAAGAGAAATTAATTTAGTTCATCCTCATGCCTTTACTGTTTTTGTTTTATCGTAATGCTAGTTACGTAAACAAAATTTGTTTACTGCTCTTTGTTTAACTTTTTTATGTGATGAAGAGCTAGCATTACCGCGTATAGGCGAGCCTCAGCACAAGTGTAGAAAAATGTGGAATAACATTGAACCCACTCCCATGGGATAGGCAAAGAAGGGATAAAGTTGTGAGCCGCAGGGTCTCATAAACTCAACTTTATCTCAGACTGCATAAAATACTGACTCTTTCTGATGCATCAGTAAGAAGCTTAGATAGGTTACCACTTCAAATCTCCGAACGGAAAGAAAATTACACATAATAATTTTTATCTTCAAAGAATCGTTAACTTTGTTTAAATGAAAAATCTGTTTTATGAACAAATTTATTTCGGAGAAATCCGTAAGCATCTCTTGAAAGAAATAAAAATAATATCACAACCCCCATTCGAAAATTTCTGCAATTTTAAAATTTTGATTTGCATGCAGGATTCACAGAAGCCAAATATTCATCAAAACCATTCTTGAAAATGTATACAAAACTTACTGTTCATAGTAGAGAAAATAAATTTTTTTCAAAATTTTAAAAATTCCTCGCAAAGAATTGAAAACTCTTATCCTTTTTTAAAAACTTTACTGAAATATTTTATACCAACATAATTTGCGCGCGCTATAGCGAGCATGTAACATTCCTCTATCACTTGATATAATAATATGAAATAAGATAAATGAAAAAGTTCAATACTAAGATGTATTTTAATATTTGTGAATGTTTTATTAAATCGACCACTGAAAAAAATTACTCGTCGGGCCAATTAGTTTAGTAATACAAATTTTATACAAGCGACATTTCTTCGTTTGATGAACCATTCGAATTGTTTAAAACGAACTAGGTTCAACAGGAAGTGTTGTCTAGTTGTCTTAATGTTGCCCTATATTAAGCTATAAATCTCCATGGCTCTGGAAATTAATTTTTTTTCTTAAAGTAATTATTTAGATTTACTTAGTTCCAACTCCCACTTCTGGAAGAACTACAACTTCCGACGACCAACGGGGAAAGTTTTAGAAAATGTTGAATTTAGGGGTTGAAGAAAAATTACAATTTTCCTATATTGGGATATAAATGTCTGTGGCTCTGGAAATCATCTCTTTTTTAAAGTGATTTTTTAGGTTTACCTAGTTTCAACTCCCTCTTCTGGAAAATTTACAATTCCCTAGTACCAACAGGGAATGTTTTGGAAAATTTCAAACTTCTTATTTCTTAAAATTTTCCTATGTTAACCTATAAATTACTCTGGCTCGGTAAATTAGTTTTTGTTCCTTTAAATGTTTTACTTTAGATTTACGTAGTCACTACTATCGCTTTCGGAAGCTTTACAACTTCCTGTGACCATTAGGGAGTGTTTTAAAAAAAATTTGATTCGGAGGTGGGGTGTAAATTGCAATTTTCCTATATTGACCCATAAATTATTGTTACAACACTGATAGAATTTCAGTGTTAAAAGTCATCTTCTTTAATGAAGAATGTCATTACTCAGTAATAAAAAAAATAGTAAAACAAAACCATTCAAACACCTGTAAAAACACTGTAACTTCGAATTGAACTGACGAAAGGACAACACTAGGAAGCCAACGTACTTTACTATTACAGATCGTTCTTTTTCAAATCAAATTTTTAATTTTCAATTTTAATGGAAAAAAATTCAACAGTTAAGAAATATATTTAATACACTGAAAGTCCCTTGTAAGTCAGTCCGCAATATGTTATTCCGAGAATTTCGTTCGGTGATCAGGGGAGCAAAGTGTACAGAGAGCGGCACTCTAAAGCCAGCAAACTCGTCCAGTACCGCACTAACAATGCTGGCGGTGCCACGCAAGCGCATAATTTCGTCAGTTCGCACGTCCGCACTTCGCTTCATTCGCTTTCAGTGTTTACGTTATGTGTTACAAAAATGTCGTAGGAAAACCAGAGGCAGCGTTTATTCTTCAAAATAGACAAACATTTAAAGAAATTTAATAAATATTTTTTACTGCGAACGGAAATCACATAGAAGTGCTTCATACGGACCTGATTGTTGAAACTGTAGTCGGTCCGCTATATGTCCATGACATTTTAGGCAAGAACCGAAATCGGACTTATATGGGACTTTCAGTGTATATAATTGAAGCAGGGAAAGCTAAACGGTGTTATAAGTTCACTTTTTGACGAAATACATTTTCCTTCACAAATAGTACTTTTTGGCTCTTTTACACATATTTTAGTGAAAAATTTACGTTTTGCAAACTTAGTATTTCAATGTATTCAAATATTTTTAAATTTCAAAGAATTCAAACTAAATGAATGAAGTTTAGCTTAATTTAGTTTAGTTTAGTTTATAGGCGGGCAAGGGCCTCGACAGCGGTGCCCCCTCTGACGCTCAGGCTATAAAGCCCATTGTGCCACACCCTTAACATTTCGCTCCTTGTGGTCAGTTCCAGATTTCTTGATGAAGCCCAGAATGTCGACCAATGTTTGCGTTATGATTTCCTTGTAATTTCCTTGCGTTGTAATGAGCCTCAAAGACGTGCTGCCTGAGCCTGGCTAGTGCCGGGCACTGACATAGGACGTGCAGGGATGTCTCGTCATCCCTTCCGCATTTCCTGCATTGTGTCGTGGGATTCAATCCCATTTTGTACTTGTGATAGTTCAAGCGGTTGTGCCCTGTGAGCACCTGAACCACTATCCTTAAATATTTCTTGGGGAACCTCAGGATTCCCCTGGCTCTGTCCATCCTGTGCGTAAAACCCAGGCTTTTGCCTGTAAGCAACCCTGGATTTGTTCCCAGTACCAGTTCTGGGTCTACGTATTCACTCGCTGCACCGCCATTCGCCAGCTGGTCCGCTTTTTCGTTGCCTCTGACCCCTGTGTAACCAGGAATCCATATGAGGGTCACGTTATTCTTTTCTACTAGTTGGTTTAATACCCTTCTGCATTCCTAAACCAGCTTTGATGTAATGTCCCGTTTTCTAACTGCAGGTTATGTAGCTTGGCTATCTGAGCAGATAGTAAACTGCCTGTCAGCCACGTCTTCCTCTATAAGTGTCTCAGCGCAGCGGAGGATGGCCAGGACCTCCGCCTGGAAGACGCTGGCATGTCGTCCAAGAGGGGCTCCCCATCCCCCTCCTTCCTGCGCTGTTGTATGTTCCTGCTCTGTTGTACGAGTATATTCCTGCTCCTGACCCCCCTTCTCCTTTGAAGCCATCTTTGCACCAGATTTCCTTTTAGAGGAGCGGGTTATCATTTGCTTTCCATACATCCCTGTTAGAGATGACGACGCGGAAAGCCCTAGTGAAGTTAAAGCGTTTTGTTATTTTGTCCTGACTCATTTCTAGAATTGGCAGTGTACTAATGTCACTTCGAAGCCTAGTGTGTTTAGTCTCTTGAACCCATCTATCTGCTCTTGCCAGGCGGCCCATCGCCCGAGCCGCTCCTGCAGTTATCTCAACGTGTAGGGGCTCTTCACAGAGAAAGTAGCCAATCGCCGCCGTGGGCGTAGTCCTCGTTTGTCTTGTCACACACTTGGACGCTAGTGTTTGTAATCATCGCAGTCTATCCTACATCGTTTGACGTTTCGCCTGTGGCCACGTATGGGAACTATGTTTTAAGGACAGCAGAGTAGAACTATGCTATCATGTCAGGCTCTAAACCCCATGTTAGACCAAAGGCTCTTATGCACATCCAAAAAGTCGTGACGAACTTTCCACATTGGGTCTCCAGATGCTTCGCCCAGTTCAGTTTACTATGCCGGATTACTCCTAGACATTCAACCGAATCTAAGATCATCAGTCTCTTGTCACGGATTGCAGGAGCGACGACCTTCGGCACTTTGTTTTTTCTCGTAAAAATGACCAGGCTCATATTTTCCGGATTCACCGAGAGCCTTGAAATTTTGCACATAGTCGTCTCATTTAGCCTATGAAGGAGACCATCGACCACAGTGCACCACAGGAGGGGTGACAAAACACCCCTCTGTGGGCATCCCCGCCGCGCAACTTCCTTAACTAAGCCTTCACCCCATTTGGTTTCGAGGCGCCTCATGCGTAACATGTTTCCTATCTGGCCTATAGCTGGCCTGGCCCACCGCAAATCCTGGGGGAGGGGTTTTGCTGATGACACCCTCTATATCCAGGAAGGTACCTACAGCATACGCCTCTCGTTCAAGCTGTTGCTTCAATTTTGTTACAGCAGCATGGAGCGCATTTTTTACAGAGCAGGCTGCCTGGAAGGCATGTTGCCCTTTGTGTAGCGACCAGCTTCTTTAACGTCTTCAGAATGAAGAACGTCAACTGATCGGCCTGAAATCTTTAGCAGCCGTGTAGCCCTCCTTCGCAGTTTTAGGAATGAAGCCCACTGCCATCCTTCCATGCCGTTGGCACGTATTTAAACACAATGCTCGCCGTGTATAGTTTTTTCAGTGCGTAGACGAAGTAGTCCATGCCCTTTTGTAAGAGTATTGGGTAGACGCCGTCCGCCCACAGTGATTGAAAGAGGCAGAAGGACCCTATGGCTCATCCCAAATTCTTGATATTCACGAACTTTGAGGCGAAATGCCAATCAGCCCTTTCCCTTTTAGTGTTTCATCTTCGTCTTCCGCAAACACGCCATCTTCATGCCTTTGAGCCCAAGGCGAGCTTTCGGATCTTTCTCTAGGATCTTGTGGAACTTCGCTGTCTCCGAAATGCCCCTCGAGTCTTACTGGCGGAGGGTTCTTATGTTCTTCTTGCATTCATTCTAAGCGAACTTGTAGTTGCCCAAGTTTGAAGGCAATTTAGTTCTGTTTGCCCTATTGTACATCGCTCTGGTCTTTTTACGGAGCTTTTCTAGGTGGGTGTTCCACTCCTCCGCCATTTTCCTAGATTTTATTGTACTTGTAGGGACATTATTCTCATATGATGTGATCAGAGCCCTCCGTAGAAACTCCGTGGCGTGCTCTAACACATCTATGGTACCGTATTTCGTGGGAAAATTCACGAGCCTACCTTTGAATTCCTCCTTGTACGAGTCCCAAAGTATGATCCTGGAGTTTCTGATCATTGACACCGCCGTTTTTCTTAGGGAACCTTGAAACAAGATATATCCTGTTTTTGTTGTGGAATGTGGGAGTATTGCCTCGGTTGAGGATTTCTAGCTGGGTATCCGCTAAGTATTCGAGTAAGTTTCTTCCTCTGTCGTTGATGTTTGTGCTCCTCCACACTATATAGTAGAGTTTGCCTCACAACCAAACAGCAGAGGTATCTTATTCTCTTGGCAGTGTTAAATGAGAGCCTCAACCTTTCTAGGAGGTCGGGCCGCCTCAGCTTCGCCCGGGAGATGAGTTGAGGCGATATGCAACTTTTGTCTTTCTTCGCTTTGGCCCTCAGTCTCACCTTAATAACGGTGAGGTCCCTGAAGCAGAGCTCAGGTACCAAAATCGCATCCACACCCTTGACGGCTATACATGCCCTTGGTGCTTTTTGCGTGGCCCCTTATATATGGACCTCCTAACCTACTCTCCTAAGCTACTAATCCTTTCCCGGTACAACCATGATTCTTTGACTAGGGCTAGCCCTGTCTGCACCTCTGCCATACACCTGGTCAGCACCACCGAAGCGCCTTTGCTATAGTACAAATTTATCTGTATCATTAAGGTTCTCGTCTTGGCCATTGATCGACTAATGCGGGGCATCTCTGGATGCTTCATGGACCCCTTGTGAAGGCCTGTTCGGTCACCCGGAAGGAGACCCTACAAGCCCCTAGGTAGGGCATGTAATTTAAAGTTGCAAGCGCCCTTATTTCGCCCTGTTTATTGGAGTATACTCTCCAAGAATCTGTTAGTAGGGTGGGGTCGTAGAAGCTCAGGCGCTTTAGAACGACCGTCGAATCCTCGGAGGTACCGGGAATCAGTATGGTCGCTCTGCGGAGCCTTTGAAGATACTCAGTCCCCTGGGTTTCCACGTTTAGATCCTCTTTGAGCCCAAACGTTGGAGTCCTCTCCACCAGGCAATCCATCGACCAGATGTCTGTAGCCTGCACAGCAATGGCCTCCGACCTGAGGAAGATGTCGCCAAATGTGAAAACGCGCCCCTCGAGGAGTAATGCGTCAATTTGCTTTGAGATTTCCTCCCTCAGCTTGTTCAATTTCCTTAGAGTTAGGCAGACTTCAGGATAACCCGATGCCACGACAACTCTCACCAGGGCGTTGTTAGCAATCTGTGCGAATGTAAATCTCTGAATTTTCAGAGCCTTTGGCCGTTTCAACTCCCTATTTGGGGGAGTGTCTTTGGAGTTCTTCCTCCTCTTACCCGTAGGCCGAGCAGGAGGAGTAGCTCCAGATGTTTTTGGCTTTTCCGAGACCCCTCGTGAGGAGCCTTGGCTGCTTTTCGAAAGCCGCACTTCGCGGGCTTTCTTTTTTCTGAGCACTAGCTCGGTTTTTTCTCTTTACAGAGAGCCCATTCATTCTCTATTCTATCAATGCAATCTTGATTGCTGTCATCGGTGGTAGTCATCCTCCATTGGCGGTGGGTTAGGTGAAGACCCCGAGACGGAGCCCTCAATATTTGTATTTTTATTTGTTTTTTAGGCATAATAAATCCACGAGTAGCTAGGAAAATTAAAAACACCCCCTGCCGAGCCCACTTGCAGGGGGAGGGTCTAAGTACTAAGGAATTCGATATGATATCCCAAAGTCTCCGTTTAGACACCTTTTTCGAGACCCTGTCGAGATGCTTAAGGATTTGGTAATCTTAGTGTCATTTCCCTCGATATTCCAGGAGGCTTTGGCTCCTGGAAGGATCGCTCCCTGGTTCATGTTCCACAGACGAAAGTCGTCCAATTCCCCAGAGCAGCAATACCTCGCGATGCGGTCCCTCTAGTTCTTCTTCTCCTGTTCATGCCAAAATTTCTCATCTTACCCTATTTGAAGTTAAGTTTTGATGGGGCCCCAACCAGAATTTCTAGTTTAGAAAAAAAATGATGGGGGCTGTATCAGGCTCCAGTGAGGGATCCCATGCTTCGTGTAACCCATGCAGAAATCGTCCCATTTGTCGCTAGTTAAATTAGGGCAGTGTTCAAATCCTCACTAGAACAACTAAATTAGTAGTTTCTACTCGGGACCCTTTAAAGCACTGTTAAGATTTTTCATTCTTTGTGACTATATATTATTCCAGTCATTTATCAGAATATTGAACAACAGTGAGTAGAATTCCTGAAAACAAGTGCAGTAAAATATTTTGGTACAAGTGTAATATGAATTTAGTCTTCATGAGAGACAAAGGAAAGTTATTCTTCAAGTTGAAATATAGTTGTGTTTTTCTAAGTGCAATTGTTGTCTCGCGAGGGCCAACTCAAAATTTCTACACGGATTAGTTTACAAATAACCAAAATTTCCACCTAAATTCAGAATAAAATTAATTTTACTGGTTTAATAGCATCGATATTGTCGGGCGATAAAAGGGTACTCTCGTTAGGGTCTGGCTAGGGGATCTAGCTAGAATCTGGCAAAAACTGCGTTTGGTAAGTAAGGTGAATTTTCCGCTAGATGGCGTCAAAAATGAACTTTATAGTATATGACCAAGAAGTAGCACTCTTCAAAGTAAGCTCTACCTAGCTTCAGCCAAAACCGACGCTCAGTTTGCGTTTGGCATACGTTTGGAGTAGGCGTGTCAGTAGCTTTCAAAAAATGGAGAAAGAAGAGTTGCGTGCAGTGATAAAATATTTTCATTGGAAAAATTGGACGGCCGACGAAACCTGGATCCACCACTATATACTCAAGACAAAGTAGCAGTCAAAGCAGTGGTTACTGTCTGGTGAAAGTGCGTCAAAGAAGGCGAAGACTGTTTTGTCAGCTGGGAAGATGATGGCCACAGTATTTTGGGATTCCCAAGGAATTATCCTAATTGATTACTTGGAGAAGGGTAAAAATATAACAGAAACATTCTATGCATCATTCTTGGACCGTTTAAAAGACGAGCTACAAAAAAAATGGCCACGATTGCCGCACAAAACAGTGCTGTTTCATCACGACAACGAACCAGCTCACACATTCGCAATCGCAATGGCAAAAATACACGAACTGGGCCTCGAATTGATTCTTCATCCACCCTATTCTCTTGACTTGGATTCGTGCGACTTCTTTCTATTCCCTCACTTGAAGACCTGGTTCGGTGGGAAGAGATTCTCGCCCAGTGAAGAAGTAATCGATGCCGTAAATGCGTATTTTGCAGACCTCGAAAAATCTTACTTTTCTGAAGGGATGATAAAATTGGAATTTCGCTAGACTAAGTGTGTAGCTTTCGAAGGAGACTACGTTGAGGAATGAAGGAAAACTTTTTAAAAAATTTGTACCTGCTTTTTTGCCAAACTTATCAAACGACCCTCGTATATCCCCCGGACGTTAAAAAAAACTCATAATATCTAGTTAAATAAAATACTATCTTATTATATATATTTACGGCAAGAAACAATAAACATATCTAATGTAGTTAATGTAAATACTACTAAAAAAAACCCAACCTAAGTAGATTCAGAATAATCACTTTAATTGCGTGATATTGTAGTTCTACTGGTCGACAATGTTCTTTCCTACAATGCATTGTGACCCAGTGACACATGAGTATTCTAAACATTTGCGTACTAATAGTTTCTAATACCAATGATTGCATTTGCTTGAAAACTATCAATTTGTATTTAAAATTTGATTTAAAATTACATTTGAAGTAAATAAATATGCACTATAAATATCTAGAATTGTTTGAGTTAACATTTGACGCCGTGGGTTTTCAGGAAATATCTGATATTATCTGGTGAAAATAAAAAGAAGTTTAACTTTCAAATTTTACTGCATTTATGCGGGAAATTTCGCTGGCTTTTAAATGTGTATCTGAGTTACTTCATCCTGAGCCTCATTTTGAGTCGAAATCCATCTCGAGTGTATGAATGAATGAATCAATGTCTAATACGAATTTATCGGATTATTGGATATCCTATGGAGATTTGCATATGTGTATACTTCGCGTCGCCCCGAGAACAGTTTGCCTCAAAAGTTGTGTATCGACATGTGAATATCTCGTTTGTAATGGTTTCATCTATGCCTGTGGCGAAGTAAAAAACGTGATATCGACACAAATGCATATATGTAGGTAACCACTAGAAAAAGTTGATTAGGCAACAACACTGCGTCAAGCCTCGTTGCCGGGTGCCACGAGTCAAGTGCATCCAACTGCACCAAATCTGTTAAATAATGAACAAAATTCAAGTAGAAAAATATTTTTTAGAGACTGAACTCTTAGATTTATGCTCAAAATATTTTCTTTTCAGGAAGAAAGATTCAAAGTAAATATATTTAATTAAAGTAATTTCAAAATTAAATTAATTTTACATTTAAATGTACACTGTAAAAAGTTTCATGTAATTTTCCCACAACAATCATAGGACACAAAAATACCAGTGATCTTTATGAAAAATTTACAAAAAAGTTGTAAATTTCACACAAAGAACGGTGTAAAATTACATGAAAAAAATATATATTCTGTAATTTTTCCTTAATGTTGTAAATTTACATCGATCTTTGCGGTAAAATTATCACAATTCTTGTTGTAAATTTCCATTACGTCCATGTAAATTTCCCGCAGAGATCACTGGTATTTTTATGCCCTATGAATGTTATAAATTTCATATAGTTCTGAGAAAATTCATTCAGGAATCAGTGTAAATTTATAATAAACGTGTAATCTTCCCACAACAATCATAAGGAAAAATTACAGAACGAAATGTATTCTTCAGTCACAATTTTTTACAGTGTAAAACATTAAAAAAATGAAAAGAACTTGGTGGGGCTGATTAGGTAATTTAAAAAGTATAACCTTTTTAATACAAGAAAAGAAAATTTTAGAAGCTTGGTGAAATTATTTCAAATATTAAAGTAAAGCCTTTCGAAACTTATCCCCTATTATCAAGGCAAGGGAATGAAAAATCAACAAACTAACAAGAATGAAAAGGACAAAAATTAGTTTATTGGCGAGATTAATTGTCATCAATCAATCTCGCGAAGTTTTATGATTATAAGTATTTAAAATTGCTGTTTAAAAGTAATTCTGAACATTTTTAGACTGTAATTTATAAAAATGTTCTTTATATATTTTTATACGAGAAATTTTTAATTGGTTAATGCTTTTAACTAATTTAAAGAAAGTTTCTCTTATTTTTTTTCAATTACTTGAACAATGTCGATTTCACAAATTTATTGAATTGAACGAATAAAATTCCCGATACTGTAACATTCCAGAATAAAAATATTTCAAATAGAAAATTCCCAAAATTACAAAATTGCCGACAATTTGAAATACCCAAATTTGAAAATTTCCGGTAATTGAAAGTTCAGAAAATAAAATTGCCGATATTATAAAATATCAAACGCTGTAATATTTCCGACACAGGAAATTTGTTGAATCTAAATAATTAAAATATTGTTTTGATAATAAATAAAAAATTGAATAAAAATAACAAATAAAAATAATAGGTTTATCAAATAACTATTTTATTTTTCTATTATTTATTATTCTTTATTTTAATGTTTAACAATATTTTATTATCTAGATTCAGAAGTTTTATAATTCAGGAATTTCCCCGAGTCGGGGATTTCATCATACGGGAATTTTTCAATTTGGGAATTATAAATTGTGGGCAATTTTATAATTTCGCGAATTTTCTATTTCGAATCTTTTCTTTTTCGTGAATTCTCCAGTTTTGGGAATTTTATTTTTCTGGAATTTGCAGTCACCCCTATATATTGTACATTAATTTAGTCAAAATAGTGAATGTATAATTTTTTTAAAACCAAAAACCAATTTTGGGAGGTGGGATTAATCGAAAAATGACTTTCTTTTTAAGAAATATGTCACTTCCGAACAACAAATGATTGGAAAACGAACTTGCATCTCATTCAGTATATCTGTTAAATATATTAGAAGAAAATAACAAGAAATTATTTATAGAGGTGACCAAGTAATCGATACTTTCCGAACGGAAACCAAGTCTTAAGCTGTTTTAAAGATTTTAAGAAGCATCAGAGCTGAAAGTATGGATGGATATAGAAACATATGTACTGTCTTTCGATAAGGCTTTTTATGTATTTTATTATATATACGGTTTTGTTAGTAAAATGTTTGTTGAAATCTTTTTTTTTTAATAAATTATTGATATTATGCTTATAAATATTTAAAAATTACAACGTTTTGGATAAAAATGAGAGATTTCTAAAGAAAAAAAAATTTCAGTAAAATATTGCTGATATTCTATTTTTTTCGATTGCGGATGGACTAAAAACACAGTGAAGAAGTCTAAATATTTTAAGTTTCTCAAAGATTAAGATCAAAAGTTGATTTTTCAAAGTGCTTTAAAGAAAAAAAAATTGAGTTTTTCAATTATTGTACGTCACAATAATTTATTAAAATTCAATAACTTATTAAATTTCGGTAATATTTATACACTTAACCACATGTATACAAATGTGCTTCTAAAGTTATAGTGAGGACACTATACAAATTAGATGATTTGATGTTTCGATAAATATTATTTTGAATGATGGAAATTACATATTATATACGTATTTTATGACATATATATGTATATTATATAGTATGTAGTATATGACAGTTTATATTATTTACATAAAAAATATTTGCCGTTACTAGAAAGATAGACACGCCAGTATTCATATAATTATAATGAATAAGCCTAATGTTTTCCGGAAAACAGGCTCCTAACGAGGCAAAGGAAAATCAATAAGAAGTATTTTTTCATGGAGGCATATGTAATATATACGTATTTATTGATCATGTACTCCTCTGCTGCTTTTCGTCAATTCAGATTTATTTCAGTTCTTCTCAAAGTCTCTATTGTTTTTTGCAGTGATGGGAAGTAACTATTTTATTTTAACTAGTTACTGTAACTAGTTACTTTTTTTTGGTAACGATAGTGGTAACGAAATTACTTTTGTAAGTAAGTAACGAATTGGTAACTAGCTACATTTTTTTCAGTAACAGTAACTATAAAAATTGTTACTTTCTTAGTTACTTTTGAAATGTAGTTCACAAGTATTTTTTACGACAATCGATCAATTTTATTGCTTTAACAACTTTTTTTTTCATTTTCACTATTCAAATTGTGGTGGCAGATATCCGTAGAGATTTATAGTCCAGTACAGGCAAAACGAAATTTTTCTCCCACCCTGGGATTCAAAATTTTTTTAAATGTATAAAAACACTTAGCAGGAAATAAAAAAATAACTTCATATCTTGACAATGAATTTTTTAACCGGAAATTTAACTAATCCAGTTATTTTACTTATTATTTTAGTTGAAAATTCATCTTTTTTTGTTAAAAATTTAATTATTTGGTTGAAAATTTGATTATTCTGTTCGAATTTGAACGATCTTGAAAGAAAATCATTTCATTGGCTTAAAAATTCAACTGTTTTGTTGAAAATTAGTTTTGGGTTGAAATAAACTGTTTTTGATTTAAAATGAAAATTTTTTGACTGAAATAAATGAACTATTACCATTTTGTTGAGGATTCATCTTATTTTGTTGAAAATTAATTCATTCTGTTGAAAATTCAATTATGACATTTTTGGTTGAAAACTGATCTTTTTCAGCTGAAAATTTCTATATTTTGTTAAAAATTCGTCTTTTTTGTTAAAAATTAATCTTATCAGTTGAAAATTTATCTCTTTGCTTTCAAATTACACTGTTTTGTTTAAAATGGATATTTTGTAACTGAAAATTTATGTATTTTGTTAAAAATTCATCTCTTTCATTTCGAATTGAAGAAACTTGTTGAAAATTCGTCTTTTTCAGTTGAAATTTCATCTATTACATTTTCTATTGAGAATTCATCTTTTTGGATCAAAAATTCATTATTTAGTTGAAAATCAACTTTTTTGTTGAAATTCGCCTCTTTGACTTGAAATTTCAACAGTCTAGTTGATTTTATTTCTCTTTTTAATGAAAATTCAACTATTTTGATGAAAAATATTTTCTTGGTTGAATATAACTGTTTTTGATTTAAAACTGAACTGTTTTTTAGTTGGAATATCAACTATTACATTTTTCACTGAGGATTCATCTTTTTCGGTTAAAAATTGATTTTTTCAATCAAAAATTCAAGTATGTCATTTTTTGGTGAAAATTGACCTTCTTAAGTTGAAAATCCATGTATTTTGTTTAAAATTCGTCTTTTTTGGTAAAAAATTATGTTTTTGGTTGAAAATTTACCTCTTTGGTTTCAAATTTAAATATTTTGTTGAAAATTCATCTCTTTTGGTAGAAATATTGAATTTTTCATTCAGAATCAAACTTTTTTGGATATAAATTTTATTATTTGGTTGAAAATCAACATTCTTGCTGTAAATTCGCCTTTTTGACTTGAAACTTCAACAATCTGGTTGATATTTTTTTTGTTTTGACTGCAAATTCAACTAGTTTGTTGAAAAATTGTTTTTTGGTTGAATGTTACTGTTTTTGATTAAAAATAAAATTATTTTTTGGTTGAAATATCAACTATTACATTTTTTGTTAAAAAGTCATATTTTTTCGTTCAAAATTCATCATTTTAGTTGAAAATTTATCTCTTTCGTTGAAAAATAAACTATTTTGTTAACATTTGAAGTCTTCTAGAAGTGGAAGTCGTAACTAGGTAAATCTGAAGATTCATTTTTAGACAAAAATAGTTAATTTTCAGCGCCAAAGAGATTTATAGCCCAAAATAGGAAACCTGAAATTTTTCTTCCACACTGAAATTCGAAATTTTCTAAAACATTCCTTGTTTTAGAAATATTATGTAGGTCATGGCTAACCTACGACTTTCATCAAAAAGTGTAACAACTGCCACTCGAAAGTTATGAATGAAGTTTTGTAAAAATTAAATTTAGATATCCATGTATAAAATACGAAAATAACTGAAAAAGTAACGATAGTTATTTTTTTTGATTAATGCAACTGAGCAAAAGTTACATTTTGAACCGGTAACGACAACGATAACTAGTTACTTCTTTCGTGATGCAACGGTAAATATAACTAGTTCCCTTAAAAAAGTAACTTACCCATCACTGGATTTATGAAATTTATATCTTAAACAAACACAATTCGTCATCGCATTTAAACGCATAATTTATTTCCATCGCATAATTTTGAAACTTTCGCGTAATTTCGAACTTTGTATTACATTTTTTTTTTTTTTTGAAGAAAATGGTAAAATCTTAATATAGTTTAAGCTAATTTATTATATTTTGACAGTGAAACTATTTTTCTTTTATTTTGTGAAATATGAGTTAAAAAATTGGACAAAGACATATTGTTGCATTTTGAATTTTTCGCTTATTGCTAAAATATAGATTAGGTCGGTTGCTGACATACCTGCTAATTAGTGTGCATCATAGTAACCTTTTTTTGAATTTGCTAAAACCTTCAATCAAAAATTTCTTCCTTTTGGTGAGAAAATGATCGCCAATTTTTGCTAGATCTTAAAGAAAATATTTGGAGGTCGTGACCTAGGTTACTTTTTAACTAAAAACACGACTTCTCAACGTTTTTGAATTTTTATTTTCACAGTTTCAATTACTCCATCTTATGTAAATCAGAAAATATTTAGCTGGGTGGCATATAACTCTCAAACTTTGTTTGCTTGGAAAAAAATATTTTCGGCGATTAATAACACCCTTAAGATAGCGATTTTTGGATAATGTTGAGATTGAACAGTCAAATTCATTCCTATGAATTTTTTGAAAATTATGAAGTTTTAAAAAAATATTGCTTATTCTAGTGACAATAATTTCTGAAACTGAACAAAAATTTCAAGCAATATGTATCCCACAATTATGAAACAAAATTTCTTTTAATTAATAAATCACTAAGTTCTTGTGAAAGAAAAATTTGTGATATCTTATTGTTTTATAATTAGTTGAGAAAATTGTTAAACAAATAAATAATATATGCAACACATTTTATGTTATTAAAATTTAAAATGGAGACTAAATTAGAGAAAATAATTTTTTATAATTATAACATAGTATCAGACGACTGAACTACTTTTACTGGAACTGGTTTCAGTAGAGAAAATGAATGTCAAGGAAAATCTGGAAAACTGGAATAGTTTGCTAAATGTATTGCATAAGCGAGACTGAATGAATAAATAAAGAGTTTTTTGCATCGCACAAGATGGAATAATTGTAATTAGAGAAATGAAAATTTTAAAACTTCAAGATCTGTTTTCGGCATAAGAACCTACGTAGAGACCTCTCAATATTTATTTTAAAATCTTGCAAATATAGGGAATTTTTTTTGTGCCAAAGAAAAGAAATTTTCGATTTAAGATTTCAGCGAATTAAAAAAAAAAGGATTTCGTGAGGCACTTAGACATCCCATATTGAATGTCGCACATCAAAAAAATTTCATCCCAGTTTCCCTATAGGAAGACTTCGTTTTATCTGGGTGAATCAACAGCAGTCTTTCGATTATGATACGGGAATAAAATTTTTTTTGGTGTTTCCGGAAATGAAATAAAGTAATTAGTGAGATAAAATACGAGGTCTCGGTCTTTAGAGTGAAGTTAGATTTTCGTAAAAATTGTTGTTGTTTTAAATTGTTATGATATATGAAATAAAGTCTGACAACCGACCGTTTAGGGGAGAATTCGAATTTTTTAAATTCCAACAAATTTTTTAAATTCAATAAATTTGTCTAAATGGCAGTCCTGCTATAGAGATCCTAGAATGAAACTTTTTTTGCTGTCAAATGTTTGCTGCCTGACATCAAATACAAGTAATTTGTGAAATGAAATCCGAGAACCGAGCGTTTAGAAGAAAAATAACTTTTTTAAATTTTGACAAATTTTTTTAATTTAATGAATTAGTCTGAACAACAGTCTTCGGATAGAAATACTAAGATTAAACTTTTTTTTTTCTATTGTTGAACATCGAATACAGCTAATTTGTGAAACGAAATCCGAGAACCGAGCGTTTAGGGGAAAATTAGAATCAACATTTTTTTAAATACATTGGAGTGCGTGTATGGCTAAACCGGTAGTTAATTGTAAAGCGTTATGACGATTAAAACAAAAACTATATGCGTCTTATCCAAAAATGATCTAAAGCAAATTTGTAGACATTTGCGGGATGAACAATATTTCTTCCCAACATTTTTTCGTATGTTGCATAGCTTGTCTGAAAAACTGTTTTTTTTTTGTTTGTAATAACATTTTCCAAAATTAAGATAAAAATTATGTATGTTATCAAAAATTCGTTTCACTCAATTTTAAAAATCTTTCAGGATTCTTTCGAAAGTAATCTTGACTACAGACTACAGACTACTACAGAAAAACATCCTCGTAAAAATTCTTTTTTCTTACTCAGAGTGCCTCAAAACGTGGAGATTTGATGAAAACTGTTAATGTCAAATGTTACATAAAACTAATGCCTTCTCGTTAGGATGAGGATATAAAAACATATGAAAAACTAAACTTTTATTCTAGGGTCGTAGATGTTCCTATTTTTTTGCACAAGATTGTATTCATTCGTAATTTTGTGTCGCAATGGGTAATTTTTAAAAAAAACAATGATAAATTCAGATAAGGTGTTGCGGTTGTAAATTTTCAAAATATTTCTAAGAAAATTTTAGCTTTCATGTAACGTCATTTTGGGAGAAACGATGTGAAGTGAAATTCGGGAAATATTCATAGGCTCTTCATTTTTTTTTGTAGAGTAAAAACTGTGATTTATGAAAGTAATTTAGTAATTAACACAATAATTAATTTTCTGCCTATATTTTCTTTTCGCAGAATTGGTTGAAAATCACGGGCCAGCAGCAACGCAACATATCTATTACATTAAAGCTCGTTATTACGAAACGATTCCTCGAATTGGACAATACCGTTTACCAAATGAACCATTTAAAATAGCAATAGAGGTAATAGACGGACAGAGATACATCATTGGAGCAATCATAGGCAAAAACTCGAGCGAAAAGTTGATGGCCTTCAAAGGTATGAGGGGCGATAATTTTATAAGATTCATGATACACATCCCGAGTCTCAAGAATATCGCAATACCCCAAAATAGTCCTCTGAATGATCGGTTCCACAATGCATACGATCATCCATTGAACATTGGTTATGCCATGGAAGCTGCAAATACACACCCTTATGAACCCATTTTTGATACCCTGCCAATGGCTTAAAATAGAAAGAAGACATCTTTGTCAAATCCAAATGTACCCACGCTTTTTTGGTAGATTTTGTTTTAAAAATATACTGGTATAAGAAAAGAATCTTCGACATATTGGGCTGTAACCAACAAGGTTGAGGTATATGTCTACATCCAAACTCGCCTGTTGGTAAACCGGCTGCGCTCGGGAGTTTTTGGTTTTCTGCAGTTTTCCACTCCCCTGAACAAATGTTCAGTCGAATGAGAGCGCTTATAAAAAAAATTCGGCTGCAGACGTTAGGGGATTTTGGACATTAAAAAACCACAGTACGTCAGGCATTTCTCAGAGGCTTATTATGAGAGTTGGTGTATTTGGGAATTTTGGGAATAGATTTGAGCTGAAAGATTTAATGCTTGACGATATCTCGCATGAGGGGGGATTTAAAAATATATATAAAATAATACTTTTTCTCAATAAATAAAGAATTTATGTCAAATTCGTGATTGATTATTTTTCCTTCTTTTTCGAATTCCTTATTTCTCCTAATAATACATTATGGACCACTACTTGTTGATAGAAAAAAATTAAGAAAGATATACGATAACAAACGGGAAGAAGGCTTGGGAAAAAAATTAGAGGCCTCTAGGTAACTGAAAAAATGGGATTTCAAAAAAAACTTATATTACATGGCTTAAATACAGTGTGACAAATAGAAAAGTTTAATAAAAAAACATTTTATTAACTTTACTGGAACAAGCAGTAGGCCATATTGTGAAGATTGTAAAAAGGCGCTACGTCGCCTACACCAACAAAGCGTATTTACAAGGCTTTACTTCAAAATGGAAAGATTAATGACAAATACGGAAGTATAATAAAAGAACGCGATTGTGTAATATTTTCAATGTTATTGAAAAAATGAGAAGATAGTATTGCGGTCTTCGAAGTATTCTGTAAAAATGACAAAAGTTCTAAAAAAGTATCTTCCAAAATAAAAATAAAGTATCAAAGAAGCAGCCTTTGTAAATCAGTCAAAAATTAGTATTTTAAATAAAAGAGTACTGTAAAAATACTTCAAACAAAAAAAAAGAAAGTATTTGAAAGGAATTTCTTCCATACTTTTGTGTATGTAAATAACTGCGCCAAAGACTGCATCGAACAAGTAGATGATAAAAGTTGGGATTTTTTCTGAAATCTTATGAACTCCCTGCTGACAGTCCATTGGATGACTATTACTTTGCCCAAACATTATTTATAAATGGCGAATTTTCAACAATATACATAAATTTTTAACTAAAAAGGATAAATTTTCAACCAAAGAAATGAATTTGAAACTTAAGTGATGAATCTTGGAACAAAAAAATGAATTTTTGATAATAGAGTTCGAATTTCAAACAAATAGTTGAATTATCAACCAGAAAGTATTATTTTTTACCAGAAAAGATGAATTCTCAACAAAAAACATGAATTTGCAACCAAATAGTTCAATTTTGAACTGAACACTATAAATTTTCAACCGAAAAAAAGGATTTTTAACTTACTGGTTCAACTCTCAACAAAGTAGTTGAATTTTCGATCAAAATTGTTATAATTTCAAATAAAAAATAGTTCAATTATATAACATATATATATATATATATATATGTATGTATGTATGTAT
>JAUMHM010000031.1:44086442-44105515 GCA_032362435.1 Melikaiella ostensackeni | reverse complement strand
TGAGAAATGAGCGCCAGGCATTTCTTAGACCAACATAATTCTATATTAGATTTAAACGAAATTTTCAAATAAAATTGGAAATTAATTTAAATTGAACCGAAAAAAATCGACATTAGCTCAGCCTCTAATTCTAGATAATGGTAGAGGGGATAATTCTTCCATATTTTAATTCACTTACGTTAGATTAATAAGTCCTAGAATTATATTTAAAAAACTTTTATTGTCAACTTGGAGGTTGGTTTATTGGATACAATATTTTAATTGAACAATTGACAGGGAAGCATTGGGGGGCAAAACAAAGAACTACACAAAATGTCGGACAAAAAAACAAAATTCTAAAGTAACAAATTCAATTTAGGACCTTTCGTCCGGATTTTCAAGATCTACCGAAATAGGGTTTAGGTTTAATCAAATCGTGGTTCATAAGGCAACAATTCTGACACAGAGGTTTCAATAATTGATTAACCCAAGATATCATTTAGAATAATATAATAGGAAGGTCGAAACAAACTTAGGGGAACAGGAATGATTCAAATTTAATGAAATTCATGAATAAAGAAAGTTTGAATTCAGGGAAGGGTCTCAAAAACATGGGGGAAAAACAAAACGAGGATAACTCAAACACAAGAAATCAATCTGAGAAACGGCCATTTCTGGATAACGGAGGTTATGATCGTACACGAAAATAGCCTTCAATTTAGACACATATCATCCTATTTTTTTGTCTACTAGCATAAGATGTTTACCCAAGTAGCTGCACATTATGTAAAAATTTCATGGAAAAATAATTAATTACTCTTGGGATATCGGCAATTTAACATGGTAACGGAGGTTACGCGTACGTTACCTTACCAAAGGGGCCATACAAAATCCGGAAAATCATCCTTTCTGAATTCAGAAAAAAAGACTCTACCGTAAGAAATCTTCCTCAGAGACTAGACAAATTTCAGGAATCGATTTCAAGATCAAAATCATACTCAATAACACACAATAATATTCACTTTTTAGAGAGTCAGTTAAAACAAGGTGCAGTTCCGAAAGCTGCTCGATGAAAGGTGAAGAATCTCAAAATGTTATCTTCCTTAGCAACGAGATGCATCCTAATTGGCTGGTAAGAAATGCGTTTATTGGAGTTGCTAAGGAGCTTGAAAGATGTAAAGACTGGTCAGGGAGGTAACTATAGATAGCTTTCAGGGGTGCCGTGTCCAAACAAAAATAATCTCCTCTGAATCTGGTGATAATAAAAATCTACCAATTCGGTCCAATAGATGTTGAATAATTGTCCCAGACATCCTCTCCGAAATATTTGGTAACCAAGCCGGCTACTAGGACTTCAGTGAAACATCCAAATTAAAGGCATTAGCACCGGGAACGTTCACAGTGATAATTTGGGCCTGAGCTAAAGAGGCCCCACTTGCATTGTCGGGGATCGACAATCAACCTTCAAAAATATGAAATCTTGAATTTCACTCCAAGGTAGATAACTTATTGGGCATCACACAAACTAAATGGCATAGCATATCAAAATCTTCAATAAGTTTTGAGGTACGATCAGAAGGACGGAAGTAGGTTGACACATAGCAGTAGAAGTGGCGGGAATTTCAAATATGTTGAGTTACTCCAATTCACAATAGGCATCCCCAATTGCTTCTTGAAGTCTCCTTTTGGATTTGGAATGGTTAAGGATTCTTCAGAACAGTTAGGGATTGATTAGGATGATTAAGGATTCTTCAGGACGGTTAAACCTCAGCAAATACATACAATAAAACAAAAGGAAAACAGGCAAAATCAATTCTTAATATTAAAGAACTAAACTAAATAAACCCAGATCTTGGAAAACCGTGCAGCTTCCGGATTCTGATAATCTTTAATTTCAAATCTTCTAAAATCAAATTTATTAAACTATTGATTTTCTGAAAAAAACTAGCTTGTGACTTGCCATAAAAATGCAACGTCACAATGAAAAAAATTCAAGAGATTTTGAAGCAATTCAAAAGGATTCAATAAAATTATAAGAAGGTATAGACCTGAATTCAATAGTGGTTAATCTTTGGACTCTCTTTTTTAATTTATCGAAAGAAAACAAAATCAGTTTAGAAAAAAAATCTTATAATGCAAATTTCTTACATGTTTCCTTCATTCTGGCCAATAGTTTTTCTGCCACACTTTTTCACGTGGCAAAGATGTGATTTGAAGTTTTGATTAATACCTATAATGGCATTAATAAAATAAAAGTCTTTTGTTCGTTTCTTGAAAAATATCTTTCATGCTGAAAAATGGTTGAAAACAAATTTGGCAACTAAATAAAATGAATATTGGCTTTCGGAAACAAATAATATACAATAGATTTTAATTTTCGACTAAAAGGAGCAAAATCACATATCACTTTTCACGGTTTTCTGCTATATAAAATATTCATGCTATAAGGTTCACAATTTTTATTCCTACAGAATTTCATGCAAAAAGAACACTTCAAGCAGAAAAAATGGAAAAAGTTGTGACAATTAAAAAATTATATTTCCCCCATTTGAAAAGTTTTCATTTCGAAGAGGGAAAATAGGAGGTAAAAGCTTTTGAAAATTCTATTCGATTCAAGAAAGTGGAGGAAATTCAGGCAAAGAACAAGAATTCAAGCGCAACCATCGGCACTCAACCCTGGGAAATATTTTACACGCGGTTGGCTGGGCGCTATTCTCTGATTTTCTCTCTGGAGATTCTTGAAATATTTATTCATTGTATGTTATACAGCATATAACTTTTAGTATTTCGTGTAACTGTTCAATCCGTTTTTCGATATCCAGAGCTTGGAAGAGATATTCTATTTTTTAAATATATAGTTTCATTTAAAAAATGATATCAAATTACTCAAGCAATTGATAATTCATTTGCAGTTAAAGAAGTTTGTAAATAAATAAGTTGAAATTTGTTGGAATCACTTCATTCTAAGATGCTAAACGGAACAATACCTTTTGCTTATTGTCAATGTCCGAACTGTTTTGAATTATTTCTCTCGAAAGTCTCGAAACCGCAACTAAGTTACACTTTGAAATAGTGATTTTCTTACAGAATATTGAATGCAAATTCCATCGGATTATAGGTATGAGCTTTTACAAACTTTGCAATTACATTTAAAGTCATTTAAACTTTAGAGTGTGAAGTCCTCAATTCGTTATAGTAAATTGTGCCATCAGAAGTAGAGAAGAGAAGCACTTCTTTTTGGAGTAAAAAGTATAATCCCTAAGGATTCAGAGGCAAGATTTAGTCCCTCCAGTGATGAGTAAGTTACTTTTTAAAAGGAACTAGTTATCGTTACCGTTACCGATTCAAAATGTAACTTTTTTTTAGTTACATTCCCAAAAAAAGTAACTAGCGTTACTTTTTTAGTTACTTTTGTATTTTAAAAATATGTATCCAAATTTAATTTTTATAAAACTTTATTCATAACTTTCGAGTGATAGTTGTTACACTTTCTAATGAAAGTCGTAGGCTGGTCATGACCCGCATAATATTTCTAAAACAAGTAATGCTTTAGAAAATTTTGGATTTAAGTGTGGAAGAAAGATTTCAACTTTCCTACTCAGGGCTATGAATCTCTTTGACGTCGAAAATTAATTATTTCTTTCTAAATGTGTTTCTTTAGATTTACCAAGTTACGACTTCCACTTCTAGAAGATTGACAATATTCTAAGAACAACAGAATTTTCAACAAAATACGTGAATTTTCAACAAAAAAGAATGAATTTTCAACCAAAACAGACATATCTTTAACAAAATACATGAATTTTCAAATAAAAAAGAGAAATATCCGACCAAATAGTTAAATCTTTAACTAAACAATATAAATTTTAAACCGAAAATGAAATGGTTAAATTTTCATTTTAAAGAATGAATGTTTAACCAAACAGAAAAGTTAACAAAACAGTTAATTTTTCAACGAAAGAGATGAATTTTCAACTCAAATGATGAATCTTCAACAAAAAAAAAAAAACAGTTTTGACAAAGCAATTCAACTTTCAAACAAAAGAGGTGAATTCTCAATGAAAAAGGTAATAGTTGAAATTTTAACAAAAAAATATTTTCATTTTAAATCAAATACAGTTGAACTTAACCAAAAAAGACGAATTTTCAACAGAAGAGGTCAGTTTGAAACCAGAGAGATGAATTTTAAACCAAGAAGATAATTCTTCACTAAAAAAAGATGAATTTTTAACAAAATACATGAATTTTTTTCAATTGAAAAAAATAATTCTGAACGACAAAACATAAATTCTCAACAAAAAATGTAATAATTGATATTTCAACAAAAAATACTTTTATTTTAAATCAAAAACAGTGACTTTCAACCAAAAAACCATTTTTCAATCAAATATTGAATTTTCAGTCAAGAGAGGAATAGAATCAACGAGATTGTTTAAGCTTCAAGCCAAAGAGGCGAATTTTCAACAAAAAAGTTGATTTTTAATCTAATAATAAAATTTCTGTCCAATTCTCAATGAAAAATGAAATTTTTCAATTTCAATAAAAAAAGACGAATTTTCAACAAAACAGTTATATTCAATCAAGGAAAGAATTTTCATGAAAATAGTTGAATTTTCAGTCAAGAGAGCAATAAAATCAACTAGATTGTTAAAACTTCCAACCAAAAAGGCGAGATTTCAACAAAAGAGTTTATTTTTACCAAATAATGAAATTTCTATTCAAAAAAGTTAAATTCTCAATGAAAAATGTAATCTATTAAATTTCAACCAAGAAAGACGAATTTTCAATAAAATAGTTACATTTGTAGCCGAAGAGATGAAGTTTTAAGCAAGAACATAATTTTTTACAAAAAAAGATGAATTTTAAACGAAGGACAAGAATTTTCAACTGAAAAAGATCAATTTTCAGTCAAAAGAGCAATAAAATCAACCAGATTGTTAAATTTCCCAACCAAAAAGGTGAGTTTCTAAAAAAAAAGTTTATTTTTAACCGAATAATAAAATTTATATCCAAAAAAGTGCAGTCCTCAATGAAAAATGTAATATTTAAAATTTCAACCAAAAAAGACGAATTTTCAAAATAAATAGTTAAATTTGTAACCGAAGAGATAAATTTTTAACTAAAAATGTGATAGTTGAATTTTTAATTGAAAAAATCAATTTTCAACGGAAAAAGATGAATCCCTAACGAAAGATGTAATGGTTAATATTTCAAGCAAAAAACAGTTTAATTTTAAATGAAAAACAGTTATATTCAATCAAAAAAAGAATTTTCATCAATATAGTTGAATTTTCAGTCAAGAAAGCAATAAAATCGACCAGATAGTAAAAATTTCCAACCAAAAAGGCGAGATTTCAACAAAAAAGTTTATTTCTAACCAAATAATAAAATTTCTATCCAAAAAAGTTCAAATCGCAATAAAACATGTAATATTTTAAATTTCAACCAAAAAAGACGAATTTTTAACGAAATAGTTAAATTTGTAACCGAAGAGATGAATTTTCAACCGAGAACATAATTTTCAACCAAGAAAGGTCAATTTTCAACCAAAAATGGGATGGTTAAATTTTTCATTGAAAAATTAATTTTTAACGGAAAAAGGTGAACCACTAACGAAAAATGTAGTGGTTGATATTTCAACCAAAAAAAAATTTAATTTTAAATCAAAAACAGTTATATCCAACCAAGAAAATAATTTTCATCAAAATAGTTGAATTTTCAGTCAAGAGGGAAATGAAATCAACCAGATTGTTAAAATTTTAAGTCAAAAAGTCGAGTTTTTAACAAAAATGTTTATTTTCAACCAAAAAATAAAATTTTCATCAAAAAAGATAAATTCTCAATGAAAAATGTAATCGATGAAATTTCAACCAACAAAGACAAATTTTCAACAAGATTGTTCAATTTGAAGCCAAAGAGATGAATTTTCAACCAAGAAGATTAATTTTTTACCAAAAGACGGCGGATTTTAAACAAAATATACGAATTTTCAACTAAAAAAGATCAATTTTCAGCCAAAACTGTCATAGTTAAATTTTCAATTAAAAAAATTAATTTTCAATGAAAAAAGATGAATCCTCAACTGAAAGTGTAATAGTTCATATATATCATCCAAAAAAATTCAATTTTGAATCAAAAACAGTTTAATTCAACCAAAAAACTAATTCTTAACAAAACAG
Source organism: Melikaiella ostensackeni (assembly GCA_032362435.1). Taxonomy (NCBI): domain Eukaryota; kingdom Metazoa; phylum Arthropoda; class Insecta; order Hymenoptera; family Cynipidae; genus Melikaiella; species Melikaiella ostensackeni. The sequence goes on along the minus strand of JAUMHM010000031.1, from coordinate 44,099,357 downwards.
TTGAATTTTTAAACGAATGAAATGATTTTCTTTCAAAATCGTTCAATCTCGAACAGAATTACTAAATTTTTAACCAAATAATAAAATTTTTCAACCAAAGAAGATGAATTAAAACTGAAATAATAAATAAAATAAATGAAATAGTTGAATTTCCGATTTAAAAAGTTCATTATCAACCAAAGAGAAATGAATATTCAACTCTAAAATTATTTTTTTATTTCTTTCTAAGTGTTTTTATAGATTTTAGAAAATTTGGAATTCCAGAGTGGAAGAAAAATTTCTATTTTTCTATATTTGGCTATGAATCTCTATGGCTGTCTGTCGCCACAATTTGAATAGTGAAGACGAAAAAATAGTTAAGAAAGCAATAAAACTGATTGATTGTCGTGAAAAAGACTTGTGAACTACATTCCCAAAGTAACTGAAAAAGTAACGATTTTTATAGTTGCTGTTACCGAAAAATATGTAACTAGTTACCAATTCTTTACTTAATTACAAAATTAATTTCGTTACCACTATCGTTACCAAAAAAGTAACTAGTTACAGTAACTAGTTAAAAGGAACTAGTTACTTCTCGTCACTGAGTCCCTCTTACCACCACTTTTATGGTGCATATCCTACTTTGTAAATTTAATCATACAGTAAATTATGGGCTTAATTTTTTTTTAAATATAGTATTAGATTCACACTAAGCTCAAACAAATTTTCACTGAGAGGAGACGCTTTCTAGGTAAGGAATATCATGACTGTGGCCTATGTAATCGATTTTAATAAAAGTTGGTGAAGTTGTGGTGCAGTGAGGGGTAACATTCTGCGGTCAAGGATTTTCGAAAATTCTGAAAGTTGTGAGAGTTACAACATTTTGAAATTTGTGGTCAACTTTTTTTTAAAAAGGTAATATTTCCGACTCTCTGTTTCGGATTCTAATGAAACTTACAAGCATATTGAAAAACAAAATGCATTTTTTTCGGTTTTCTTTTAGAATAGTATTCCTTGTTCTTTTATCAATCATTAAAAAAAATTATGGACACTCATCTGGTTTGAGAATTATGAACATTTAAAGAGTTTCAGTCCAGTGGAATGCTTGTGTCGCCGCACAGTGGGACAAAATTGGATTTTTTTGGACAAATCAGTCTGCAGGTCACACTTTTTATCTAATTAGGACATTTAAAAAAAATTAAAGCTGATTAAATTCGGCTGAGATCCTTTTAGGTGGATTTTAAAATTTTTATTTTCACAAAGAAACTGTTTGAGGAAGAAAAATGAAAAAAGGTATTTCCAAGAAAAATTATTTTTTAACTTGCAAAAAAAATAAATTGTATAGACTTAGAATCTATGTATCAAAATGAATGCATATGCACTGGAGGGACATAAATAATTATAAACATTATCATATAATCATAATCATAATTAATCATAAACCTCATAAGCAATTCATGTTATAATCAACTTAATTGTTATAGACAAATTTTATGTATGATTACTCAAATCTGAAATTTTTGCAGAGAATACAAATTTTTTTCTACTATAACTATGTTGCGATTTGATATTTGAGAGATATCTAGCAACAAAAAATCTATATATAAATAATACGTTATGAAAATTTTAACTAGTACTAAGGAATGCTATGAATTAATAATTTATATTGTTATAAATATATATTCAAAAATACTCAATTATAACATTTCTACATAGTAAAAAATGTTTTTTGTTTTACTTCAATTACTGCAATACGTTATGTAAATTTTTACTAGTTATGAATAATGAAATAAATTAACAACTGATATTGTAACAATTGAATATTTGTTAATATAATTCATCACAACAATATAAATTGCTAATTTATAGCATTTTTAGTACTGGGTAATATTTTCATAACATATATTTATGTTTCTTTAGTGCAAATGGGTGATTCTGCTGAAGGGACCCTTTTCAGCTCGACATCTGTGGCAAACAATTTTTTAGATTTTTGAATATTTTTTTCGTGAAATGAATATATACGACCTTCGAAAGTGAGAAGGTAATTTATGCAAAATTATTTCTCAAAAATATTGATATTTTAGGGATAGTTTTGCACCGCGACAGTTCACAGTGGACCAGGAGATCCGGTTCCGTGGCCAAAAGTCGGCAAACCCATTAAAACGTACAAAAATTACTATTCAGTTGTATAGAACATGACATAGTATAAGAAATAATTTTTTTTTTTTGTGAAAGTGACTAGTTTTGTAATTTTTTAAATAATTTATGTAATTTACAATAAGATAGATTTAACATTTATCATGTACTGTGATTAACTATCACTTTAGAATATACTTTTAATTGGTATTATGAGAAAAACATTGTTTATATATGCAAAAAATTCAAAAATTATTATTTATTTCATTTTTATTTGTTAATAGCAATAACAATTAGGAATCAATAACACATTCTTCACATGGAATATTACTATTCAGTTGTCTGGAATATTGCTTAGCAGAAAAAAAATTTTTCTATGTGGAAGTGACTAATTTTGCAATTTTTCTGCACCCTTCATTATTAACAATAAAAACCATTTAATATTTGTGAATAATTGTGATTATTAATCGAAGTAAAACATATTTGATACTGATTTCACGAGAGCAACAATATATACCTAGGGAAATGGTGCAAAAGTTTACTATTTGTTTATTAAAATGTTAATAGCAATAGAAGTTTGCAATATTCCGTAATTATTTGTTAAAAGTATTATTTCTGTAATGGGCTTGAGCACTTTTAGTCAACAAAGAGTTTTTTTCAGACGTTAAGCTCCTCATTTATGTATTTGCTTATATAATTTGTTTATAACAATTACTTCAATCTCAAACTGATTCACAGCAACTTTGTGGAAGTTTTTTCCTCGTCGATTAAAAATAATAATCTCAAAAAGTCTCATTTTCCCAGAATATTTGTTTATGAAATAAAACAGAAGGATACATTTAAAAAAAATTTTATAGGCGTTCTTTTTTATTTAATGCTGACCATTTCTAAAAAAAACATGGAAACCGGTCAAGAAGTGTAAGCTCTAGCCGATTTTGAACAGCAAATACATGATTTGCACCACTTTGCGGCGCGTCCCCAAAAACTAAAATACGGACACATAAAGAGTTGCAAAACTTCTTTATCTTTCAATAAAAAAAAACAACAATAAGGTATTTTAGAGCTATAACTTAGCTGTATTGAATCGTGAAAAGAACAGGCGAAAACAAGTAATTACTTTTTTTCACATTCTCATCTCAATAAGAATGTATATATTGATTTTATGTGAAAATTGACTTTCGCGGATTTCATCAAATTTCGACATTTTTGGACTCACTGACCGAGAAAAAATGGATTTTACTCCGGTGTCTGTCTATCGTAGTCGTCGTTGTCGTCAGCGTCGCCTCATTGCCGTCGTAGTAGGCGTTATCGTTGCCGTCGTCGTCGTTGTCAACGTTGTCAGTGTCGACGTCGTTGTAGTCGTAGCGTTGTAGTCGCAACGTTGTTGTTGGCGTCGTCGTTATCGACATCGTTATCGTCGTTGTTAGTGTCGTCACTGTCGTCGTTCTTGTCGTCGTCGTTGTTGTCGTCGTTAGCGTCATCGCTGTCATCGTCATTTTCATCGTCGTCATTTTCATCGTTGCCAATCTTGTCGTCATCGCTGTCGTCGTCGTTGTCATCGTTGTCAGTGTCGCCGTCTTTTTAGTCGTAGCGTTGTAGTCGCGTCGTTGTCGTTGGCGTCGTCTTTGTTTTCCTTGGGTGTCGTCGTTGTTAGTGTCGTCACTGTCGTCGTTCTTGTCGTCGTTAGCGTCATCGTTGTCATCATGACGTTCTCGTCGTTGGCGTTGTTGTCGTTAATGTCATTTTCATCGTCGTTAACGTCGTCATTTTCGCCCTTGTCATCATTGTCGTTGGCGTCGTTGTCGTTGTTGTCGTTGGCGTCGTCATCTTTGTCGTCGTTGGCGTCATCTTTGTCGTCGTTATCGTCGTCGTTGTCGTCGTTGGCGCCGTCATTGTCGTCGTCATTGTCGTTGTTGTCGTCATCGTTGTCGTCGTTGGCGTCGTTCTTGTTGTTCTGGTCCTTGGCGTTGTCATTCTCGTCGTTGTTGTCGTCGTCGGCGTTGTCATTGTCGTCGTTGTCGTCGTCGGTGTCGTCGTTGTCGTCGTCGTTAGCGTCTTTGTTGTTGTTGTCGCTAGCGTCGTCGTCATTGGCGTCGTCGTTGTCGTCGTGATTTTCGTTGGTGTCGTCGTTGGCGTTGTCATTGCTGTCGTTGTCGTTGTCACCGTTAGCATCATTGTCGATGGCGTCGTCATTGTTGTCGTTGGCGTCGTCATATTCATCGATATCGTCGACGATGTCGTCGTTGGCGTCGTTGTCGTCGTAGTTGGCGTTGTTGTTGTCTTTGGCGTCGTCGTTGGTGTTGTCATTGTTGCCGTTGTCGTCGTTTGTGTCATTGTCGTTGGCGTCGTCACTGTCGTCGTCGTTGTCATCGTCACTGTCGTCGTTATCGTCGTCGTTATCGTCGTTGGTGTCGTTGACGTCGTAGTTGGCGTCGTTGTTGTTGTCTTTGGCGTCATCGATGGCGCCGTCATTGTCGTTATCGTTGTCGTTGGCGTCGTTGTCGTCGCCGTTGTCGTCTGTGAAAATGATAACTTTCGAAGGAATTATCCAATCGGAATGCCCTTTGGCACACTGTTTTTATGCCTAGAAAGAAAGGACGAGTTCGTTAACCAGCCATTTTTGACAACGGTTCTGGTTTTATCCATCGAAAATGGTATTTAAAAAATAAAAAATTCCATTTTCCAGCTCAATTATACGAGGTACGAAAAAAATGGTCAGAGCAAAATTGTTTATCTCAAGAATTGCTACAAATTTGCTTAAGACAATTTTTTTCAATACGACGCATACCTTTTTTTGATTGTGAAAAATTTTATTTAAAAAAGTCCACTTTTCAGCAAAACTCTACGAGACATGAGAAAATTGTTGAAAAATAAAATTGTTCATTTCAAAAAGATCTTCAAATTTGCTCTTAAATCAAGTCAAAGCTCAGTTTGTGTATTTTTGCCATTACAATTGCGGAGGTGTGAGCCGGTGCGTTGTCGTGATGAAACAACACTTTTTTGTGCATCAATCGTGGTAATTTTTTTTGCTCGGCTTTCAAATGGTCCATTAATGATGCATAGTACGTTCCTGTTATAGTTTTATCCTTCTCCAAGTAATCAATGAGAATAATTCCTTGGAAATCTCAAAATACTGTGGCCATCACCTTACCAGCTGACAAAACAGTCTTCGCCTTCTTTAGCGCGATTTCACCATGCAGTACCCACTGCTTTGACTGCTGCTTTGTTTTGGGTGTATATTGGCGTATTCAGGTTTCGTCCACAGTCAAGAATCGATGTAAAAGTCCTGCGAATTCCGATTAAACTTCGCCAAACACTGCGCTGAAATGTCTTTTCGGGTGCACTTTTGATCGGGAATCAGCAACCGCGGCACCCATCTTGCACACACCTTCTTAACCTCCAGTTTTTCGTGCAAGATGTTATAGGATCGTTCAGTGGAGATGTCTACAGTCTTAGAGATCTCACGCACCTTGATTCGGCGATCTTTCGTAGCCATATAATAAATTTTTTCCACCATATCCGATGTGGTGACCTAAATTAGACGTCCGGAACGCGCTTCATTTTTAGCTGTGGTTCGGCCACGTTCAAAGTTGTTTATCCAAAAATTAACAGTATTCAACGAAGGAGCAGTCTCTCCGTGATTTTCATGTAACACGGTTTTGATTTGCGCATCCGTCCAATTTTTTAAATGAAAATGTTTTATCACTAAATATCAGAATGTCAAGGTGATGAGAAAAAAGTTCTTGTTTTAATAATATGAATTTTTTATTTTGTACCATTTTAGACCCCCGGTAACTTTCGAAATATGTCAAGGAAAAATTTGCTGATTGAACTTAGAACTTTTTTTGTTCTGGGATAACTGTGCAGCACCCGTCCTGGACCAGACCAAAACTTTTCGGACTAAACGTTCTAGATAATGTCAGACCTGGGCCAGACCTGACACCAGACTGCCGTGAAATTTTTCCACACGGGAGCGTCAGATTTTTCAATTACCAAACATGGATTTTGACTCACTTCAAAATCGAACTGGACCATAATCTTCTACAAGGACATGAATTAGGTCAAAGCATTTACTTCAAGCCAATAAAAGCAACTTCCAAAATTTGGCTCTTACCTTCCTGGAACAGTAATTTGCCGTAAAAAGTCCGATGTGCACGTGCCTGTGGATATAATTACCTTAATAACGATTAAGTCTACATATGTACATAGTTTCACGTACGTTCCTACAGCGTACCTAATTTCACGGTTATTGCCACCTTTTGTTCCAGATTAGCAAAGCTGGCTCTTCACGAGACGTACGAGAATAGCGGGTACTTCGACATTACGTACACCGTGTTTGTCTGGATTGGATTTCTGCCTACTGTAACAACACCTGGTCTTTATGCATCCTGGCAGATGAGCAGGTAAGCGAAGATATTTTCACAACACCTCTATTGAAAATCCGATTTCCAGTACCTGTGAAGCGGGGCAGAACAAGGTGTTACAATCATTTAATGTTTAATGTTTCAAACATTTAATGTTTCAACCCTAGGGCTGGAACGGTCGAGTTCACCGGGTTGGTAGGGTTGAAACATTGAATGTTTCAACCCAACCCTTACATTAAGTGTTTCAACCCCAGGGCTGGAATTGTTTGTTTCACCACACTCTAGAAAAACTGGAAATCGAATTTCGACTAGAGTGGTTGTGAAAAATAATATGCATTACTCGGAATGGAATATACTATTTCACAGAATCCATTTTAAACTATCTGTGCATTCGATCACGACTGTGTTCACTTTGTTTTTATTTATAATTGTATGGTGTTCATTTCATAGGCACTTTGTTTCCTTGTAGCAAATGCATTTGCTTCCTCATAGAAGAAGCATTATTATATTACTACACATTACTAAAGCTAGAAATAATTTGAAATAAATATTCATCATCATTGTTGTTCTTTTTTACCATTCTGACAAAAACTAAAAACTTTATTTTTCTAAATTTAAAATATTATTTTTAAACATTTTTTAATACAAGCTTACAAAAAATACACAAATTCACAAATAGTCCTACTGTAATACCGAATAAAATCAAATTCATTGGCAAAAAATCTTTAAAATCCTTTTTTTGCTTCTTTTGCATTTTTGGTCAAAATTTTTTAATCTTTTTAGTTTGGTAGATAACGTTTGATAACGGAATGGTATCATTGGCAATTCTATATTTTTCTCGATATTTTTGGGAATGTTCGCTGCCATTTTTAATAAAAAATTTTTAAATTAGCCCTCAATACATATCAAAATAAATATTATTTAAAAAGTTAGATTTTTAACTTTTTAAATATTCATATATGCTTAATATTCAGGCGATCTCATTGAACACGTAACTTATGTAATATAATAATCTAATCAGGTATTGTAATATTATTGTAAAAATAATAATATAAATATAATTAGATACTCTCACGAAATGAATATTCAAATTTTTATTTGTAAAAATATGGGTAATAGTTTACTTTGTTGACTTTTCTGAATTTTAGAGTGAATGATTTGAAACCTTTTCGAAAATCTTCTTTCTAGTTCAAAAGCGAAATATCAGTCTACAAAGATCCAAAAAGTTTCATATTTTCCCCCAAAAAATCAAAATAAAAATATTCGCGGTTAACTTTTTCGAAAATACACCCAAAATTATTCGTATAAGTATACTTTAATATAATTTTAATATAATTCTGTTCCAAATTGAGGTGCTTTCTCAAAGAGAACATTTTTTTAAAGAAAAATTTTTAAAAAGCGATTCTTAAGTCGAAATTCATTTTGAAATTTTTTAACGAAATATTCTCTCTCAGAAAACGAAAATTTGATTAAAATCCGTGTCCAGGTTCGCCGAAATTCGGTGAGCGTGTAACAAATATTTTCGGTGAGCCCAGGGAAACTGGAAAGGGCAGATAGATTCACCGAAATTCGTGAGCACTAAACATAGATATAATACTTTCGGTGTGCCTAGACATTTCGTTTATAGAAAGCTCATGAAAGTATAGTAAGAATATGCAAGGGTTCTTTTTTCAACGAAAAGCTATAGCTCTATATATAAATATACTTAATAAAAATCAGTTCAATGAGGTCGGCGAAATACCAATATAACTTATTATTTTGTAGGCACTGACTAGTTTTACGGAATTTTCCATAACACTAGCCCTGATCGAGCTGAAAATGGGTTAGTTGTACAGAAAATTTCGTGACTGTAGGCATTTCATATTTTATAAATAAATAGGTATTGAATAGATTATTATTTTCAGGTATACAAAAATTTGTAACTATCAGTATACTGTCGCAATCTCTGTGAGAATAATTTCTATCAGGATTATTTCATATAAAAATTTATGATTTGTTTTGGAAAATTAAAAAATGTATTTATGCATCATTTTACAATTATTATATATATTTTTATATTGTAGGTATAATTATTTAAAACTATAGGTCAATCACTTCGTCTCGAATCAAAAAGTATTTTACATTCTTGCATCAAATAAGAATTATGTCGATGGAAACATTTTTATTGTAAAAAAAACAATTTTTTTGATTATTATTAATGACCGATCGATTCGTCTAGAATTAAGGATTCTTTCGATTCGCTTTAAAACAAGGTATCTTTTATATCCTTGCATCAACTTCAAATTATGTTAATGAAAAAAGTTTTACTATAAAAACCCATTTTTGAAACATTATAAAGTGCTAAAAAAAACAATTGCTTAAAACATTGTATAAGACATTTCTTAAATGAGGAACGTTTAATTGAACGAATTAAAAAAATTTCGAAATTGTTACCATTGCAGAGGTTCCTCTATGAAGAAGAAAAAAAAACTATCGTTGTAAATTGAAAAAATGAGATAAAAGAAGTAACTTTTTAAAGGAAACATCCATTAATTACGTGAGGCTTTTTGGAAGGAGGACGTCTGGAAAATCTTAAGTATTCTTACTTTGGGGAGGGGGCAGTCCAAAGCAATTTTTACGTAAGTTTTCTCTCTCTAATTATTTTTTTATAATATGTTAATTAAAATTTGTTTTATCCGTTAAAATTACTTCTTACACTATTATACACCTTATATAATTATTTCTTTTATTTCTTTTTCATTACGTAATATTTCATATTACATACGTGTAATTATTACTATAAAGTCGAGGAGTTAACCATTATTGACATCGGGTGTACACCTTTCATGAAATCTCGTGAAACCCCTGGAAAAATTAGCAATCCCTTAAATTTTTTAAATTTTCTTGAAATTCCTTGAAATCCTTTGATTCCCATGGATATTGTACATAATATCTTGAAATCCCTTTAAAACTATTGAGTTCCTTGGAAATTCCTTGAGATCCTATAAAAACTGGGAAAATCCCTTAAAATTCTTTGAGATTCCGTGAAATCTTTTGAAATCCTTGAAATCGCTTAAAATCTTCAATATCCGTGGAAATCTTTCCGATTCGCTTGAAATCCCTCAAAATATATGAAAATCCATCAAAATCTTTTGAAAGCCATTAAAATTCATTAAAATCTTTCAAATCCGTAGGAATCTTTCCGAATCTCGTGAAATCCTTTAGAATATTTTAAAATATATAGAAATCCTTTGAAATTTCTTTTGTTAAATCATTTGAAATCTTACGAATTCCTCTAAAGACCGTGGATATACTTTAAAATATTTTGAAATTTTGTTAAATCCTTTTGAAATGCCTGTAAAATCGTCGAAACCGTTTGAATTTCTTACGATACCTCAAGATCCCTTGAAATTTCTTGAAATACTTTTAACTCAGTGGAAACCTTTCAAATATTTTGAAAATTGAAATCTTCAAAATGCTTTAAACATCCCTTATAATCCTTAAAAATCTGTGGAATTCCCTTAAAATCTCTAAAAATCGGTTAAAATTCTCGAAATTCTGTGAAATATTTCGGAATCCCTTGAAATCTTTGAAATCCGTGGAAATCTTTCCGAATCTCTTAAAATCCTTTAAAATATTTTAAATCCATTAAAATCTTTTAAAAGCCATTAAAATTCCTCGAAATCCCTTAAAATCCTTTATAATATTGGGGAATCTTTTGAAATTCCGTTGAATCTTTTGAATTCTTACGAAATCCTCTGACATCCATAAATATACTTCAGTATCTCTTGAAATTCTTTAAAATCCTTTGAAATCCCGTGATTTATTTTGAAATATTCCGAAATATTTCTTAAAATTCTTCCTAATCCGCGGAAATCGTTCCAAATCCCTTAAAATTCCTAAAAATCTGTCGAAGTTCTTCGGTATCTCTTAAAATCTCGTCAAATCTTAATTATGTCTTGAAATCCTTTTGAATCGCGTGAAGTTGTCGAGAATCCTTTAAATCTCTTTAAATCTATTAAAATTCCTTAAAATATTTTCAAATCTTATGGAATTCCTTCAGATCCCTTCAATCCTTGAAATTTAATTACAATCCCCTAACATCTTTCAAAATTCGTGCAAATACTTTGGTATCTCTTGAAACCCTTTAAAATCCTATGAAATCCCGTGATTTCTTTTGAAATATTTCGAAATCTCTTAAGATACCTTGGATTTGTAATTCCTTAAAATCCCTAAAAATCCGTCGGTATCTCTTGAAATCCCGTACAATCTCTTGAAATCTGATTGAAATCATTGAAGTCCCCTAGTATCTGGTAAAGTCCCTTAAAAAACTTGAGATTTTCTTTCTGAAATTTTACTAGGTAATTTTTTTTAATTCTTGAAATCTTTCGAAATTACTTGAAATCTGTAAAACCTCTCGTAATCCTTTGGAATCGTTTGAAATACCCTAAAACTTTCTTTATCCCTTGCAATCTTTTGAAATCCCTTGAAATCTTTTGAAATTCTTTGGAAACTCATGAAATCCCTAAAAAAGATTTGATAATCTCGTTATATTCCGTAAAATATTGGTAATTCTTTGAAACTCTTTGTAGTCCTTTGAAATATCTTTAAATCCCTTCAAACCTCTTGAAATCCTTTCAACTGACTGAAAATATTTCGAATATTTTGGAAATTGAAATCTTCAGAATTACATAGAAATCCCTTATAATCCTCCAAATCTCTTAAAATCCCTTAAAATCCTCTTTAATACGCGGAAATCGTTCTTAATTTCTTAGAATGCCTACAAATCTGTTGAAATTCTTCGGTATCTCTTGAAATCCCGTAAAATCTTAATCAAATCTTAAAATCCTTTTAAATCCCGTGACATTGTCGGAAGCGCTTTAAATCTCTTAAAATCCATTAGAATTCCTTAAAATATTTTCAAATCTTATGGAATTCCTTCAGATCCCTTCAATCTTTGAAATTTAATTACAGTCCCCTCTCATCTTTTGAAATTCGTGAAAATACCTCGGTATTTCCTAAAACCCCCTAAAATCCTCTAAAATCCCATTAGTTCGTTCCGTTAGCATCTCTTGAAATCCCGTAAAATCTGTTAAAATCTGATTGAAATCATTGAAGTCCCCTAGTATCTGGTAAAATCCCTTAAAATCCCTTGAAATCCTTTGAATTCACTGGAAATCTTTCAAATATTTTGGAAATTGAAATCTTCAGAATTACATAAAAATCTCTTATAATCCCTTAAATCTCTTAAAATTCCTTGAAATCCCTTTAATTCCTTTTTAATATGCGGAAATCGTTCCTAATTCCTTAAAATCTCTAAAAATCCTTCGAAATCCTCAGGTAGCTCCCTGGAAAAATGTAGATTCTCTCTTGAATTGTACTAGGTAATCTTTCCAAATTCTTGAAATCTTTTAAAACCACATAAAATCTGTGAAGCTTCTTGTAATCCCTTGAAATCGTTTGAAATATCCTAAAAATTTTGCAGTTCTTTGAAATCTTGTGAAATCTCATAAATTTCCCCAAAAAGCTTTGAAAATCTCGTAAAATTCCTTAAAAATTTTGTTATTCTTCGAAATACGTTGTAGTCTTTTGAAATACCTTGAAATCCCTTCAAATCTCTTGAAATCCTTTCAAATCACTAGAAATCTTTCAAATCTTTTGAAAACCCTTGAAATCTTTCGAAATATCGTTTACAGTAAAAATAATTAATATATTGTTGAATATAAAAATATATAATCTTAAGTAAGGGTTGGGGGGTCACAAAATTCTTGCGAATCCTTACAATAGGGGGAAGGGGGTCTAAAATTTCAAAAATCATCCTCACGTAATTAATGGACGTTCCTAAATAAAGTGAAAACTAATGGAAGATCCATATTCAAGAACTTCTTTCCTCAGTTTCAATTTAATTCTTCTTGGGAGTCACCCTCTTCGACGTTACAATCTCCCTGCATCGACTTTTTTCTCCCTAAGTCACAAGCGAAATTTTATGAATAATTCATTTAGAAAAAGTCCGTAAATGAGACTGTCTCTAAAAGCATATATTTTATCCATTTCAACTACTTTCAAACATTTGCAATGTTTTTTCTCTAAAGGACGAATTCGAAGAAGACAGAGGATAATAGAGATAGAATCTTCATTAGATATTTATTATTTCGAAAGAAGAAAAATGAAGTAAATATGTCATAATTTTTGTTTTTGTTTTATTTGTTTTTTTGTTTGTTTTATTTGCATAATACGGCTCTGTTTGATAAAAATGCAGCTCTCAACAGACGGTTATGAGGTCTTCTACACTCAACTCTCGATACACTGCGCCTCGGCTTACATCGTACCTAGAATTCTGCCAGCTCGCACTCTATGACGAGGGAATCCGGGGAACAGGGGAAGACGTGCGGCTCCCTTGACGCAATCACGCAGTACCGTAACGACAAAGCGGGCAGCTCGCACACTCGCGTACATA
>JAUMHM010000031.1:44067050-44080886 GCA_032362435.1 Melikaiella ostensackeni | reverse complement strand
AACGTGAATTTACCATGGGCATTATAAGTTCAGACACAAAAACTATTGCCGATGTAGTTTTTGTCACAGGTAAACGTATCTCATACAGGGTGGCCATTTTATTCGAGTAAAAAAATTCCCGGTTTTTTTCAGGCTTGCAAAAAATTTTCACAGAAATTGAAATTGAAAAATTCGAACTCTTAAAGCTGGATATTTTTTCTTTGGCAGTAATCACAACTGAGTGGCAACTTAAAGCACTTAAAGTGGAACAATCAGATAATTTTTAAATATTTTTAAATTAAAATTTAAAGCCATCTGAAGAATAATTTTGGACGTATCTTTATGTTAAATACCTATATTTTAGTTAGAAATAATTCTTTTAAATTACATTACATTTGTCACTGCGTTTTGTTTATAAATATGCAAAGCGCAGTTTTTATTCTTTTTTCCTCAGAAAAAAATTATAATATTAAAGTCCAATTGTCTGAACCTATCCGCAAAAAATTATTATTGATACTGTTTTTCAATTCTTTATTGAAATTTCCTCCGTTCTTACTATTTTACTCCTACCGTTGAATTGTGAAAGGTCGGAAATTTCTTTCCTAAGTTAGCCGTCTAGATTCATTTGTAAATCTCTGGTAAATGTAACAGGGGAGTTTACCAGACACTAGGTAGCGCTCGCTGTTTTAGACAAAATTCCACGAAAATTCAAATTTCAGAAATAATAAATTGATATTTTTATACAAATTAATAAAAGAAGTTTATATTTCATTCATAAAACAAGTTAAAAGTGTAAGTTATGCAGCTTAAAAATATAAAAATTAGTATTTCAAGTACTGGTTAGTTTTTCTTGCGCAGTTCTAAATGTCATATATATATATAACATTATTGTCTACCGAAAGAACGTTTCAAAGTATAACTTCTCAAAATTTTTATATTTTACCGTTTATCTGAACAAATAAACCTTATCCTTAAAACCGAAACATAACCTCAAATTTAGGATAACATTTTTTATCACTTCGGTTTAATTGATTAATTACTCATATGACCAATAGAATTTAATCGTTTTCGGTGTAAAAAATAGAAAATATTATGAAAAAAAGTTCTTTGAAACATTTTTGTTGCCCCATAGAGGAAGCTTTTTCCAGGAGACAATACTGTTACATTTGTGAAATTCAGAATTACGCAAGAAAAACTAAGCAGTATTTGAAATAATTTATTATTTCTTTTTTAAACTAAACGACTTATACTTTCAACTTGTTTTATGAATAAAATATAAAGTTCTATTATTAATTTGTATAAAAATAGCAATTTTTCCTTTCTAAAATTTGAATTTTCGCGACACTTAGACTAGAACGGCTAGCGCTACCTAGCGGTTGGTAAACTCCCCTATTGTGGAAGGTCGAAAAATTTTTCCCTAAGTTAGCCGTCTAGATTCATTTGTAAATCTCTGGTAAATGTAATTGTGTTTCCCAGTTACTCCCTGTTTATAAGCATGGGGAACACACAGTGAAAAAAGTAAAAAAATACTACGTAACTTAGTCTGAGCCAAATACAAATTGATATTTCTTCTATGAAACTATGAAAAACCACGGTTAGTAACATTTGTGAAAAATTGTTTCATTTTGGAAAACCAATTATTTTTTAAACTATACATATTCAACACTGAAAAATGAAAATACAATTTTTGTTGCGTAGAGACCCTATGCACTTGAGCAATTTGTTAATCTGAAAGAAATAGTATACTAAAAAATATGTAATAAATTATGATGAATAAATTACCTGAAAAAGGGACTATTTGTTCCGAAATTTCGGTACAAATAGCCAGATTTTTTCGGTACACATAGACACTGCATAAATCAGTCCTAAATAAATAATAGTCTGATTTAGAAGATAAGTAATTTATAATTGTACGTGTTCGACTTTTTTAAGACAAGTGTTTAAAATATTCTAATTTGAAAATCCTTTTGTTAAATATCTTAAACTTAATTCCAAAATTTTAAACTTGAGTTTCGACTAAATAAAAAATCTTTCAAGTTTTAAGACTAAACAGGTTTTAAAAACATTTAAATTTTTTAATGAATCCAACAATATTCAAAGCCTCCAGTTTTTAATGAAGCTTTTTAAATTTGATGGTTTCCCAAAATTAACGGAAATCTTTTAATCTTTAAATTGAAATGCGTTTAGGGAGTTTATGACTGAATTGCAAATTTTGACGATTTATATATTTACACTTTAATTGAAACAATTTGTTAATTTCACAAGAAAAATATTTTATTTAGGACACTTTGAATTTCAAATGCTTCCAAGTTCAAATGCTTCTGAATTTTAAAAAATCTAATAAATTATTAATAAATATGTGATTTAAAAGTTAAAAGATTTATAAGCAATTTTGACGCTTTTATAATCGTCCGATTCTCTTAAAATTATTTGCAATGCTTCAAAAAGTATAAATAAATATAGACTGTCGATAATATTGATTTGTTTTATCACAAAAGCTGTTTTGAAGTAAAACTTCAACGATGAGTTTAAACTTAAGTATCTCGTAAATATGTACGTTCAGGTGAGATTCGAATTTTAATTATTGGAAAATATTGTTCAATTTAACCGACCATTTTAAACCTTTTTTATTTAAAGATTTCAGTCTTAAAAATTCTAACTTGTTTTTAATTTGAAAGGCGTTGTCTGTTGAATAATAGTTTCTTTTAATTCGATGATATGCAAAACCATTTAAGTTTGATCATATTTATGTTACCAAACCTTTATTGTTTTGATCTAATTCCACTATCCAGTTTATTTATTCATCAGCTCAATTTTTTACTACTCATACAACATTTCTTTGTTTCCAGATTCTTGAAACCAAAAAACTAGTATAATCAAAAATATCACCCGCGGACATATATTCACCCAAACTTTACAGTTCTAAAACAAAAGAATTATACTTTCTTCAAAAAAATAGGTATGTTCAATGAAGATTCAAACTCCTTACACTCTGCAGTCAAACATTTCTTTCAAGTCATTTCTTTATTTCCAGATTCTTAAACCAAAAAACTAGTATAATCAAGAATATCACCCACGGACATAAATTCACCCAAACTTTACAGTTCTAAAACAAAAGAATCATACTCTCTTCAAAAAAATATGTCCAATGAAGATTCAAACTCCTTACGCTCTGCAGTCAAACTTGGAAACGTGGAACTTGTTGAAAAACTGATAAACGAAAAGGTAGACATCAATTCCACTAATCAAAATAAAGAAAATCCTCTACACATAGCAATTAAGCATGGTCGAAGTAAAAGAATATTAAGTCTTTTACTCAAAAATGGTTCTGATTTTAACGCAAAAGATGGTGATGGTCTGAGTCCTCTGCATCTTGCTGCCCACATAGGAAACACAGCATTCATCAGAATTCTTTTAAAACACAATGCACCAATCGATGACCTTACAAGTAATGCAAATCGAGAAACAGCATTGCATATAGCAAGTCGAACAGGACATCTCGAAACAATAAAATGTCTCCTTGATAACGGGGCTAATATTAATGCAAAAACCGATAACGAAATTGGATTAACAGTTCTTCATCATTCATCAGCATGTGGAAAAACTACGAAGCTTCTTCTCGACTCCGGTATTGATGTTAATTCCCTAGACAATTTAAAAAGCAATGCACTTCATAAATCTTGCCTCTGGGGATACAAAAACTCAACTCAAGTATTGGTGGATTATGGAATTGATGTAAATGCTATAAATGCAAAAAATTCTTCAGCTCTTGATATCATACACAGTGTTATTTGGAGGATAAGGAAACGAGGATGGTTTGTAAATCCTGGAAGTGCTCCAGCAGAAACTGCAATTATAATCATTAAGGTTTTGGCAAAAAAAATAGCTGCCAATGAACATGTTAATGAAATAAACTTGAAACTTTTAAATTCTGAAGAACTAAGAGGAATGTACAGACAGTGTAGTATGGAAATAGAGAGAATGAGGGAAACACACATTTGTGATGAATCCACCGTTTCCTTCTGTGACATCTTGACCAAAAAAATGGACAACATTGCGATGATTTTAAACAACAAAAAAGTAGTACGAATATTAAAAATTCGTAATTATGAGGAGGAGTTTCCAATCTATGCGAATATTCTCAAGGGTCGCATTAAAGAGGCTAAAAAACTGAATTTTTTGATACAATTAAGTACACAAAAGTTCAGTTTAGTAATTAAGAATGCATTGCCTACGGTTATTATTCATGAAGTATTCAGTTATTTAAGTAAGAGGGATTTCAGAACGTTTTTAGAATCCTGTGGTCAGATTTTGGAATGAGATTAAAGATAATTATTTAGAGATGCTTTCATTGTTAACGTATTTTATATGTATGTTATTAATTTGGATTTATTTGAGGCAGAAGGTTATAAAAGGTAATAAAATAATTATTGCCAAATCTATCACGATCATTGTAGTTTTATAAGAACAAACATACAAGTGACATAAAATATTTGACGCATTTAATAATAATTTCAGTTAGTAAAAAATAACTGTACACTAACAAATTATTCCTTGAATCAAATTACTCGTGAATTTGATAATAGTGTTTATTCACGTGTGTGCTCAATAAGGTGGTCCAAAAATGCATTGGAAATTTGTTTAAAATAAATTTTCATGCTCTCACTCCCAAATTTGTTTGAATCCATAAAAAAAAATTCGTAATTTTTTAATGTTATTTAGAATCGTTTTTATTCAGAATCTGAATTTGATTCAGAATCGTCAATATTAGATTTATCGAATTGACCCTTAACATTTCTCTTCACAATTTTCCGTAGAATACAAATCAACAACTACTTTTTGAATTTCGCTCCATAAGTCTAAAGGGTCCCAAAAGAACCCCATAAGTGAAAAATTGGGATTTGCGAGTTTTTGGCCCTAATTAATATTTTTTTACGGTTCTTTTTAGTACAAATTGTTTCTAATGCATCATAAATTACTTTCTACTGATAATTAGGTGTTCAAATAAATTGTTTAAACAATGTATTAATTTGCTTATAGCAATATCCTCTTAGAATAAACTTGTAAAATCGCAGTTATTTCAAAATTTTTCAACTTTTAGTTAGAGGGAGGCAATAATCCATTAAAGTTAACAAAAATAACTGTTTAAAGCATATAATATTATTTATAACAATATTCGCTTAGAATAGTGCTAGAAAGTTGCGGCTTTTTCTGAAATGTTCCACTTTCTGTCAACTTTTCAATTAGAGTGAGGTAGTAATTAATGCAATTTAACAAAAATAGTTGTGTAAACAATTTATTATTGTTTGTAACTATCTTGTCCTATATTAATGCTAGATAGTTGCGGTTTTTTCTTAAATTTTTAACTTTTCGTCCACTTTTCACTCGAAGTGAAGTGATAATTAATGCAATTCAACGAAAATAATTGTGTAAATAATTTATTGTTTATAACTATCTTCTCCTATAATAATGCTAGATGGTTGCGGTTTTTTCTTAAATTTTCAACTTTTTGTCCACTTTTCACTTAGTTGGGTAATTATTAATAATAGTTGCGAAACATAATTGTTTAAAAAATGTATTATTGTTTGTAATTATCTTCTCTTAGAGTAATACTAGAAAGTTGCGATTTTTTCTGAAATATCCAACTTTTTGTCAACTTTTCACTTAGAGCGAGGTAATAATTGATTAAAGTTGATAGACATAATTTCTCAAACAATTTATCATTTGTTTATAATGAAATAGCCGAAGAAGAGTTGAAAATTTCAGGAGAAACCGCATCTTTCTAGCATTACTCTAAGAGAAGACAGTTCTAAACAATAATAATTTGTTTGAACAAGTATGTTTGTTAACTTCGATTAATTATTACCTCTCTCTGAGTATCAAAAAAAAAGGTTGAAAATTTGAGAAAAAACCCACAACTTTCAAGTATTATGGTAAGAAAATATTGTCATATAGAGTAACAATTTATTTAAATAAATATTTTAACTATTCGCATTAATTATTACTTCGCTCTAAGTGAAAAGCTTACAAAAAGTTGGAAATTTCCGAAAAAACCGTAATTTTTTAGCATTACTCTAAGAGAAGATAGTCATAAACAATCATAAATTGTTTAAACAATTATTTTTCTCAACTTTCATCAATTATCATCTCACTAAGTGAAAGAAGGGACAAAATTCAAAAATGTAAGAAAAAACCGCAGCTGTCTAGCATTACTATAGGACAAGATAGTTACAAACAATAATAAATTGCTTACACAACTTTTTTTGTTAAATTGCATTAATTACTACCTCACTCTAATTGAAAAGTGGACAAAAAGTGGAACATGTCACAAAAAACCGCAACTTTCTAGCACTATTCTAAGCGAATATTGTACCCTAAAGCCAATTCGATCACCAAAAATTCCAAAATAATTTTACGATTGAGGGTCAATATAATCCCACCTCTACATATTATTCATCATTTTAGTTGAATTTCTTCTTTTTGCTTTAAAAATTCATCTTTTTTGGTGGAAATTAAAAAATCTTATTATTTGTTGAGAATTTAATTATTTTGCCGACAATTTAGCAATTTTGTACAAATGTCATCGTTTTTTGTTGAAAAATCATCTTTTTGGTTGAAAGTTCAACTATTTTGATAAAAATACATATTCTCGGGTTAAAAATCCAACTGTTTTGTAGAAAATTAGTCTTTTTGAGTTGAAACTACAACAATTTGGTTGAAATTGTTATTCTTTCTGGACTGAAAAATCTTTCTTGGTTGAAAATTAAACTCTTTTCTTTAATTTTGTCTTTCTGTTTCGAAACTTCATCTCTTAGTAGACATTGCTTCTAATCATATTGTTTGGTTAAAAATTGAACTGCTTGGTTGAAAATTCGTCTTTTTGATTGAAAGATCAACTGTTTTGTTGAAAAATCATCTTTTTGGGTTGAAAATTGAACTATTTGGTTGGAAGCTAACTTTTTTGTTGAAAATTCATATTTTTTGGTTGAAAATTCAACTGCTTTGTAGAAAAATTGTCTTTTTGGCTTAAAACTTCAACAGTTTGGTCGAAGTTTTTCTTTCTTGACTGAAAAATCCTTTTTGGCTGAAAATTCATCTGTTTTGTTAAATTTCGTCTTATTTTGAAAATTCAAATATTTGTCGAAAATTTGTCTCCTTGGTCTGAAAATGCAACTGTTTGGTTGAAAATTAATCTGTCTTGGTTGTAGATTCAACTATTTTGTTGAGAAATCGTCTTTTTCAATGAATTAAACTATTTTTCATTTAAAAGTAAAGTATTTCTTGGTCGAAAACTCAACTACTTGATTGAAAGTTGAAGTACTTTTTTATAAATTCATTTTTTTTTGTTCGAAAATTGATCTTTTCTAGCTGTAAATTGTACTTTTTATTTTAAAAACTAAGTTTTAACTGACTTAAAAAGGCTCCTTTTTTAATACTTTTTTATTTATTTTTGAGTGTACTTTTTTTCAGGAAGATACTTTTTGGAATACTTTTTTTAGTTCCATTGAGCACTTCTAACCCTGCAATTGTCATGCAGAAAAAAATTTATTTCATAAATAATTTCGTTCAGTATAAACCATATTTGCGGGTTCCTTTTGGAGTTTCGTGGCTTCTGATCATTTTATATTCAGATCTCGAATTCGCACATAAAATGAACAATTAGCGCGCATTAACTTAACACAGTAATTAAAATTCCGACACTGAATAGAAATTGCGCAAAGAAATTAGCGTCGTTGGCGACGTTTTGTTAATGTCAGAAAAATAGCGAAATTCGTGTCTAGGTGAGCAGGCGATGACATCAGATCAAGAAATGTCGTTTTCTGTGAGAAATCGACACTGAGCACAATGCAGGTGACTCAAGAATTTGCGCGTGCATATTTTACGTTCAACCACAACCGCGATTTCGAGACTTTTTACGGAGATGTTTGTGTACGGATTATAGAGAGAGATGCGTCATATGTGCACTCTGTCATGAAAGACATGTAAAAGAATTGGCTCGGAGTTAAAAAAAGAAAAAAAATCCAGCAGTCTCGTTATTACACCTAAGACTTTTTGTGGCCATTTTTCCTAAAATTGGAATCATGTTATCCTGTCGTAATTTTTTAAGAGATGCGTCATATGTGCACTCTGTCATAAAACACATAAAAGAACTGGCAGTGTTTGGCGAAGTTTGATGGGAATCCGCAGGACTTTTTGCGTGGATTCGTGACTGTGGACGAAACCTAGATCCACTACTATACACCCGAGGCAAAGCAGCAGTCAAAGTAGTGGGT
The DNA here is from genome assembly GCA_032362435.1 of Melikaiella ostensackeni. Classification (NCBI taxonomy): domain Eukaryota; kingdom Metazoa; phylum Arthropoda; class Insecta; order Hymenoptera; family Cynipidae; genus Melikaiella; species Melikaiella ostensackeni. The sequence continues at coordinate 44,072,634 of JAUMHM010000031.1, read as the reverse complement.
ACTGCCTGGTGAAAGTGCGCCAAAGAAGGCGAAGACTGTTTTATCAGCTGGGAAGGTGATGGCCACAGTATTTTGGGATTCCCAAAGAATTATCCTCATTGATTACTAGGAGCAGGGTGAAACTATAACAGGAACGTAGTATGTGTCATTATTGGCCCGTTTGAAAGCCGAACTACAAAAAAATGGCAACGATTTGCGCACAAAAAGTGCTTTCTCATTATGACAACGCACCAGCTCAGATCTCCGCAATCGCAGTGGCAAAAATATACGAACTGGGCTTTGAACTGATTGCTCATCCAACCTATTATGCAAACTTGGCTCTGTGCGACTTCTTTTTGTTCCCCAATTTGAAGAGCTGGCTCGGTGGAAGGGATTCTCGTCTATTGAAGAAGTGATCGATGCCGTAAATGCGTATTTTGCAAACCTTAAGAAATCTTACTTTTCTGACGGGATGAAAAAATTTGATGATATTTCCTAATGATAGAATTTCTTGATGCAATTTAAGTATGCCGCTCCCTAAAATTGTTATCTGGTCTATTGTGCATCGGCATTGTTGAACTTTTATTATTCAGGTCAACTTGGCAGTAAAAAGCAGTATGACAAATGCGATTCTTTTGAGCATTGTTCGACTTTCCATCTTGTCTTGTGGCTTGAGGAAGCTAATTTTAAAGTCTATTTGAGAGAGCTGCTTACAATTAGCTTCTGAGAGCAATTATTCAACTTTTAATTAGCACTTTTATTTTTTTTGACGTGATTAAGATTGTAATTAAGATAGCGGAAGCTTGTCTTATTGTCAATCGATCGTTTGAAACAAGACTGGATACATTTCAAATCTTTTGTACGAATTAAGATAGTTGGTCATTATGGCTTTACAGTAGTCAACTGAAATCCTTGTAATTCCGTGAAATATTTCGAAATATTACGAGATCCCTTGAAATCTTTAAAATCCTTTTAAAATTCATTGAAATCTTCAAAATCCGGGGGAATCTTTCTGAATCTCTTAAAATCCCTTAAAATACCTATTTTAAAATCGATTAAAATCTAAAAGCTATTAAAATTCCTCGAAATCCCTTAAGTTCCTTTATAATATTCGGAAATCCTTTGAGTGTCCGTTAAATCTTTTGAAATCTTACGAAATCCTCTAAAATTCGTGGATATTCTTTGGAATCTTTTGAAATCTCTTAAAATCCTTTGTAATCCCGTCAAGTCATTGAAACCCCTTTAAATCACTTGAAATCCATTCAAATCCCGTAAAATCCTTTGAAATCTTTGCAAATCTGTTCAAATCCCTTGAAATCTCTTCAAATATTCCAAATCCTATTAAAATTCCCTAACAGCCTTCAAAATTCGTGAAAAATTGAGATACTCTCTGTAATTGAGCCAGGTATACCCAGTAGTTTGAAGAAATTATAATTCCTTGGAATCTTTTAACGATCCTAAAATCTTAAAAAACCCTTAATATCCCTTCCAATTCTTGAAATCTAATGAAAATACCTCGGAATCTTTTAAAATATGTGTTCTAAAATATTTAAAATTCTTTTAAATCTTCGTCAATCCCTTGGAATCTCTTGAAATGCCCTAAAATATTTAAAATCCTTTTTATTTTTTCAAATTCCTTAAAATTTGTCAAAGGCCTTGAAAATTCTTTGTAATTTTTCAAAATATCCTACAATCTTTGAAAAACTTTGAAATTCCTTCCAATTTTGAAAATCTATTGAAAATTCTTCGGAATCTTTCAAAATATGTATCCTAAAATATTAAGAATTCTTTCAAATCTTTGAAAATGCCTTGGAATCTTTTAAAATACTCTAAAATACTTAAAATCCTTTGAAATATTTTGAAATTTCTTGGAACCTTTCAAAATATCCTGAAATCTGTAAAATTCATTGAAATCTCTTCCAATTCTTGAAATCTGTTGAAACTTCCTTAGAACCTTTTAAAACATGTATCCTTAAATGTTTAAAATTTTTTCAAATCTTTGGAAATCCCTTGGAATCATTTTAAATACCCTGAAATATTTATAATCCTTAAAAATCTTTTGAAAGCCCTTGAAATTTGTTTAAGCTTTTGAAAATTCTTTGGAACATTTTAAAATGTCCTAAAATCTTCAAAATCCCTTGTAATAGATTCCAATTCTTGAAATCTATTTCCAGATCTTCCGAATTTCTTCAAAACTGTCTGACATTTTTTTAAATACCATAAATTCATTAATATCCTTGGAAATCCCTTGAAATATTCAAATCTCTTAGGATCTTTTAAAATACCCTATAACATTTCCTTTGAAATCTTTTGAGATCCCTTGAAATTTTCTAAAGCTCTTGAAAATTCCTTGGAATCTTTGAAAGACTTCAAAATTTTTGAAATCCCTTGAACCCCTTTCAATTCTTGAAATCTAATTGAAAATTCCTTGGAATCTTTTAAAATATCCTAAAATATTTTTAATTGATTTCCGTGGATATCGTACATTATCATCTCTTGAAATCCCTTCAAATCAATTGAGCTCCCTGGAAATCCCTTCAAATCCTTTGAAAACTGTGGCAGTTCCTTAAAATTCTTTGAGATTCCGTGAAATCTTTCGAAATCCTTAAAATCTTCAAAATCCCATCAAAATCCCTTTTGATCTTTTAAAATCTGTGGAAATTCCTTTAAGACCTCCAAAAGTGGGCTAAAATCCTTGAAATTCCGTTTTCGAGAAAAATGAGATTTTTATTTGCTAACACTGATGTTTCTTCAATTTTAGAAATGAAAAATAAATTTTTCTTTACTTGGAAGCTGAGAAACTTTAATAATCTCATGGAACATGTTCTTCACATTGTTACTGAGCCAAAAAAAAAAAAAAAAAATTTTAAATGAAATGTTGAAGTTCGTTAAACTAAATGCTATTTTAGTCGATTCTCATCGATTTTATTTTATTTTTTTTTGAAAAATTGGATAAAATACACAAAATAAACATCTAGTAAGTGTATAATTTTATAGATTTGAGAAAGGGGAACAATTTTGAACTATGAATTTCAATTTTAGAGGTAAAAACCAATTTTTTGTTTTGCTTCAAAGATCAGGAACGTTAATAAACTTATGGAACATGTTCTTTACATTGTTAGTGAACTAAAAACAAACGTATTTGAAAATAAATGTTTGAAGTTCCTTAAACAACATGCTATTTCAATCGATTTTAATCTTTTTTACTCTTTTTTTTTTTTTTTTTGGAAAAATTTGTTAAAATACACAAAATAAAAAACTGGTAAGGGTAGAATTTTATAGATTTCTGGAAGTTGAACAATTTTGAACTATGTATTGCTATTCATATTTTGTGTCGTTTTCCATAAAAATTAGGTTTTTAATCGTTAACACTGATGTTTCTTCAATTTTAGAAATGAAGAATTAATTTTTCTTTACTTTGAAGATCAGGAACCTTACTAATCTCGTGGAACATGTTCCTTATATTATTACTGAACTAAAAACAAACGTTAAAAAAAATTGTTCATGATCGTTAAGCAACATCTCATGGAACATGATCTTTAAATTGTTACTGATCTAAGAACAAACGTTTTAAAAATAAATTATTGAAGTTCGTTAAAGAACATGCTATTTTACTCGATTTTCATCCATTTCTTCTATTTTTTGGTAATATTTGTGGAAATATACGAAATAAACATCTAGTAAGGGAATAATTTAATACATTTCAAAAAGTGGAACAATTTTGAACTTTGAATTTCTGTTCAAATTTTGCCATGCTTTCAAGAAATATGAGATTTTTAATCGTCAACACTGAGGTTTCTTCAATTTTAGAAATAAAAAAACAATTTTTCTTTACATTGAGGATCAGCAACCTCAATGATCTTATGGACTATGTTCCTCATATCATTACCGAATTACAAACAAGCGTTTAAAAAAATTGTTGAAGTTCGTTAAACATCATGCTATTTCAGTAGATTTTTATCGATTTTGATTTTTTTTTGTTGAAAAAAATCGTTAAAATACACAAAATAAACATTTAGTGATGGTATAATTTGATAGCTTTCATGAAGTGTAAGAGTTTTGAACTATGAATTGCTATTCATATTCTGCATCTTTTTAGAAAAAAATGAGATTTGTAATCATTAACACTGATGTATCTTCAATTTTAGAAGTAAAGAATCAATTTTTCTGCAATTTGAAGATCAGGAACATGAATCATGTTATGAAACATGTTGAAAAAAATTGTTGAAGGTCGTTAAACAACATCTCATGCAACATGTTCTTTACATTGTTACTGAACTAAAAACAAACGTTTTGAAAAAGATTGTTGAAGTTCGTTTGACAACATGCTATTTTAGTCAATTTTCATCGATTTTTTCTATTTTTTTGGTAATATCTGTTGAAATATACAAAGTAAACATCTAATAAGGCTATAATTTTTTAGATTTCTGGAAGTCGAACAATTTTGAACTATGAATTGCTATTCATGTTTTGCGTCGTTTTCCAGAAAAATGAGATTTTTAATTGTTAACACTGATGTTTCTTCAATTTTAGAAATAAAAAACCAATTTTTTTACTCTGAAGATCAGGAACCTTAATAATCTCATGGAACATGTTCTTTACGTTGTTACTGATCTAAAAACAAACGCCTGAAAAAAATGATTGAAGTTCGTTAAACAACATGCTATTTTTATCAATTTTGTCTATTTTTTTTGGCAAAACTTTGTTAAAATACACTAAATAAACATCTAGTGAGGGTATAACTTTTTAGATTTGAGAAAATGGAATAACTTTGGACCATGAACTGCTATTCATATTGTACGGTTGTTTTCGAGAAAAATGAGATTTGATCGTTAAAAATGAAAAAATCGTTCTTCTCAAAAAACGCGAAATACGATTTTTTTCTTTGTTGGCTCAAAATAACCGGGGAGCATCCCCGACACACGTATAAGAGAGAAACTGGATGTGCAAGCACTTTTGGGTTGAACTTAATCAAGGCTAGCCGTGAAAATTTTAATATTTTTCATCTGCTAGAATAATTTCGGGAATTTACTAGTTTTTACAATTTTCTAATTTCGGGAATTTGAAATTTCGGCATTTTGAAAATTCGGGTTAGTGAAGTTTAAAAAGACCGAGGTCAATTTTCACGACGGGTTGTAGGTTTTCTTTGTGGGATATCAAGGTAAATGTCCCAGTTTGGGCGAGTGACCCAGCTTGGGCGAATGCTCATATACTGTAGGTAAATCCGTGGAAATCTTAAAGTTAATAACACTAGCAGTAGGCTAATCACATTCTAGAATGGATTAAATATATTTTTGATACAGGTTTTATAGTTATTTTATTATGTGTTCGTATTGTTTAAACGTTATATTGTCATGCGCGTCACCATCTGTGACCAATCGAGCATAACATTGCTTTCGGCTTGTTAGTTCGGGAGTTGACACGATGCGTTGTTTTTCGTCACAACAGTGTTTGAAAAATTTTGTGATGCGAATGTTTCATTGAAAAGTAAGTAATAATTATAAGTTTTTCGAATGAGCTCGTTAATGTAACTCAAAGTTAATGCATAATTCGTATATTTCCTGCCTCCTTAATACGGACGGAAAAAACGGTTGGAGGAGTTTGG
>JAUMHM010000031.1:44022933-44039725 GCA_032362435.1 Melikaiella ostensackeni | reverse complement strand
GATATCAATATATTCACCCATTCTTCCAGAAATCGTAAAATAGAGACTATAAAACAGGAAAGTTCATGTTAATTTCGATGTAAAGGCATTGCTTATCGTGTTAAATTTACTTTTTTGACGAAATAGTAAATCTGCGATGAAAGACAGGGTTATATAAGGCCTGGTTAGGTTACGTTAGGTGAGTTGAAGTTAGGTCACGTCAATTGTAAGAATGAGACTCCGCTAATATAGGCTTTCCAAAAAAAATCAGCCTTCAAGGCAGTATAACACAATTTTATATCATTTTATTGAGTTTTTTTTAGGTTAGTGTTCAAGGACAACGTGTGGGCTCAATTCTTACAGCTAATTCGCATTCAGTGCATCGAAAAACAAAAGAATTGATATGCCTCATCCCCAGAACAGGAAATACTAATTTTTTCGATTTTTTTAAGGTTAGGGTGAAACGCTGACGTGTAGAGCAAATTCTGACATCAGATTCGGATTCAGCGCGTCAAAATCCATAGGAAAACATATGTCGCGTTCCCAGATCACGACACTTTTTTTTGTGCGGCTGTGTTATTGTATGTTCTAGAGAAGATAAGATAATGAGGGCGCGTCATTAAAGCATAATTAAATAAAGGAATTAGAATCTAAGAAGAGTAGATTGTAGGGCATAACATAGCCTAGAAATAGCGACTATCTTTCAGAAAGAAAATTTCTTCAACTAGTTCTAAACTCAAATGGTTAAATGTTGAAAGTAGACGAAAATGTATAATAATACTCCACAGAAATAAAAGTATCGGATTATTAAAGGGAAAATGAATAGGATAAGCCTAAAGGCATAGAAATAAAATCTAGAAAATGATTCGTAGGACTAATCTTGAATAATTGTATTGTATAGCAAATACACTGAAAAATTATAATAAAAGCTAAGTTAAATGTGAAAATAGAGTTTCTTCTCACCCGTGTGTGCCAACTCGCGACCTAGAGTAGAGTAATTTTAGTATGAAGTAGAACGTCGAAGTTGAGAATATAATTTGATCATAAATTTATAACAATTATTTTAATAAAAGGCAAGTAGAACCTGACAAATGGCACTCAATCAAGGGACACGACGAAAGAAGAGTAACTCTATCCAATAGAAAACAAAAAGAATCATACATGTACTGAAACTTGCGAAAATGAGTAATCGAAAACTACAATGAAAAATGAACAAGAGCCAGAGCACCGGAAATTTGGACCAGACGATCAGAAATCCAGAAGACACAGAAATGCAGCAAGAATATGACCAAGAGCAGGTGTGGGCTCAAATGGACTCCCTGCTGCTCGAAACGGAGAATCGCACCAAAAGATTAATGAAGGAGGAGAAAAGATACAGAGAAAAAGAAGAAAAGGAAAAAGAGAAAGGTTCAAACAAAAGGCTTAACACTCTAGAGTCTAAAATAACGAGAATTCTAGAAGTAACGAATGCCAACAAAAATAATCTAGAGGAGAAGAATTCAAGGATTGAAGCACTACTGCAGAGATGGGAGACGGCACAAACTCGAATGGCGGAGAAATTAAGAGACTTCATGAAACAACAAAGACTACCAACGGCTCGGGACCTCCATGTGAACTACACGTTGCCAGATTTCAATGGTGAAGGTAGTATCATTAGATACCTACACCAATTAAGACAATATTGGGATGCGGTAAATCCAAAGGAAGGTGACACAAGATATCTTTTAGAAGAATCTCTTGAAGGAACACCAGGCTACTGGTAGCAAATAATCAAATACGACGTTGAAGATCTGGAATCATTCATCCAAAAATTCAAGAGAAGGTATTGGAATGAGCAGACTCAACATGAGCTGCGAAAGCACTTGGAATTTGGACATTACACAACTAATATGAGACTCACTGAGGCAGAGTATAAAACGAAAATATATGCGGAAGCACAAGAGTTGACTCCAAGACCTACGGCAGAAGAACTAGTGTACAAACTAGCAAGACACTACAGCGACGAAGTCAAATACGCGATTGTGAGCCGAGAAATCAGTGAATATGAACAGTTGATAGAACTCCTCGAGGACTTTGACCGCTTGGGTCAACCTACACCACTTATGGAAAACCAAGAATAAAGATTCAAAAGAAGCCAATAGAGACAGGAAGAAGGCATGGGAATCCCACAGAGGCAATCATGGCGGCCAAACACATATGGACAAAGAGGCATGGCAATGAACTCAGGAGGACGGAATGGGCACCAAACAGGACCCAAACAAATGTCCGGCCAACCAGAGACCCGAAGCGATGGGAACAACGGTAATTGGAGGAATTCAACACAGCAGGTTCCCACCCACCGGAATAGAAATAGAGATATTGAAACTGAAGTGGAACAATAAAAGCTTTCCCATGTACCTGAACCCGCAAATGAGGGGCCGGGAAACGAGGTAATGGCAAATGATGGCCGAGATGCAGAGTGAGTTATTAGATATTAAAAGTCAAACTATCGCTACGAATAAAAAATCATCTGATTGTCATGAAAAAGTTGATGTCAATTTATTTTTAGAAAACATGGAATCGCTAGATTTTTCTCATCCAATTAGGAAAACAATGATAGAGTTACAATCGAGACCTGATAACTCTAAAACACCTTTTACAGATGCGCAATGGCTTTTAGCAATGCAATGGCACTTTCGTTCAACAGCATGCTATGAGAGATTCAAACAAAGTGAGCTTTAATTACCTCATAGCAGAAGTGTTGAGAAGAAAATTGCTCAGCATGATATTAAACCTGGGTTTATCGAAGAGCAATTTAATGATTTCGACATTTTGTTGCGCACCTACCTACCGGAAGCACGTTGTTGCATTGCCAAGTTCGATGAGATGGCAACCAAGGAATTGGAAGAATATTCATTCAAGCATGATGTGATAGAATGCTTCGAAGACCTTGGGCCGTTGGGTAGAACTCAGAAACGTGCTAATCACGTTTTCATATTTACGTTGAACGGTTTGCATCCCAGTTACAGATAGCCGTTAATAGCTGGCTTTTCTTGCGCTCAGCTGTGTAAGTGGAAAGGGCATCGTACCTTTTTTACACATACTGTTCGATAAAGTTGACAAAGCTGGAGCGGGTGACCGAATGACAGTTTGCGATCAAGGTTCTCCTAACATGAAATGCTATAAGCTTCTACTTGTCACCCAGAAAAAATCTAGTTTCACTTACAATGGAAAAACGATCATTGCCATTCATAACTTCCTCTCCATGAAGTGAAAAACTTTGTGACTGCTTTTCGTAAGCATGGAAAAATATACACGAATGGCGAAAAACTGTGTTTTTCAGACATGAAAAGAGTGTGGGAAGAAGACCGAAAGTGTCAGTTGTCCTGCAACTTAGGTCACATCAAAAAGGTCCACATGTTTCCCAACTCATTTCAAAAGATGAGTGTTCGACGATCCTCACAAATGGTTGGTGGTCGATTTGGCAGAGCAATGAAAGAAACTGATCAGAAAAAGCTTGTTCAATCCGACACACTCAAAGAATCAGCTGATTGCATTCTTGACATTAACCGTGTGACTGACGCTGCCAATAGTTTTAGAATATACGACAAGAATTCCCTAAAGTGTGTTCTATTTCCAGATCATCCAGAGCCTATTCAGGTACTTGAAGATTTTCTTACTTGGGCACCGACTTTGAAAGTCTTTGATGCACAAAGTAAGAAAATGAAGAGTTTGCCTTGCTTTTTAGGATTCAAAATGACGATTTAAAGGATTCTACAACTACACAAGGAAGTACCATTCCTTTTGTGTACAACTATGTGCAGCTAGGACTCCGTGAAGACACTTTTCTCCAGAATCTCGGGAATAAGTTCTTGTTTTTTATTTAAACTAAAAATTGCATTTTTATCTCAATCCGCAGCCAAGCCCGCTCCAATTTTAGGATAGTGCTAGTTTCAGATCATCAACTGGCACATCTATTTCCTCTAAACTGGATAACTTTTTCTGATCAAACTTTTTCGACCTTAATTGAATAACACTTCATCTGGGGAGTGTTGTTCGAATACCTAAAAAAATCTGTTGTTCAGAATTCATCAAAGAACAAAAATCAGTCATAAATTTTGAAGTTGAATTATTTTATAGTACTCTTATGGGTTCCCAAGGAATACCTCATAAACGTCAAACACGAATTGGATCTAATATTGAGGTTTATTAACGGTTTTTGAAATTTTCTTTTCCATAAATTATCACGAGTCGGTAATCTGACAATAACCACTAAATTTTTGAGCGATTTGAAATTATTCAAACAATTAATATTTGTTTAAACATCTCATTTATTCATATAAGTCGAGAATGTAATGGATTTTCTAGACAAATGTCAATTTTTGTGAGTACTAATTTGTTTTTAATACTACTCTTAATTGTTTAAAGGAACTTAAATTGTTTAAACAATTTCATATTTTCTAAATATTTAATTTTCTCCATTCTTCTGCAGATGTGAATATTTGTAGGTACTAATTTGTTTCTGAACATTACTCTAGAATCTTTAAACAAATTGAAATTGCTTAAACCATTTTTATTTGTTTAAATATTTGATTTATTGATATGAGTCGAGAATTTAATGGATTTTCTAAACAAATTTCAATTTTTGTGAGCATTAATTTGTTTTTAATACTACTCTTAATTGTTTAAAGAAATTTAAATTGTTTAAAAAAACTTAAATTGTTTAAACAATTTCATTTTTTCTAAATATTTCATTTTCGCAATCAATATTCACATCTGCAGAAAAATGGCGAAAATTAACAATTTTGAAAATATGAAATTCTTTGAACAATTTAAGTTTGTTTAAACAATTAGGAATAGTATTAAAAACGTATTCGTACTCACAAAAATTGACATTTTTCTTTATAATCCATTACATTCTTGACGCACATGAATAAATCAGATGTTCAAACAAATAAAAATTGTTTAAACAATTTAAAATTGCTTGAAAATCACTGGTTATTGTCAGATTACCGACTCATCATGATTTATGGAAAAAAAAATTCAAAAAGCATTAATAAACCTCAATATTAGATCAAATTCGTGTTTGGCGTTTATGAGGTATTTCTTGGGGACCCATAAGAATACCATAAAATAACTCAACTTTAAAATTCATGACTGATATTTATTCTTTGATGAATTCTGAAAAACATATTGCAAGGCGAAATAATTTGCAAGATTTTATGACCTTGAAGTCTTAGATTAAAAAAAAACTGCCTTTTCTCCATAAGAAACATGTGTTAAACTTCATAGTGTTTGAGGCACGGGTTAATATTAACCGATTTGGCTAAAATTTAGAGATCATTTTTCTAGGTATTCGAACAAAACTGCGGGGAGAGAGCAAAAAAATTCGAAAATTTTTTTCCACTACGTATGAATAAGGGCCACCCTAATAATTATATACTAAATATATTTATTATTTATAAATATTATTTTTAAATATTCTGATATCTTTGGGAAATGATTTACAATCTTTTGAAATTGTTTGAAATCCTTGTGAAATTATTTAGAATCTTTTGAAATCTTTGTGAATTTCTTTGAAATCTTCTGAAATATTTTGAAATATTTGAAACTTTTCGGAATCCTTTTTTTATTTCCAAAACCTTTGAAATCTTCGTGAAATCTTGGAAATCTTGTCAAATTAAATCTTTGAAATCTTTGTGAATTTCTTTGAAATCTTTTCAAATTTTTTAAACCTTTTGGAATCTTTAAAATCCTTCTAAAACCTTTGAAATCTTTATGAATTCTTGGAAATCTTCTAAAATCTTTTGAAATCAAATCTTTTAAATCTTTTGAAATCCTTGTGAAATGATTTAGAATCTTTTGAAATGTTTTGAAATCTTTGTGAATTTCTTTGAAACCTTTTGAAGTCTTTGAAACGTTTTTGAATCTTTGAAATCTTTCTGAAGTCTTTGAAATCTGTGCGAAATTTTGGAAATATTCTGAAATCTTCTGAATTATATCTAAGAATTATTCACCAATTAGAATACCAACCTTGAACATTTTTTTAAATCTTTGTGAATTTTTTTGAAATGCTAATACCAAAGAAATTAAAAATTATATCTAAGAATTATATACCAATTAAAATATCAAAATAATAAACCAAATAAATGTTTATAAAAAATTATAGCTGTCATGTTAAAAAAATCTGCAGAGATAATTAAGTCATCGAAATTTTATTATATTTGATTGTAGGATTTAGACACTATCAATTACAAAATATTATTTTATTATTTTGTTTAAATATAAGATATCGCAATGCATGAAATAACACATAGGAAAACATTGTGTTAGATGTGTATTATTTGTGCTTCTTGCATAAGATTTCATATTTACAACCGGGAGAAAACCGGGAAATAGCCGGGAATTTAGTGGGCGAAAATTTGTAGGCACCCTGTCGTGACATTTTTGAAATTTTTTGAAATCATTGTAAAGTCTTTTGAAATCTTTCTGAAATTTTCGAAATCTTTGGGTATTTTTGGAAATATAAGCGTATGGAATTTTGTTTGGAATCTTTTGGAACCTTTGAATTATTTGAAATCTTTTGGAATCTTTGTGAAATATTCTGAAATGTTTTAAAGCCTAAAGTCTTTTGGAATCTTGAAATCTTTGCGAAAATTTTTTAATCTTTTAAAATCTTGAAACCTGGTGTACACTCAAAATTCGAGTGGTCAACCCCTCATTATTAACATAAAAATGTCTTACCTCTATACAGTTTTTTAAGGAAACGCTTTGCCTATTGTTCATTATTATTAAAAATCGGTGATCGGGAATAGTTTTTGGACACTTCAAAAAAATTAAAAGGATTCTCAGCGTAATAATAATTTATTATGCAGTCGCAAGATATAATTTAATGATTTCATAACAACATGTAACAAATTTAATTGTACTAAAAATGCGTAAAATTCCAAGTCTTGTACTCTTCCTAAATTGAGCATTTTGATTTAAATTTAATAATTTAAAAGCCTCATCAAAATATTAATGCACTAATTGATATTAATGTCATGGAAACAGCGATGAAAGGTGGCAAAAGCCACTGATAAAAAAATGGATCCGGAGTAGCGGTGGTGCAAATAATCATCCACGCGATACCTCGCAGTAGAAATGATATGAAACGAGCCACCTTGCTCTCACTTTTGCAAGGAATTTGCACAAGGCCCATTGTTCCACATCCTACTAAAGCAATCCAGCTGTAAAGCAATACTGGATCTTCTGTAGTTAATCTTGTACTATAACTGCAAAGAAATATTTCTTAGTACGTTTACTGTAAAAAAAATTTAAATGTACAAGCTTTTTTTACAGTTAATTACTTGACTCTCTCTTTATAATTTAAAATATAGCAGGGTACCTAAAATTTTTAGCCCAGACAAGAACCGATGGAACGGCAGGCACTGCTGTGAAATTCCAGACTAAAAAGAGAATCATCTGATTGAGTATTTTTTGTCGTGTGTCTTCCTTTTCCCTTTCCTCATTATTTGGACGATCAGTGCGTTGCCTGATTAAATTAAAATGTCGCAGTGAAGATAAAAACAACTGTTCTAAATAGTCCTCGTACATTCGAGTTAATTTTAAAAACTGCAAAAAGACGGAAACAATCATCGCGAGGGCTCCACATGTGGCTGGTATAAATGAGAGGACAATTATTGTCATAACAATAGGCAGTTGACTTAATCCTCCGAGCAACCAATCGGACCAAGTGGTTGAAAATGCTATTGCACGTGTCAAAAATCTGTTTAAAAAAAGCAATATAAAAGTCTTGAAAGAATGTTTTCTCTTTACAATTTTACTTAAATATTAACTGAAATCTACTAACCTTACTGCAATGTTGTGCGCCACTGAACCGAGAAAAATGACCGAGCAGCTAACGCTAATAGCCAGTATATGTAAAATTACAAAAGAAACACAGGTTTCCAGAATTATGCCTAGTGCAATGCAAAGAATTACAGTTACTCCGGTAGTCACAAAAGATTCTCGATTATCGTCAAATTTCACGGCGACTGTCAATAATAATAGAGCAATCGATATGGGATAAACAATTGCCCACCGGTCTCGAACTACACAAGCAATTCTTTCCACTATAGATGCTCTTTGAATACTCAAACTGTAGGAACACGTGGAATCCAAGGTTAGTCTTAATTCTGGAGGATACGTATTCTGTTCTCCAGGTTTCGTTTGAATTTGCAAAGTCCTTGGTCCTTCGTTACTGTAAAAAATCATGATTAGACTCTGGACTTTATGGTAATCAACTTCCAAGCTTTGAAAGAGTTACCCACTTTCCGCAAGTCAAAAAAATTAGTTGACTTGCTCCAATATTCCACGGTTCTATCAATTCTGCTATTCCGCAAAGCGATTGCGTTACGTCTATACATTCTAAAATTTTTAGCTCCGCAGAAACTGCATCCGTGATTCCTGAGAGCTTTACATAATATCGAATATCCCCACGTGATACTTTTACGTTCATCGACTTCCTGGGAAGAAAGAAACCTCCGAGGAGAGAAGTTTTCTCGTCAAAGTTCAAAACTCGAGATGATCGAGAATGCATGTCGACCTGTACCTTTACATATTTTCTCTCCTTACCCGGTGGAATTCGTACTATTATGTGTGAACACTTGAAGGGTTTAATTTCTTCTGAACTCAAATCTACGGTTTTTCTCCGACGATATATCGAGTCTGGCAGGATTTTTGATCGATTTGATAAATTCCAGCCCCATTCGCTGAAAAAAATTAAGATTATAATAAGTTTATTTGAAAAAACAGTTTGATTATACTCTGTATTAAAATTAAAATTTAAACTCACCAGACTCGTGACTGGGCTTCGATGCTAGATGCAGAACAGGCGAAAAGCCAATCTTTGCTGTCTAAATTCAAGGCCTGAATGGTTAGATGATCCGCGAAATCAGTGAACCTGATCATAAGGTATACAACAGATTTTGCTGTTTTTTCATCAGTGATGTTTTTGCCACTCCATTCGTATTGTCTACGAATGTCTTCTATCCAAATCCCGCCTGAATCGAAATATGTTTTTTCTTGAGAATATTTTAAGTATTTTCCTGAATGACGCTGTAATTATAAGTTTATGAAAAGTAACAATAAAATAGAAGGTACTGATATTAGCGTTATTTATCTAACAAGACACATTGAGAATGATAAATAATAAAGAGGATATTCTACCTCTAGAAAATGATAGGACAAAGCCCGCATTTTCTTCTCAGGATCTGAAGCAATTGCTGGAGGTCGGGCTGCAATATCCACGCTATCAAAAAGAGCGCGGACTATTGAAAGGACCAATTGTTTACACCACAGAATACACAAATGGTCCGTACTTCTCCAAACATCGGGAATACTGTTAGAAAGAAGATTCAGATCGGCAGTAGGATCTACTGTCTGGGCAGAGGTGACCAGAATATCCCTGGGTCCACCTCCTATGGAAATTACACTAACGTCTGCATTCTTGAGTTGAGTCATTAAATTGTCTAGAGTGTGATAGTATTTTGCAAACGTGCGATCAAAAACTAAGGAAGGAGTATGAGGAGCTGCTAATGTAATTAAAATACTCGCGAAACTCGCGTTGATCTTTGGCGTAATGAGAAGTGCACCCTTGGCTATGATTCCACCCTACGAAATAATGATTATTTGTTAAACGGAAATAATTTCATTTTCTATTAGAAGTTTTAAAGTCTGGATCATACTATTGAATACTGTTCCATTCTTCGACAATGCACAGAACAATGCAAGATTTTTAAAAACCTTCAATATGGTTTTGATCCATTGCCCTTTCAATAATAGTCTCTTAATATTTCATCTCTAGATAATTCGATACTAATTTCGCCACTTTAACTTACCATTGAGTGTCCAATTAGAACAACATTGCCAATTCTGCCTTTGTACAATTGCAGTACTCTACCTATACAATGAGATATATATTCTGTTTCCTCCATTAAGACACCTTAAACAATTATAAAATAATAAAATATATGATCGTTTAAGAAAAACAAATAGCACATTTAAACATAATTTCCTTACCTCCGTACAAAGCCGAATAATCTTTGCCAAGGTGCGCGGCAAAATAATCAAAATGAAATGGAGTGCTATCTTCTAAGCTTTTCCTCAAACTAACTGAAGCCAGAGAACGCACTGCAAGAAAATAATTAGTTACATTAGAGGGATTATCAAGAGAAATTCAAAGTGTTTAAAAGAATTACCTTGCTCGTGAGAACCAGCATTTCCTGGGATAAAAAGAACTGGAATCCCAGTGAATTTCATTCTACGGATCTTTTCAGTTACAAAACCTTCCCCATAGGCATATAATCCAAATCTGGGAAAGCGATTTTCTAAATCGTCATTGAGTGCTACCCTCTGTATTAAAAAATTGTACAAAGTAAATGTCAGCTTCAGCTCATAAAGTAAATTAAATAAAAAGGGATAACATGAAATTTCTTAATAACTACGTACCACATATTGAGGGTATTCGAACATGTATGTCATTTCACAAGTGTTTTTTTCATGCGATATTAAATAATGTGTTGCGCCAAGAATATATAAAATTAGGACAAAGAAGCAAGATGATAGGAATGCTCCATAAATAACCAATGCTCTGAACCCGAACATTCTAAAATTAAAAATTAAAGGAAATTTTGATATCTGTTAGTAACGAGAAATAATTGCAATATTAACTTTCATAGATACTCAAGATAATACTTTGTACCTGCTAGTTTTTCATTTTCTCAGGTAGACAATATAGACACCAACATTCATAATTTTTCAACAAAAGCAACATTTTACTGCAAAAAAACAGGAAAATAGTTGTCAATATATGATGTTGCAATCGAAAAAGGTATATATCGTATAAATATATTGTACATCCAAAAGATGTGCTTACAACGCCGAAGCATTTGATATTAAAACTTTAAGTACCTTCAAAAACTAATCGAATAGCATGTTTTGTCAGAAATTGTCTTGCTTGGAAAAATGCATTTACATATGCAACTGCACTGACTGACATATTATGACTTTTGACTATTTTGAGCATTTGAGGTTAGTTTATTTGTATCCGGGCCCGGCTTATTATTTTCTCCAGTTGGTAGCACTAAGTATTTCGAGTTGAGACGTTAACTGGCAAGATGGCCGCACGCCGAGGGCCAAGCAATGATGAAAATTGCTTAGGATGAAACCTCTTTTTCTTAATAACTTAGCAAAAAAATGATATTTTACCACTAGTGCATTTTAATTTTATTTTTTATTTTTCAGAAGCTATTCAACTACATAATAAAATCGTTACAAACAAAATTATCGATTTTATTATTTAATTAAACAGGTTTTGAAAAATGAAAGATATTATCCAGATACACGGATCATAAAAAATTATTTCGTTCCAAGTTAGTAAAAAAATCAAGTTTCGTTAAAATTATCTTTGATTTCGTCCCATGCATTTAGTGTTATCGATTGGCCCTCAGCGTTCAGCCATCTTGGATTTTACCCACCCTACCGTAATAACTATAACGTGGCATTTAATTTAGCGCTAAAATTAAAATTCTGACTTCAGTAAGAATATAATCATCATATTTTTTCATTAAACACGCAGATAATTAACATAAGCGAGATATATTGAGTTTTTACTAAAAGTTTTGATTTTTATAGACTATTTTCAACGCTATTTTCGTTAAATTAAGATTTTCCAAGAGTATTATTTTAATTTTTTGATGTTAACAGCGCCACCAAGATGGAGAACCTCTAGCATCCAATCACAATCTAGTATAGGAAAACGCCAATCCTCCAATCAGATTAGGTACGATGCACTTCTTTTAGAATATGGTTTTCTAGCAGTTGTCAGCCTGACAAATGTCTTCGCCCGTCGTGGCGCCAAAAAGGCCAAAAGTGTCTCCAATGTGCAAGCAGTGCAGTCTGAATGTTTATTTTCGCTTAAAAGTGTTATTTATCAATAAAAAAACGACAGTTTTGACTTCAGGAACATTCGCAAGATGAGAGACCTCACCCACTATTTTTCGGATTCATTTAAAGCCTCTGAAACGCCACCTGCCGAATCGAAAGAGGTTAGCGTTGAAAGTTCAACAGTTGCCGAAGTGAACCAAATGAACACAAAGTCTAAAAAAACTAATTCTGTGCCGAAGAAAAGTGGCAGAAAAAAGAATAAAACTACCTCCTCTGACTCGGATAATTCGAAAAAAACTAAATGTGATTTAGGTATAGAAAAAGTCAAACCGTTGGCTAATGGAAGAAAGAATAGCTGTATGAAGGAAATTCCCGATGCTGAGGGTTCCCCAAAAAACATTTCCGAAAATAATTTAAAGAAAAATTCTTCTGGTAATTTAAATTTGGAAAAAGCAGAGTTGAATGAACCTGTAAAGAATGAGGAACATTTCACTGATGAAGTGTCGAGGGACAAAAATGGTGTGGAGATTGTTCAAGGTGAAGGAAAAGAAGATAATGTTCAGAATAGAACTCCAGATGCAAATGTTGATAACAACACTTCTAACGAAACTTCTGAGAAAGTGGTAAGATTTCATTGTTTATTAAAGAGATAGGAAGAATTGCTATTTATCTATATAATATTTGTAAAATTTAATCATTGAAGACGTTTAAATACAGATTAAGCCGCAATTTGAATAAAAGATTATGATATTGTTTGTTTGGATATTATTGTGAATTATTAATTGTATATGCAGGAACCTGAAACAGTTTCAGCGACCCAGGACGATAAAAAGAAAAATCGCAAGGCGAAGATAAAGATACTCGCTGAGAAAAAAGGATACGCGAAACGCAAACTTAGGGAAGAGGAAGAGGCGGAGGAAATGGAAAAGAAATTACAGGAACGTAAAAATGCTTTTACCAACGTTCCAAAGAAAGACGAGAATCAGCCGGAAATCGTTCACAAGCCTCCGGCCAACAGTTTATTAAATTATTTTAGGTAACTTAAAACTTTATTATTTAAAAAATTAAAAAACTTGCCTAGCTTACTTTACTTTTATATTTATCAACATACTTTTTAAATTTATATCTTCAGCAAAGCAACGCCAGAACAAAGGCAGAAAGAGGAAGCAGCAAAGTGTAAAATATCCGTCAAGGTTGAAGTGCACACACCAAAAGATGTTACTCCAAATTCTACACCAAATACAACGCCAAAATCACAGTGTTCAGCAAGTTCCCAGAGCAAGAAAAAAAGAGCAGAGATCAAGCAAGCACTCTCCAAAATGGATGAAATTCAACTTATAAGTTCCGAAAGTGTGAGTGAGAGCGTGAGCGAGAACGTGAGCAAGAGCGAGAGCGTGAGTCCGCCGCCGGTTTTGCAAGAAAAGAAGAAACCAAACAAACCAAAGTGGCGAATCCAGTTTCATTCCGAAAGTTTTACAGGTACATTTACTTTATTTCATAAAATTAAACTTTTTCAAATGTGGTAATTCTTTTTATTCCTTCTAACAGATGATGTAAAAAAATGCGATAGTCTCCTGAAATTCATTTTTCAGTTGATGGCGATGATTTGTACACTTTGATCGCTGATCTTCATTAGGCTCTTTAAAAAGTTTTCTCATTTTTCAACAGAATTTTAAGATCATATTTCTCTTACAGATTGTGGAAGTGACGGTGAGCCCTTTTCTCCTAAAAGCGCATCAAAAATGCAAAAAGAGAACAGAAAGTCAGCAGAAGTAGTGAACGGCAAAGTCGTAATTTTAAATGGCAAAGGAAATCCAAGCAAATCGGAGAATTCTGACCCAGAAGCTCCTCAGCTGAAACGCAAAGATAGAGCTGCAAAACATAAGGCAAAGCTGAAGATTCAAGAGAAATCGGACACTGACGAAGAATATGCAGAAAAGGAAGTTGTGACAAAGAGAAAGAGAAAAGGGAAATCGGACGCTGAGGAAGAATGCACAGATAATAAAGTTGAAAAAAAAGTCAGACAGGAGAAAGACGTGAAAGAAGAATTAGATAATGAAGTCGAAATTATAGAAGAAACTCTTCCAAAGAGATCAGCGCCTGAAAAAATCGCACCACTTTTTATAAAAAAACGGAAACTAGATCCCGCAGTGTTGGAAGCCCGTAGGTTATTTCTTCAGTCCGATATGTCCGAAAACGAAAACCGCTCAGCGAAACGAAAACCAAGTCCTGTTCGAAATCCCGTATTACCCTTTCCAAAAATCAGTCACGTCACTCAACTGGATTCAGATCCAAATTCTGAAACCAGAGAAATAAGGATACAACTGAGATCCCCTAGTAAGTATTGTCCCTCGATGGATCTAAGTGAATTTAAAAATATGACTAACGTAAATGACTCTATTTCGAAAAGATGGCTAACGATCCTCGATCCTACGAAGTCTAGTGATGTAGAAGATGCTCTCAGTGAAATAGAGACACATTGTGAGGATGCCAGGGCCATGTGGAAAAGTGTTTCTCAAGCAGCAAAAGCTGAAAGTCCGAAGCAATCGACACGGACTTCGAAGCGAAGAGCATCTGCGAAGAAAATCGCGAAGACTGACGAAACAAAGAGTGTTGATGATCACGATAACGTCTGGATTTTCAAGTACAAGCCGATGAGCACTCAGGAAATTGTGGGGAACGAACAAGCTGCAGCGAAATTGAAGACTTGGATGGATAAATGGAAAACGCCTGTTAAGGACGACGACAACAGTGACGATGATTTCTATTCCTCTGATTGTTCTAGCAATTACTCAAGTAGTGATTTTAACCAAGTAGCTGTATTGTTAGGTCCCAATGGAAGTGGAAAAACTGCAAGTGTCTATGCAGTTGCAGAAGAACTTGGCTACACGTGAGAATTTTCTTAATGGACTTTATTGCAGTAAGTATCCTAAAAGTTTTCTCTAAAATGGACTGTTTTATTTCTAGCGTTTTGGAGATAAATGCATCTTCCAGAAGGACAGGAAAAAGAATTTTCAAGGAACTCGAGGAAGCTACCAAGTCCCACAGAATCAAAAAGTCAGATATGAAGCAGACGTTTTTGAAAGCGAAGACAGAGGAGAAAAAAATTCCACAGAATTCGTTGATACTTATGGAAGACGTGGACATTATTTTCGAAGAAGATGAAGGTTTCGTTTCAGCAGCTTTTCAACTGGCGTCGAATACAAAACGGCCGATAGTCATGACTTGCAACGAATCGTGTTCCCATTTAAATAAACTTGCACCTCAACAGCTACATATTCAGTTTCAAGCGGCTACTGGCAATCGAGCTTTTGTTTTACTGAAACTGATATCCTTGGCTGAGACTGGTCGGAAACTTTCGACGTCTTGTGTAGAGGTAAATTTTGAATTCATTATTTAAATTAAGTAGCAACGAGAGGTTGACCACTCGATTTTTGAGTGTACATCAGATTCCAACGATTTCAGAAAGATTCCAAAGATTTTAAAGAAGTTACATAGATTTCAAAAGAAGATATCAATGATTTTAACACCAGATTTTAAAAGTGATTTACCCTCGAGTAGAAATTTTTTAATTCTGGATAATTGAATTACTTATTAAATATCTCTTTCTTTTTATGTTATTTAGAATCTCCTTGAAACTGGCGATTTAAGAAAAGCTTTGCTCCAGCTTCAATTCTTATTAGCAGCAGGGGAAACTCACGTCTTGCCGCCCATAGTCGATGCTAACCATCATTTCGGGATTTCCCTCTGGCGAAAAACGTACCATTGTTTATATAAGCCGGCGGTTAAAAGCAGTAAAAAGCAAAAGAAGAAACCAGCTTCTCAAGATTCCGATACCCGCGACGTAGACATCCTGAGTCAATTAGCTGATAATCTGGAAAGTGTTTCGCTAATTTCAAAATTAATTGGCATTGATGATGTCTCCTGGACTTGCCGAAACTCAAAGTCTGTAATGAGCTTATCGCTTTCCGAAGATACGAGGCCTTATTCCTATTCAGAAACTATCAGTTCTGACATTGCTGAGTTTCTGACTTACGAGGTGATACAAAAGAAGGAAGCTAGTGATTCTGATCAGAGTAATGATCAAATTTCATCCAAGTTGATGACAAGAAGACAAGTGAATGATGGGATAAATTCATTTTTGTCACACATTGCCTCGTCAACAACTGATAATAGAACCATTTCGGTGGATTATCTTCCGAGTGTTCGCACCATTTGCAGGGCAGAGGAAACGCGGAACTCCTCGAATAACAAGAGAGGAAATCGATTTTATCACTACCTTCATGGATCAAGATTGCCAATGAACTCTTTGAATATTCTCTCTGCCGCATGTAAAATTATGCAGGAGAAACCAGACAAAGTTTAGTAATTTAATAAATTTGGATTGCACTTTTGCAAAATGCTTTATACATTATCATATGTGTACGTTCGTATTAAAACAGCCCACTTTGTCGCTCGTCAATAAGGGTAAACTTCAGACAGAATTCAGTTTGAAGTTGACCATTGACTCTTATTGACAAGCGATAAAAGTGGGCTGTTTTAATGTGGATAAACACATACTTAGAAGGAAGTGCCCGTTTCTGCAATAATTGAACTTTTTAATCATTTAACGTAAGAATGTATTGTGCCTTTTTTAGGGAAGTAACGGAAGCGCAGAGTTAGTTTTGGATATTCGTACTAGAATATTTCACAAGGTTTTTTAAATCGGTTTTATGTGGTATGTAAGAGAGAAACGAAGTGCCTCGACCACATTAGAATTTCTCGTTTTCGTAATCTATTTTAGTTTATAAAATGTATAGATGTACAGAAAGGCAAATTATTTTTTAAGGAAGTAAACAAAAATGTTGTTTTGGTATTCTATTTACGAACTAGACGAATAAACGTATGTTGGTTTTTATAATGAAAA
>JAUMHM010000031.1:43987445-43998421 GCA_032362435.1 Melikaiella ostensackeni | reverse complement strand
AGTTTTCATTTATTTCAACTCGAATGCTTGATTTATAAAATTCTTTAGTCTTAAAGCCGTCTAATTTTAAGTTGCTTAATGTTGAAAGCTTTTAAATCGCTCACTTTTGCAACCCCCATTTTCAGATTTTTAAAACTGGTCAAAATAAAAAAAAAATATTTATAAATTTTGGCATTTTAAAGTCGTTGGCTGTGTATTAAAATTCCTAATAGAAGTTTTTCAACTTTAAACGCTTGAATGTGATATTTTTTTAATTTTTGAAATTTTACATTTAAACTGCTTTAATTAAAAATAACTTTATGTTCAGATATACTTCCATTTTTTTTAAATTTTTGTATAATTAAAAATAATGTGGAAGTTTTAAATTATAAGCGTTTGAAATTTAAGATCCTTTAGTCCCAAAATTTTTTAACACTTCACTCGAAATTGTCAAATTTTCTATGAATTATATGTAAACTCCTCTAAAGTTTAAAATTTTTCAATTTTGAACGCCTTGATATGAAATTATTAAATTTTACATGTTTTAAATTTGAAATAATTCTTCAACTTCCAAATTTTATAATTTTTTAATGTTTTAATATGTCACTATTCAGTTTCAAAAATTTGAATAAAAATTTACTCAATTTTGAATGCTTGATTAATTGCAATTGCTAAATTTGTTTCTTCTAATTCTCAGCTGCACAATTTTAGATGCTTACAATTTGCAATTTGTGATGCTTCATTTTTAAATTCTTTAGTTTAGAGTGCTTAAAATTACTAATTGAATCTGGATGCTTGAACTGGAAATTTTTCTACTTCAAATTCTGATATTTGAAATGGTTCTATTCAAAACAGCTTCAAGTTTACAGTTTTAAAGTAATGAATTCCTCCACTTTTACTATTCTTAAAATATAAAATTATTTTTTTCTAACATTTTGGAAACTTCTAATTTGAAGTTGTTAAATTTGAATTTGTACAATCTTAAACTCCTTGGAATGATTGACCACTTTCTTTATAAAGAATGATGATTTGATAATTAAAATTTTAGTATAAGATATAAATTTTCTTTTTTGGATTTTCGTATTTTGGAATTTGTACAATAATAATCTTATCGATTTTCTCGATGTTTTTGTTCCATTTACTGTTCCAGATTTCTAGAAAAGCAAGAAAAAAGTCTACATCAGTTCGGAATCGAACCCGGAACTCATACTTTTCATGATAGATACAAATTTTCTCGTTGTTCATAATTACCCAGTCAGGTGCATGAAAAGTAGAAGTTTCGGGTTCGGATCCAGACAAAGGTAAATTTTTTTTGTTAGATGAACCAGTAACGTCGAGAAAATGTGTTCACCTGATCGAAAGAATAATCCATCAATGATTCTCATCAATTTTTCTTTTTAATTTCAGTTCCAAGCATTGTGGTGCATAAAGGCAGCAGGTCGCAGAGTCGACCGGAGAGTCCGACGGTGGTGGTGTGCGGAGGAGGAATGCCATCGTTGCCATCCTCGAAGCAGAGCCTCGTCGTCGGCACCTCCGCGTCCTTTTCAAGTACCGACCCGGATATGATAGACGGAAATGCAAATCCTTCGAATGAATCCTCCTCAAACTCTCAACATCTTTCTGCTCCCCCGGACAGACCAGACTCCGATAAAAATTATCGCAATCGAGTAAGTTCCATTTTCAGCCATTAAAAAATTGTTAGTTTACATCAGCACCCTCTAAAAATTAAAAAAAGAAATTCTTTAGTCCAACAGAAAGTAGTATAAATAGTTACACTTGAACTCTCATATAATCCCATCCAGTTTAAGGGTTCCTAGAATTGCTGGCCGACTGCTGGCCCCCACAGTTTCTCAGCTCGCGAGGCGAGAGACGGTGTTCAACGAAGCGTGAAAAACCAGCAGCGTATAGTTAAAGACGCAGTGTGCGTGTACTCAGGTTCGAACTCACGTTCGGAGATTGCGTAATATTAGGAAATGATTCACACTTCCCTGACTGTTGAAGTTTCGAAGGTACTGCTTTAGTCCCAAGGCCAGTGCGAAGCAACTCCCGAAACTGTCCTTATATTGGAGTTCGAGTGTATTTACTTAAGAAATATGTGTTTGATACCATCTGTTTGATGCGAAAGACGCCATCTTGGAAAATGTTGCTCTCTAGATGAAATTTGAAACTATTTCGGATCGAAGTTCACGCCCTCTCTTGAGGACGCTTAGAACTGTTTTTATACGTTCATTTATCGTTTTTCAGGCTAATTCAAAAGTGAAACTATTAGTCAGAAGCCATGCGATGAGAGAGTCAACTTCACCACCTCGAGAGCCTCACAACGGCTCCTTTCCAAACAGTTCGTCCCCCAATTCCAATGCCAGTTCCAAACAACTCAACAACAACGAGCCCATGTTTAATAGCAACCTCTGCCCCGCTCAGAATCCAAAGCAAATGCGAAATTCAACGACGTCCCCCACGTGTCGCACTCCATCTCGAAATGGTAATTACATCTATCACTAATTTCAGGACCGGCGAGAGTGAATTTATTTTTCTACTGGGATTGGGGTAGTTGCATCAGTTTTAGATAATAAATTTCTCAAATACTAAAATTCTAAAAATGTTAGTAGTCCAGGGTGTCTACTTGACCAAGAAACCGAGAAATGACGGGGAATTTGATTCAGTGGCCGGGATTTTTTTAAACTGTACTAAATTGCATATTAAAAGTGTCTTCATAGGTATCTTATCTCAGTTTTTTCGATCACAAGAGATCATGAAGCGTTGAAGTGGTTCATCCAGATATTTAAAAAATAACTTTTAACAGATTTTTAATATTCTTTGAATCTGTGAACGTAAGTTAAATAAAACGTTTTGAAACTTAACACACAAGTCTTCGAAAATGGAACTGAACTGTTCAATATTCAGACATTTAAAGCTGAGAACTTTTAAAATTGGACAATTTTCAACCAAAAACATTAAAACTAAAAAAAACACAATGAAACTTTCAAAATTCTTTGTTTTCCAAATTTTCAATTTAAGAATTTAAAATTGAACAATCTTCAATTGAAACATAAAAAATTGATTTTCTTGATATTTGGAACATACAAACATTAATAACACAAATAGATCAACATTTGCCCATTTTAGCTTAGAAGCGTTCAGAATTGATCAATATTAAACTTGAAAGTGTGTTTTCCAATAGAATTTAGTTTTAAAAAAATTCAAGAAGAAGATGCTTAAAAACGTTCCAAATTTTTAAAAAAGTGTCAAATTGGAAATTTTGGAAAATTTGACAGATTAAAAATTGAACAGTTGCTAATAAAAATAGGAATTCATGACAAATTTAAGAATATCAAAACTAAACGTTAAACATTATCCTGTTTTAAGTACCTTCAAATTATAATTTCAAATTCTATTGTGAACGGTGGGTTTAAAAATATCAAATTTCAAATTAAAGCGTTTAAAGTTGAACAATTTTAATTTCAAGGCGTTTCATTGGACATTCTTGTTTTCACTCTCATTCTCCAAAAGTAAAGAATGTAAAATTCGAAGCAACATTCTTTATAATAATCTGTTTATATTAAATAATTAAAAGGTTTGTAAAATAGTGAAAATGGTCACATTTTTAAGTTGATTTAATTTAATAATATTTAATAACATAATATATATATAATATGTAATAACATTTAATAATATTTTAAGGATTTTTTAGGTGTACATTCAAGCTCGAAATTATTGAATCTTTAAATGGACTCATAAAATATGCAAAAAGGCCGATTAATAATTTTAAAGAATTTTAGAAAAGAAACCTTAAAAGATTCTTTACAATTCTATTTGTTACATTTTTATGGAATATTATTTGGGAAACTGTTTAATTCGTAAAATGATTAACTAAGCATAATTGTACCATTTTTGTATTTGTTAGCGTTTAATAATTGGTTAATTTTATTAATTCGGACTTAATTTTTTCTTCTCTTAAATAGGATGGAAGCTATTTAATTTCTGAATAAAATTAGCCTAGGGTGAAATTATTTTGTCAATTTTTTAGGAAGCTATTGCAAGAATAGTGCAAATTGTAATGTTTAAGCTTTTCGTAAATTTTAAATAAAATCTGAAATTATAAACATTTTTCAATGTTCTTGGGTTCATTCTAAAGGCGAATTTCTAAAGATTCGCAGCAACTTATGAACATAATTATTCAATTTTTTTCCCCACGTGTCAGAAGTTGAAATTGAAGTTAAAATAAAAAAGAAGGAAAAATTTGAAGTCATCTCATTTATAGGAAAATTATAGTAAAAATCAAATACACTGAAAATCCCATATAGGTCCGATTTGGTTCTTGCCTGAAATGGCCTTGGACGTATGGTGGAGCGACTCCAATGTCAACAATCAGGGCCGTATGAACTATTTCCAGTAGGAATACATAATATTAATTAACTTCATTTTGTACAAATGTAGATTTTTGTTATCATAAGGTATGGACCTTTTTTAATAATGAAGACTAATTAATGAAAAGAGGGTTTTCTGCGTGTATTTAAAAATAAATGCGAAATGTGCACGCGAGTTTTCAGACTACCCGCTTTACAGCTACGGAATTGCTGAACACCACAGCTCTCACAACTCTGTGTATAATTTTTTTCCGTATACAGGAGACACAAAAAACTGTCTAAATATAACGCATTTAATTTTAAACAAACAAATAAATAATCGTCCGGATGTATAATTGTCCGGCTTTATTGAAACGTAAAGGGAGCGCTTGGAAAATAAGCAACCATGTCCGAGAAAACCCTTGTCAAAGGAACGGCGCGTCCCAGAAAAAACGCCGGTTCGAACGCGAATTCGATCTAAAGATTTGGCCACGAATGATGGAAACTTAGTGAAAATTTGCCTCTCATCCTTTAAATAATTCCGTCTTCTCTAATTATTCTCGTTGTATAATAAATCTGTCACATTTTCTCTGAATAGAGACGAGACGCTTTTCATTATAGCCAAACTCGCGGTTTTGCAGACGCGCTGCGGTTACTTAATAATAAACATTGTAATGAAAAATGGAAACCGTAATTTCTGCCGAAGTTTCAAATAGTATGCTATCTGTATAAAAAGTGAAACTTTAAAACAGTTTTTAATATCAGTCACTAAAATCGAATTATGCAAACTGTATTTAAAAATTGTGGAGAATGTATACTATATATCTTCTATCACAAGTACCAACTTTTCTGACATTTATTACAAGTTCAAACAGGACAATAGGGGAAAAAGTACTGGAAAAGTCTCATTTTATTTCGTTCAAAATCCTATGAGCTTAAAAAAAATAAAATGGGAATTTTTTATTTTTTTAGTACTTTTATACCAGTTGGACTTGTCTCATTCCTAGTACTTTAGGGACTTTATTCAGACTTCATTCTAAGCGGTGTTTGCAAAGCAGTATTAAAATGAAACAAAAACAAAGTATACAAATTTTCCAAACCAAAATCCATTAATGTGTAACATTGATGTCACAAAAAACAAAACTGGTATGTATTGAGTAATTGATTGGTAGTTATTAATATAATATTCAAGATCGACCTCCTTTTACTTTCAACGAAATCTTGACGTTGACAACTTCCAAACTTACCACAAGGAAAGTCCTGCAAGATAATTTTATGGAATAACACTGACAAAAATGTTTGGTCCCACCAAAAATTTGGTTTTTTGAACAAACACAAAATGTTAATTTTAATCAAAACTGAAATTTTGTCGTTTCAACAAAAAAGTTTGCGAAAAGAACCAACATTTTATTGCTTCTATAGCAACAAAATCGTGTTGTTATCCGAACCAAACATATTTTAGAGAACATAGAAAAAACAAAGTGTAATAATAATAATATAACAAAGTGTAATATGTAATATGAAGTGTAATATTTACCCTGATTTCAGAGTAATCTTTACCTACGAAAAAAATAACCTTCGCATGGTAAGATTTACCCACTACATTGGGTATCGTTACCATATCAACTTTATTGTATCTTCTCTTATTTCCATGCGAAAAAATTCAGCTTTACCCACTTGAAAATTATCCGCAACAAAAATTCACTTCTGTTTTTTCTGTAAAGGAATGGAGATGGAAGGAATTTCAGTTACACGTGATTGATTCCATAAAATCAGATTCGCCAAAGTTTCCTTCATGAAAGAGGACACTTTCATATACCTTTTTTCATTAAAGTTCAGACTTTCTTATTTTACTCTCATAATTTTCTTTGCCAATAACAAAAGACGAAAAGACGCGCTTGGGCAGGCTTGAAATCGCCTGAGTGATCTGAATAAATTACGATTAAGCGACGGTGAGAAAATCAGACATTGCCACAAAGAGGAAATAATACCCATGTTACGTAAACAATAACGATTTTATTCGCGGTCAATGGTGCAGCAGATAGTTTTCTTCCTTCTTGAAAATGCATTCTTACAGTAGAGATTGCAAGGGCAATGACGTGCTACATATGCGTGCAGAAAAGGCATACTCGCGTCCTAGACATGCTTTTTCCGCTGCCGCAGTTACGTAGTTTGTATTAATCTTGACCGCGATCACGATACACAGCTCTCTGAGAATTGTAATTTGGCGAAATTGCAATTACCTGAAACATTAATTTCTCTCATTTTTGTCTCCGGTTACCCCGTACATTGCGACCAGCTCAGAAAAGAATTCCGAACATGTGCAGCTTGTGTAAATTTTAAAGAAATAAAAAGGAGATAAACAACGGAAGCAAGGTTTCTATGCTTGGACTTTGTGGTTCTCTCTTTTTTATAGTTTATTTTTTAAATCTTTTATTTTTTATCCGAAATTGTTACAATCTTTTCCGCTGAGCGAAAAATTATTTAGGGGAAAGGTGCCTACATGGAGTCAGAAAAATTTAAACTAGTATAGATGTTCATTTTAAAACAAACCTGAAAAGTTTGAAACATATAAATGAACTATAATCCTTCAGATATTTAAAAGTGGGAAGATAAAACCTTTTTATGCAAGCAATCAAGAAAAAATTAGCAATTTATAAGACCATGCTATTTGAGTCCCTGTGTACCCTCGAGTGTACACAGATAGTCACCCGCTGCATTCAATAAATTAAGCTTTTTATATAGATTAAGTCGTTGATTTATTAATTTACTTGGTTCATCTTCTACGAAAACTTTCTTTGAACTTAAACTATTTGATATTTACTGAGAAAATACGTAGTATTAAACTGACTTACAAATGTACGTTATGTACCTGCTGAATATTACTTTTGTAACATACATAATAAACTTCAGTGTGACCAACTCAAAAAAGATAGGTTACTATTTACATCACAGTATGCGCGATACATTCGTGCCGACCTGCCAATCGTCGGAATGTCAGAATACGAAATTCCCTCATGCATTTTGACAACATTAACCTCAATATTTTGAAATTTTATCTCATCGAATCGCTGTGTAGCCTGAAACTTCGTTTACCAAACATGAGTTTATTATTTTAAATCCAGGAACAGACCCCTTGTTTGCCATAAGTGGCATGAGAATAATGTTTCCAGATTGTAAGTATAGCAGTGAAAACATTTTTAATGGTCCTGTTTTTCTCAAATATTAGTTACAAGTACAAAGAAAAATCAGCGCGAAGTGTCAAAAATACATTTCATTTAAATAAACCTTAAATACGAGAAGCACAGGAATATGAGTTTTCTAAAAGTCGTCAGTATAAGACAGTAATAGATACTTAGTGATTATGAACATTTTATTGAATAATTTGTTAGATATTCCTTTTGATTATCTGTGCACGCCGAACATCTGTGGACACCTTTCCCCTATATATATAGAATTGCGTAAGGGTGTTTTTTATCATGAATATTGTGGCCCTCCTGTAAGGGTCATAGATACATACATATATATACACACACACACACACACAGAGAGAATTGCGTAAGGGTGTTTTTTATCATGAATATTGTGGCCCTCCTGTAAGGGTCATAGAGACGTTTCTTGGTTCATTTGAATCACCTCAACCTCAAATTTAGGGCATTATATTGTTTTTTAGAAGATTTAAAAATTATACATAAACAATACACCAATTCACAGTTTCAAAAACTCATGACATCGTTCTAATATATTTGACATTATCGACTGAGTGTGACGTAAGGATAGAATACTTTATTGGAAAATACAGAGAAAGCTCTATCAGGTATCACTTTTTAGTTACTTTTTTAAAATAGTGATAAATTAAAAAATTTACAATTTCACATTGTAACAATCCTGGATTTCCTCTAAAAGTTATAGGCATGTTTCTTAGTGCATTTGAAAGATTATGGAGTCCAGTTTATCGGAAAAATATAGAGAAAGCTCCATCAGGTATCAGATTTCAGTTTATTTTTTTCAAAATAGTGATAAATTAAAAAATTTACAATTTCTGATTATAGAAATTCTGGCTCTTCTCTAAGGGGTTTCGGGATGTTTCTTAATTCATTTGAAAGATTATGAAGTCCAGTGTATCGGAAAAATAGAGAAAAAGCTCTATCCGATATCACTTTTTAGTTGTTTTTTTTTCAAAATAGTGATAAATTACAAAATTTACAATTTCTGATTATAGAAATTCTGGCTCTTCTCTAAGGGTTTTCGGGATGTTTCTTAATTCATTTGAAAGATTATGGAGTCCAGTGTATCGGAGAAATAGAGAAAAAGCTCTATCAGATATCACTTTTTAATTGCTTTTTTTTCAAAATAGTGATAAATTACAAAATTTACAATTTTTGATTACAGAAATTCTGACTCTCTTTTTAACTTTGAAGGGATGTTCTATGGCTCACGTAAAAGCTCGGGAGTTTCTAATGGTAAAAAAATACAGAGAAGTTTCTTTCGAATATCGCATTTCGAGCCAATTGAAGGCGGCCAAAATTCAAGGCCTTAAAATGCGAGGCCTTGTCTTGGGGTCGTATTGGAGGCCTGAGTTTCCTTCGGCAGATGTGCATCTTTCCTTCGTCGAACCGACCGACCGCCTGAGAGGGCGAATAAATGAAAGCTCAAGCAGGATGATTGTGGATGCAAGCCATTAAAAAAATCTTAACGTAGCAATAATAGTTAAATACTTTATAAAAATATGAAGGAAATAATTTGTAATAAATATTAAAATTTTTAATAATTGAGCATTTTAAAATTATTGTGTAAAAACTTGTAGTGAGAAAATTGTCTATTTTTTCAATTGACAATATTTTTCTCTCATCTAAAAATTACAATATAGTAATATAGAATGAAGGGCCATTCCCAGTTAATAAGGGTTGAGATTTTGAGATGGAAAACTTAATTGAAGTAAATTAAATTTAAATAATTTAACCAAATAATTGAATAATGAATAAAAAATCAAAGTGAGGAAAATAATGAATTAAATTTCTCTTTGAATTGAAGAAGTATGTAAAAAGGTTATCTATTGAATCGGAACGAAAATTGCTTTTTAAGTTGGCTTCAAAGAAGGTTCTTCAAATCATACAATTTTGTTCTGAAAAGAAAACGAAAGCGGTACAAATTTTGCGATATATATCAATTTTTAAACAACATGTGTATGAGTAGTGAATATTTCAATATTTTTCCATAAATTACATGACACGTTTCTGAAACATTTATTATTTGCCGATTGTAGAATGTTTAAGGATTTTTCTGGAGACTGAATTTGGAACAAAAACGTTGAAGAATTAAAAAATTTCTAGGCACACTTCGAAGAAGATATTAAAAATCATTTCACTGCGCTTTAGTAAGATATTCCAATATCTTCAATATAGATAATCAATCTACTTGATTCTTAAATGTATACAACTTTTAAAATGTGTGCCCAATCTTCAGCCAACAAAAATGATCTTTAACAAGGTAGTTCCGCGTTCAACCAAGTACTTCAATTTTCAACCAAAAGAAATGAATTCTCAACGAAAAATGTAATAGTTGATATTACAAACAAAACAGATTTTAATTTCAAATCAAAGACAATTGAATTCAACCAAAAAAGACGAATTTTCAACAAAGAAGTTGAATCCGCCACCAAAACAGATTAATTCTCAACCAATCAGTAGCATTTTTGACCATAAAGAATAATTTTCTACCAAATAGATGAATTTTCAACAAAATACATGAAAAAAATTAATGAATGAATTTTGAATGAAACATGAATTTTCAATCCAATAGTTGAATTTTCGACCAAGAATATTAATTTTCTACCAGAAAGACGAATTTCCAACAAAATAGTTCAATCCTCTACTTAAACCAAATAATTTTCAACCAAACATTTGAATTTCTGACCAAGAATATTAATTTTCAACCAACAAGACGAATTTCCAACAAATAAGTTGAATTTTGAACTGAAAAATTAATTTTTAACCAAAAATATAATCGGTAAATTTCCAAGCAAAAAAAAAGAATTTGCAACAAAATAATTAAATTTTCAACCAAATAGTTGAAATTTCAAATAAGAAGACTATATTTCTACGAAAATGACGAATTTTCAACAAAATACGAAAATTATCAACCAAGAAGATTATATTTCTACCAAAAAGACGAATTTTCAATAAAATAGTTCAATGTTCAACGCCAGAAATGAACTTCCAACTAAAATGATGAATCTGCGACCAAAAATTGAATTTTTAACAAAGTAGTGCAACTTTCAACCGAGTAGTTTAATTTTCAAGTAAAAAAGATTTAGAAACTGAGAAATACAGAGTTTTCTCTGTCCCTTTTACCATTTAAAAAAAATTTAATAGTTTGTAAAGAGAGTTGGTGGGCCTGGTGCTAAGTAAAATACACTAAAACACAAAAAGATATACTAGGATATCAATTTTTTATCATAAAAAGTGAAGAAATTGAAAAATACAGACTTTTTTCTGACCCCTTTCTCAATCCTGTTTTCCCATTTAGAAGCTGAAAAATACAGTTTTCTCTGTCCTCTTTTTCAGTTATTCAGTTTGGAGGATTTAATGGTCTTTTTCCATCTTAGAGACCAAGCTGCAGGAGACTGGTGCCCTCCTCAGTGTACAACAC
>JAUMHM010000031.1:43957762-43982814 GCA_032362435.1 Melikaiella ostensackeni | reverse complement strand
CCCCCCCCCCCCCCCCGGAGAATTGCTTTTGGGTCCGCCCCTGAGTTTATGGATAGTCCTTCATCATCGATTATTATATTGACTGCCCATTAGTTATATACAAATATAAAACAATATTGCTATGATTCCAATGTAAGATTGTACAATTTAAACACTTTAAAAAAATGATTTGAGAGGCATTGAGTTTGAAATGTTCAATTTAGAACATTACCAAATTTATAACCATTCAATTTTGGATGCCTAGTTCTTGCATGGTTTTCTTTTTAGAGCAAATTTTTTGTTCACAGATTAATTTAGTAGTTTTCCAATTTGAGAAATTGGAAACATGCATTAAAGACATCTACTTTTTAATGTTTTTTCGGAATTTTTCAATTATGCACGATTTCAATTTGAAGTTATTATATATAGTGAAATAGTTGAATTTTAAATATGAATCAATATTAAATTAGTAATTTTGAATCTTTCATTCCGATATTTTTAATTTTGATATTAGACCGCAAATGTAAAACGTTATTTCATTTGTAGATTCGAAATTGAAACTTTCAGTTTTGAAGATATCTAATTAAAAAATGTTTAAGAGTAAACGTTCCCATTTTGTGTATACAATGACTACAATTTTTAATGTTTCATTTTGAATTTGCCAAATTTCTGTTTCCCTTAATATAAAACTCTTCATTTTGAAAAAAGAAATAATTTTTTTTAATTTGACGTTTTGAAAGCTATGAATTTTAAATTGTAGAATATTAAAGGCTCTAAATTTAATGTTTTACCGTTTTTCAGCACTTCAAATTAGAAATTCTTCAATTTTAAACACTCTTGATTTGAAAACGGTCCAATTTTAAATTGTAATATTGAGTTTAAGGTTTCAATGCTTAGTACTGAATTTCCTCAAATTTAAAAGTATATTTTAATACAAACCATTTTTGCCTTTGAAAATTTAAATCGGTTAAATAGAACCGAACATATTGAATTTTCAAAATAAAAGTTACCCATAATTTCAAGGTACCATGTCTTCGCCAATTTTTTTAATTAAAAAAAAAATTGGAGGTGTTATTTGTCACTACCTGAGGAAAGAATCTGCCAAGTTACAGCCCAATCTTATTAAATGACAAAAATTACTGTGATGGAATGACGTGGAATCCACCCTCGATTACTTTCAACCGAGCTTTCAACATTGTTATTTAATTAATTCGTACAATATATTCAATACAATATAATGAAATTCCATTATTTTACAGCCTCCCAATTTGTTAAACAACTAAATTTTTTTTTAGTAGATGAATATTAGTAATATATCCACTGAATAACGAAATAAATCAAATAACGAAAAAAACATGTTTAAGGCGCTGACTAGCGTTACGGAATTTTCCGTAACGTTAGCCCTGAACGAGCTGGAAAGGTGTTGGTCTTACGGAAAATTCCGTAACCATAGACAGTTTGGTTGTTTAAACAATTACAAAATTGTTAAAATAAATGCAATGATTAGGAAACTCGTTCGATTTTGAAATTTTCATAATTTTTCTAGCTTCTTGCTGAAAACCAATTGTTTAGACAATACACAATTATTTAAAAAGTTGTTGAATGTTAGTAAAGTATCAAAAAAATAATCAAATAGAGAAAAACCACGTTTCTCTAAAGTTCTCTGTTCACAAGATACATTTAAACACAGTAAAATTGTTTAAACCATTCGAAAAATATGTTATTTGAAATACATTGTTTCTTTATACTGATTCTAAAACTCGTCCGATTTAGAAAATTACATCATTTTGCAATTTCTAGGTTAAAATAAATTGCTTCAATGATAGGATTTTTTAAAAACAATTAAAACATTATTTAAAAGACTAGGCTGACACAGACTTAAAAAAGTCAAAAAAGTGATTAATTTTAAACACAAAAAGTGACTAAAAGTGACTACTGTACACACAAAAAATTAGATGAAACTCTATTGCTGCATTCGGGCTTGAATACCAAGGTTACAATAATTGTTACAATTAATTTTCAGGGAGATAAAACGAAGACCTGATTTATATACGAGTATACTGTAAATCCTGGATTTTCTATTTTTCTCCCTATCAGTTATTCGTCTGCGAGAATAAACAAAACCTCCAAAGGGTGGAATTTCGAAACGAAAATTTACATATTGCAGCATCAAAAGTAGAAAAAAGGGCTACAACTGTGAAAAGTCTGACCCAGAATGCACCTTACGAGGTAAGTTTTAATTTTAAACACAACGATTTTAATAAGGCTATGAAAGTGCTGAAAAATAGTTACGTTTTAGTTGTTGTTAAAACATAATTTTTTATCATTATTTCACAATAAAATTAGTTTTGCATATGTTAAATAAAAGTATGAAGACTGTAGAATACGACTGATTTGATTCAATTTTCCATTGGAAAATTTGAGTTTTTCTCTATTTTATAATGCATATAATTAATGTGAAATTATTCTGTGCCATTGCATTTTGAAAATCAAATATCGCAATAAAAATAAAGTAATTTATTTCATTTATGTGATGAATAAATTCAAAAAACAATGAGTATTCTTATAGTTAAGTATCAAAATTTTTTTAATCATGCCGCAACAGCATTAAATCTGAAGGTATCGTTTTTGCTGCAACGGCATTCAACTGACACGAAAACCTGTATCAATATAAAGATACAAAAGACTGTTACATTCTTGGATGATTTTGTTGCAGATTCTCAAATTAAGTGTGATGCTTTACAATAGGAACTAGAAAACCAGAAAATTATAAATTTAAATAATTTAAATGTTAATATTGAATAGCATTCTCATAATATAGATTACTATATACATTGCATAGATAAATTACTTAGTCTTTCTTTTTTTTTAGATAAATTCGAAAATGAGATAGAGAAATGTGACTAAAGTGACTTGAAAAAAGTGACTAAAAGTCACTTAAGTGACTGTGTGGCAGCCCTATAAAAGGTAATAAAATATAAGGCACTTTGGTTAGTCATGATCCAGGGGAAAAATGGTCAGAAAAAAATAATTAACTTCAATATATTGCAAAACTCTCATTTCACTATTTAGGGAGTGGTTTTTGAGAGCGAATAAACATTAGTTTTAGGAGGGTAAAAATTATAAAATTATTATTAATACACATTCGTTGAAGTGCTTCCAATAAAAAATTAAAACTTTTTATTTCGCATTAATTTTACATTTTCGCATGATATGTCCATATTTTGAAAAGTTACGCTTTTTACAACGTTAATTAAATAGGAAACTTCAAGGGCTATGAGGCATGTCTTTTTATTACCCGATTTTGTTCGAATTTTCAGGTTATCATTTTTAAGGGACCATTTAAAGTTT
Source organism: Melikaiella ostensackeni (assembly GCA_032362435.1). Lineage (NCBI taxonomy): Eukaryota > Metazoa > Arthropoda > Insecta > Hymenoptera > Cynipidae > Melikaiella > Melikaiella ostensackeni. The sequence continues at coordinate 43,979,484 of JAUMHM010000031.1, read as the reverse complement.
TAGGGGGCGGAATGACAAAGTCTGCCAATATTGTACTAATGTGAATTGAAAATTAAAATTTTCGAGATTTTAAGTTAAAATTAATTATTCAACTAATTTTGGTTGCAATTATTTTTCTAGCTACGTAATATAATTATTTTCAAACTATACAATTTTGAAAGATTTAAAAACGAAGCAAAACCATTTTCAACGTTTTGATATGAAATTGTTCTATTTTAAATTATTTCAATTAAAAGTTCTTCAATTTCAAACAATTTCACTTTGAAATAATTTAATTTTGAAAGCTTCAAGCTGAAAGATGTTCAACAAGTAGACCTTGAAATTAACAGTTTTGAAAGATATTCAAAAAGGGGAAAGTCACACAAATTTTATTTTTGAAATCATTCTGACTTTTACACAATAAACTAAAAAGATTAAAGACTCCACTTTTGCTTTTAATTCAAAAATTGAAAAGTTTAAAGGCGTGATGCAATTAAATTTATTAAATTGGTTTCTTGAAAGCTACTGAACTAACTGAATGCATCTGCATATCATAATTAAATTGATTTATCAATGTTGAATAAAAATGGATTATTGAAAATATTATTAAATTATTGAGCGATTTGCATTCAATCTTTTAGCATGAAAAATTAATAAAAAGTAAAAACTGATGAAAAGTAATTTTAGTAACTGAAAATTATTTTTAAAATCTCAATTATTATTATTGTATCTATCTGAGAAGTTTGCTGAAGAAATGAATCTTCAAATAATAAAACTTAATTTTTATTTGCCAAAAAAGTGTTACAAAAATAAGTAGTTTACTTTTTAAATTTTGCTTACATATATTTTAATTGTATTATCCAGAGCAGAGCGCGTCAATAGGGTTGTTAAAAAAAATTCTATTTTTAACTTGAAAATTAAAATCTGAAAATATATAACTATTCTGACCACAGAGATTCCTTAAATGAGAGTCCTTAAATGTATTGAAAGTTTATTACCAAAACGTAATGTAATTTTACAATACATGTTTTGTACACAGAATTATGAGAAAAATGAAAGTTTTCTGCATATATGGTTTGAATTATATTTTGATCAAAAATAAAAAATCACTGGTCTTAGCGTTTGATCATACATAAATCAAGAATTAAGTATGTCGTATAGGTGAACAATACCCAAAAACGCATTCTAAATGTGAAAATGTCTTACATGATAAACTTTTTCTAGGTGAATTATGTAATTTATTTAATTTTTTAATGATATGTCTACTACCGAAGATTCTTGATACAATCAGCATATCAAGCAAATGGTATTTGACGATATTTTCATTCAAGTTACTTCAGTAATAATTCATAAAATGTTTAAACTATATTTAAAGAAAAATATATTTGAGAATTACTATACTTGTATTGTAATTTTGAAATAAATTTATTGCAATTTTGGGTTACATTACGGTGCTCGCAATTTTACATTCCAATTTGTATTGTAAAGTATTGTAAACTCACAAACATTTTTAACAGCGAAGATATTCATTTAAAAAGAGATCTTTCGAAATATAACAAAATTTGGGATGGAGTCATTGATTGGATACATTCACTGTAGTTTTGTTCAGAATTTTGCCTATGTGCAAATCAATTTCAATTTAAGAATGAAATAATTGACTTTAGTTTTGATTCAGAATTTTTGCCTATGTGAAAATCGATTTTAATCAAGGAATGAAATACGTGCCAAAATAACAATTGCTATTAATTATCTCTGTTTTATTTTCAGGTAATAATGGTTTTTTTATCTAATAATATTTTCATTATTTGTACCTGTTGTTTTCCTATAAATTACTCTTGATGAGGAAGTCTAAATTGGCTTCGAAACATGTTGGTCACCAGTAGTATAAAAAAACGGAGAAAAGAAAGAGTGAGAGGTTGGTTTGCTTGACACTTTCTTTTCCTCCCTTTTTTTTCTTTTTATTGTACATTTATTGTACATTTGTCTCTAATGAGCCGTAAAAGTTGGTAGGTTTGAAGTATATTTTTGATTTGTGAACTTTTCGGGTGTTCTTTTTTAGTACACAAAAAATTTTCATAAGAAAGTAGATTTCATTTCGATCTTTAAGAAATTTTTATGAAGTTTCAATGTTTTATTTATTATAAAAGCCATATATTTTTAAATGCAGTCACTGACTAGCTTTGTATAGGGAGACAATAATATAATTCATAATTGGTTAGTACACTTGTGGAGATTTGTGGTTCATTGAATCAAAAGCGCTAATATTTAAATGCTTTCAAAATTCAGAGTTGCCACTAGAATTGCAAAAAAAAATCTGCCATCTTCCGGTTTCAATTTGTAACCTTACGGTTTTGAACGTTTTTAGATTTGATGTTTTAACAATTTTGTGAAAATACAAACTGAATAATCTCGAAATTTATATGATCAACTGAGTTAAAATTTGGTAAATATAAAAATCTATTTGCAAACGCCATAAATTTGGAAGTATTTAGGCTTCAAGCAGCCTCAAACTCTGTAATAATTTCACGTCTTCAATTTTTGAAAGAGTTGAAATTTCTTCGACAAATTATTAAGCCTTCTAAATTAAGAAATTTAACAATAGTACTATGGAAGAAAGCTAATATTTAAATTCTGATTTCAGCACTTTTATAGCACCTGCTCGTGCGGATTTGCTTTTCGCATTTCTCCTGGAAAGGTGGTCATGGATTTCACAAATCAATCGGCTGAAAATGCAACGAATAAGCAAGACGGGGAAAGTCTCATAAGCAGTGTGAAAGAGAAAGGCAATGGGAAAAGTCACCTTATACCCGGTGCCATCATCTGGCACTAACCTTTACAGTTTACACAAACACTAATGAAAATAAAAAATGACTCACGTGTACGAGATGATGCTATATTTATGGAATTTACCACAAGATTCTTCTCATTAAAAATTAAAATTAGGATTCTCTGAGATATTATTAGAAATTATGAAGCTGTAATAATTACCAAACGACACATTTATAAACATCTATACAAACATTTTTTTTCATTAATTATCCAGTATAAACGTTATTAGAGATCTATTGAGTTTTCATAAGACATTTTTCTCATTTACGGCTTAAAATACTTGGGAGGCATTTCCAAAACATATTCAGAAGAAAATGGGATAGGCAAGTACTTTTTAGTCAAAATTGGTTCAAGCTAACCGTGAGTTGCGTTATTAAAGTTTAATTTTGGACGTTAAAAAGAAATTTGAAAACTGATTAAATTCGAATTACATTTCTTTATTTATCATTCTTTTTATCTTCAGTCCGACAATATTTTTTGATTTGATACTATAGGAATCAAACTTGTAGGTTCTCTAAACAACAGACTGTCATTATTATAATGAAGTTGTGTGACAACATTATTTGATCCCTAAATCGAAATTCAAATCCTGTTATTAATTAACAAAACTCGTAGTTGATAAGCGTTGAAATTGTCAAAGGCGAAACGTTATAAACCAAATGGCCAACTGTGCATGGCTTCAAGGACTTTGCTTCCTCTTCGAGTGAAATAATTGTTGTTATTCGAAAACAACTTCTGAGTCAAAATTACGAACTGGAAAATGCACGTAAGAGCGTCATTCTAAGAAAAATGCTCCCAATTAAAAATAGTGTCGAAAAATCGTAAAGCAACTATGTGAGTATGTAAGCGCATACGTGTAGGTTTAATATCCTTCTATACTTATAGGTATATATTATACTATATGTTTTTATCTTTAATTATGCTCAACCTTATAAGTTTTAGTTATTAATAATAATTTATTCTCGAAGTGATTTATAGAAACTCTTACTATTAACATATCGTGCGAATAACTATATTAACTTAATTACATTTTGAAATGATGTTTGAATAAAACGTCACTATATTCACGTCATCTCTTTATAAAGAGATTTATTTCTATTTATTAGTACATAATCCAAAGTCATTGCCTTCGGCTAAATTCGATGAACTAATCGTATAACCAGAGAATCATTAAATAATTTACTGTAGAGTGAACATTGCGGTGGACAAAGTGGCATTTGAAATGTAAATGTATGCATTTATAAAACCGAGGATTAGACCTAAAACAATGTAAATCATCGGTCCATGCTCGAGGCTTTTTCTTGAAATAATAATGTGGTTTTGTCATTTTAGAGAACAAAACCCTCTGAAGTTTCATTCTATACTGTTGGATTAAAAAAATGAAAAAAAAACAACTTTCTTTTGGCATCAAGAGTGTAATTAAGTGTTTATAAAAATGAACCTCAACAAGATACTTCATGAAGTGCAGTCTTGTTAATATAGAAAGTTTAATAATAACCTCTTCAAGTTATAAATAAGAATATAAGAAAATTCATAAATCGATTTTAATAGATCCGGTCTTGTTATCTTACAATCGTTCTCCTTGCCAAGATCCGCAACCATAATCTTTTGATACAGATTTATTCAGCATCGACTGATCTGCAAACAGATTTTCTTTTTAGATGATACCTGAAAGGGAAATTACGATGTAGAAAAGAAATAAAGTCACCTAGTAGGTGTGACTAAAAAGAAAACTTGTTCTGGTGGTATTTCTTGGTCAAGTTTTTCAACACCGATTTAATTAACTATCGGTCAAGGTACGAGGTTAAACAGTAAGCAAAAGGGAAATAAATAAACTATGCTAAATCGAAACTCGGTTTGTGGTAAACCGACAGACCTTCTTATTTTTATCATTCTCATTTTGATTACATGATAATAAAAACAAGGACTTTAGTGAAACACTGAAATTGGTATCAAATGGAATTTTTATTATTTTATCCTTGTCATTTTGAATATGAAAGCAAAATCACAAGGTCTTTGGCGATTTTAAATTATAAGAAAATAAAACATTTGAATATAACTTATAATTTGCAATTATAAACCTTCATTTGGCTCTTGAGATTCTCTTTGCCGAGCTAAAAATTTGATATAAAGTATTTTTTACATTGTTATATTTGTCTCTAATGATCCGAAAATGTGGATAGTTAGAAACATAATTTTCTCTGAGAAGCCTTTTTAATAATGTTTTATTACAAAAGATGCTTTAGCAGGATGTCCACCGGAGACTTCTACGTAAAATTCACGTAAAATTTCTCGTAAAATTCACGTAAAATTTCTCGTACCATTCCCGCAGGCTTTTTGAAAATTCCCGTACAAATATGATTTAAAGATTGCATTTTTATATAAATGATTTTCATGAAAATTTATTGTGTTTCTAAAAAATAGGGTTAGTAACACAAGTTTTTTTTCTGATACATTTCAGGTCCTTCTATCAATAAAAATTTGCTACAAAAAAATTTAATATCTCTAGAAAATAAAAAATTTTAATGTAGTATATTTTTAAAATATTGAGTTGTGTGTTTCAAGAAAATAAAAAATACTACCGATAAGTATTTGACGGTTTTCTACCTATCAAAATAAACTTAAAAAAATTGACAAGTAGGATAAATTAAAAACGGAAAGAAAGCACGTTTTCCACACAGTCATTCCATGGATTTTAAAATTGTATATATATACTTTCTAGCTAGCTTAAACCATGGTTTCGAATGCCTCGGAATTACCGAATGATTAAAAAAAGATACAAAAAAAAAAGTTAAGGAGTTGCAAAAAATGAAAAACAGATTAACTCAAAATTGAGCATATCTAAATTCTGCTATTTATCTATTTTTTATTCCTTCAACTTCATACATTCTTTTCGAGTATTTTCAGGGTGTCTACTCGACGTATGATCTTTAATTTCCGGCCATTTCCCGGTTTCCTCCCGGTGAATTTTTCATTTTTCTCAATCAATCAATTATTTAATTATTTACAAACTGATGAAACCGCAATAGTTAAATTCCTGTATAATTAAATTAACCTTCAGAATGATTGTAAGCAAATTTTCTTGCATAGTGCAAGCAGTTCATTGATGAAACAAGAAACATGGAAAATTTTAAATATTTTTTTCTGCTGAGAAACAATTCTTTTACATATATTAAATAATTAATCATGAATTTTCGATAAAAATTCTTTAAAACATATATTCATTTGATTTTTATTACTATTTTCCTACAAATGTGATGACTTCAAATTTTCCTAACTTTTTTATTTCAATATTAACTTTTTGCACAGTGAAAAAATTTGAACTACGTTGATAAGTTGCTGGGATTTTTTAGAAATTTACCTTTAAAATAAGCCAAAGAACGTTGAAAATGTTAATTTCAATGTAAATAATGTTAATGTAAATAACATGTTAGTGTAAATAATTTCATATTTTATTTAAAATGTAGGAAAACCTTAAACAGTACAATTTGCGCTATTTTTGCAATGACTTCTTAAAAAGTTGACAAAATAAATTCACTCTGCGAGCTCATTTTATTCAGAATTTAGATAGCTTCCAACCCATTCAAGAGAAAAAAATTTGAACTCATAATTATCAAAAATTAACAGATTAAAAATTCTAGAAAATGGGTGTGTCCATACACTAAGTGGAAGTCATAATTATTTATTTAAATGTAGTTATTTGCACATTTGTGTTTTCCCTTCCACTTTAGAAAAAAGTCGTAATTCTCATTCAATTTCACTTAAAAAAAGCTCATTTTATTCCTTAAAAGATTCATTACAGTTCTATTCGTCACGTTTTTATGGAAATTATTTTATATAGAAATTATACATATAATTATTTTTAGTTAGTCACTTTACGAATCAAATAATTTCCTAAATAATATATATAAAATCTTCACGAATAGAATTGTTGAGAATCTGTTAAGGTTTCTTTTCTAAAATTCTTTACACTTGTCAATTGCCCTTTTTTGCCTATTTTAGAAGTCAATTTAAAGATTCATTAATTTTGAGCTTGAATGTATACCTAGAACATCCTTAAAATATTGTTAAATGTTTAATTCTTCAATTTAAAAATTTTTCAATTTTTACAATTTCAAAAACTCTTTAATTTTATATATAAAAAAATTGCTTCGAATTTTAAATATTCACTTTTTGCAAATAAATATAAAAAAAGAGAATGTTCAATGAAACGCCTTGAAATCAAAAGCGTGCAACTTTAAACGCTCTAACTTGAAATTTGATATTTTTAAATGTTCTTGGTCGAAAATTGTCCAATTTCAAAAGTTCTCAGCTTTAAATGCTTGAATATTAAACAGTTTATTTCCAATTTCGAATAAGATTTTATTATAATCATTTTATTTATTATTTATTTATTTTATTGTTTATTTATTAATATTTTTTCATTTGTAATTATTTTATTTTGTTATAATAATATTTTCTTTCTACGAATAATTAATAAAATAGTAATTTAAACCTTTTATTTAATTTACGTTCACAGGTTCAACGAATATTAAAAATCTGTTAAAAGCTCTTATGAACCACTTCAAAACACTTTCAATATACATTTTATTACAATTGAGAAAAAAATCCCGGTCACTGAATCAAATTCCCGGTTATTTCCCGGTTTTTCCGGTCAAGTAGACACTCTGATTTTTATATGTTTAATAGTTTCAAGGTATTTAAAAAAAAATTTAACTGGCTAGAAAAAAATAATTTAATTTGCTGCATTTCTTTTTTTTATTCTCTAGGCATATCAAATTCTTTAGCGAATTTTCATCAACGAAAAGTCCTTACTATATCAGAAAAGTCTTTATGGTGCTGTGTACAAAAATAAATCTTTGGGAAGACTGTTCTCGTCTCCCGAATCAATAAAAAAATTAACATCTTTATAAAAATAACTATAAAAATTATGAAAATAATAATTTTATCAGAAACAACTAAATAAACTTCGTATTTTTTCAGTATGATCTTTCATTTTAGTCTCAATTTCTGTCGCCAAAACTTCCCTTTCTTATTATCAAGCTTATGTTTTCTCCCTCTGAATATTTTGTATATTTTTGTAGAAAATTTAGTGAAAATACAGTGTTCAAAAAATTAAATGAAGTTTTCATCCTGCCTCGTGTATTAAACATAAAAACTTTCCACCTGAAAAATAAAATTCCCGCACCAATAAATTTCGCGTACAATTTCCGCTTTTTACGCTTTTCCCATAAGTTGGACACCTTGTTTAGTTAGCAATAATGTTTCTTAAAATCTTTCTCAAAAATGTGAATTTAAAATTCAAGAATAAGTCTTTGATTTTGATTGCGGCCCTGTTGTGCACAATGAGAGCTGAAGACTTTTACTACGAAATTCAACTCCCCCATAAAACACTCACTTAGCATTTTTCATGCACCAAATGCTGTGATTGGCTATCGCCTACATTTCGCAAGTATATCACATTTGGTTCAGAGAAAGAGGTGTCTTATAAGCTAGGTTTCGACCTTGACAAGTTATACCTACTGAATATATGAGGTCCTGTTCGTTTTGAAATGAACAATAAATGAATAATAATTGAGAACAATAATATTTGATGATATTTACAATAGAATTTGGCTCTTGTGGAGAATAAAAAATTTTCTCAAAGTTTATGAACTTTCTGAATGCCTTGAAAGTGAAGAATAAATGTTTGAGAATCGTGCAAGGATCATAAATTCAGTAATGACAAAAATTGATCAGAGATTAAAAATCATCTTTATTGATTAGAATCACACTCATACTTGTGAGACTACTTGTAAATTAGAAGCAGCCTGTCTAGCTTGAGTCATTAAATCGTCAAAACCTGTCTTAAAAAGAGGCTAATTATTAGTGCAGCTTGAACCCATCATCAGGTAATTACAATCAAGCACTGGCCAGAAGTCAGTAGTGCGGTAACTTTTCAAGGATCTCAGTCTTTACTCATGCTTAGCCGCCTAACTATTTAAACGTCTGACGCATGCGGATTGTGCAATTTCTCACTATTTTTGAAATTACTGTGTATATAGTTGCTATACACAAAAGCTGTTAACCAAGTCGTAACTGGTCGATAATTGCTAGGAAAGCATATGTGTCGCTGGAGCGAAGAGAATCGCAAGTATGATAATATCAGATCTTAACTATCATTTAAATTAATTGAATAATTTAATTGAAAATGCTTTTATTTAAAGATTTGTGTTCGCTTTGCATTTGCCAGAAGATACACTGATTTTACGAAAACGCTTTCTCAATTGAACAATCACATAAATTAGCTAAGGATATTAGTTTCGGTTTGGCTATTCTCATGCAAATTATCTAATCGTCATTAAGTATTGATTTCGTGATTTCGTCGTTAATTTTCACAGACTTGGGTTTCTTTGTTACATAAAATGTTATCGACCCTCTGTCAACTCTTGAATTGTTACCGACCCCATTGAATGGTTAACGACAGATCGCGAACGAGATCATTCAGCTGTAGCAAGTAGAAATTTCGCGTCAACACTGCGACCGTTCCTCTATGTTGAGATATTAATAATAATTTCACTGAGAATTAAACTGCAACATTAAAAGTCATAAAGTTTTCTTGGGTCACTGAAGCCCACAAAATAAATTAGAAATTTTCTTTAAAGATCGAAATGAAATTTACTTTATGAAAATTTTTTGTATACTGCATGAATTTTTTTATCGTTTCAATTCAAAGTTTATGATCTAAAAAATCAGTGATTATTACACGGAGAAAAAACTCGGGGCATTTCTGACAGAAATTCTGGTAAAAGTTCATACAATTTCTTGTAACGTGGTGACACATTGGGCTTTATAGTATAATTCAATTTCAAAGTTACTATATTTTAATGTGCCCGGTTTCAACAATTTTCATAAATCCCATTTGCCTTAAATAAGAGAAAACTAGTATAATTATTCATATATCGACGCCTCCATTCCATACTGCTCCACGTCGCGTTTAGGCGGTGCACAGCGCCACGTCGTGTTCGGTCTGTAGACAGCTCTACGTCGCGTTTAGTGTCCGTATGGCTCCAGGTCCTTTGCTCATACACAGGACTTGGAGCTATACGAGTACAGTGACCAAACGCGACGGAGAGCTGTATACCGACCAAACGTGATGTGGCGCTGTACGCCGCCTAAACGCGACGTGGAGCAGTATTGAATGGAGGCGTCGATATGTAATTCCTGAAACAAATTCTGTTGCTTACACCATTTCGTGCAGTATAGCATGGTAATTTTTGTTCGGGTAAATAGGAAGGATGGCACGCCCTTACTACCTGCAGTTCCTTACCGAAAAGTACCTTATGCCATGGGCATGATAATTTTTGCACAGGTAAATAGGAAGGATGACCCTTCACTTACTACACTCTAAAAACTTGAGTTCTCTTTTTTTACGGTATCATTTTTTGCAGGTATTATTTCAGACTCGAGGTGCCCTGTTTCTGATTAGGATAACTTCATGCTGTTATTTTCAATATAAAACAAATGACTCCGGGATCCCACCAGTGGTATCATTTTAAGACTGAAGTGAATCAATTTAGTAAGACTCGACTGTTTTTTCCTGTCTTCTTTTAATGCCTGAAATGAGCCCTGAAATAATACTTCCTTTTTACAGTGTACCTGTATTTCCTTACTGAAAAGTACCTTATGTCATGGGCATGGTAATTTTTTTGGTGAATCTATGTTGAAAGCACTTATTTTAAATATCGGTTTATGCTATCGTATCAAGAGATTTTCTAGCATGCCCAATGTAACTAGTATTTTGGGTTCATAGTAAGAGGTACGATCTTATACAGCATATTATATCTACATTTTCAAGAGTTTTATACTGCGGACATCGTTGTTATTCCAATACAAGTTTAACAGGTATTAAAATAAAGAACTTGACAGAACAAACTTTTTTCTATCATTTGTTTATCTAACAATTAAGGTATGGTTTCATTTATGCATGATGCATTCAATATATGTACACTGATTATAACCGTAACATTTTGCGTCACATGAAAGTTGGCTAAGCCAGTATGGAAAACTGACACTTCTTCAATTTCAGTCAGTGACATTTTTTTGTCCCAAGCCGTATTCATAATTACTTACGTTTCAAAGAGGGCTATATTTTTTGAGTACTTTGTCGACATCAGACTTCAGACTGATTTTTATCAGTGGTATAATTTGCTGACAAATCTCATTCCATTTTTTGAAGAAAAGATTCCATTTTTCATTTTCTAATAGAAATAAAAGTGAAATTAAAATATGAACAGAAAATATACATAACTTTTTTTTTGTTATAATTACCAGTTCCGGGCCTTCAGTTAACTCAAACATCTATATTTCTTGAAGTAGTCACAGGCTTGAGTTTTGTTGTTCACTAAAATAGTTCTTCTCAGTTCATACGTCTTGATCCACTTTTTTACGACTGTGTTCCACGGTTCTATATAATATTCCAACCAATTTAAGTGTTCTTTTAAATCGTCTGAGGACAAAAGGGAACAAATTTTATCAATTTGCAAATTTAGATTTTATAAATTAAGTACAATTGACAGATGGCATACAGTTTCTCAGGCTAATTGTAAGGTCGAGGTATCCCCTCACCCCCCGGAAACCTTTGGGACAGAACATCTGTTTTAAATACAATAATATTCTGCCGGAGCGCACAAAGAAATAAAGTATGCGCAGATAATTTATTATTTTTTTGAATTTGGTAACTTTCAACCACAATATTTTATGTTAATATGGCTCTAATCATTTATTTTCTGATGTCATGAATAGGCACTTCCACTCAAGCTTCCGACAGACCTGAAAAATTATTTAAGATTTCAAGTGGTTGAAGATTTTACGGATCCGCTTAGGAATAACCTTCTGCCATCATCCCGAGTAAAAAAATAAGTGCTGGCAAAATGTGTGCTTGATCCCACGTGCACTAAGAAATGCAGCATGTAAATGCGGCATATGAGACTATCCGGCTATACCGCACTTTCAAATTATGGCATACGTGTACGGAAAAAGCACGATTTTGTTACAGTAGAAGAAGTAGAGGTAAATGTGGCAGTAATTAGGCTAAAGTACGATAAAGTAAAAGTACGATAGAAATATAAAGGTACGATAAGAGTGCGGCTGTAGTGCGGATAAAGTATGGCAGAGTAAAGTTGCCGCAAAAGTATGGTAGGATAAAATTGCGGCTGTAATGCGGCTAAAGTATAGCAAAGTGAAGATTTGATCAGAGTTTGTCGAAAAAAATGTGCGTTGAAAGTGCGGCTCTAAAAGGGCTAAAGTAAATGAAAGTAAAGGTACCATAAAAGTATGGTAAATTATAATTTACCTAATGTTATACATAAATTTCGCTCCTCGGTAACTAATCATGAATATAGAAATGAATAAGAGTCAGAAAAGTGTCTTCTAGTGGAGAACGAAATTTGTTCGATGTCTTACACTTTTGTACATTAGCGTACAATTTACAATCAGTGTTGCAGTAAGGACAACATTTTTCACAATCACATTTTGAAACGTGACCAGTAAAAAAAAGGATCATATTTGTTGCAGACCATTTCGCCCCAGCGATCATTTGACTCTCGAGATCATAATGATCTGTCCACTCGGATCATTTTCACCTGCTTTCAGGGACATCTGTCAGAATAAACCAAATGTCCGCCAGTTTTTGGCGCGGATGTCATAACCCAAATATTTTCTCTAACCGCGCGTAATTGACAACTATACATTTAACAGGAGATATATTTTGTTATAAAATTTACTTTTTCTTTTAACTTCTCAAGTATATACTGCTCGATTAGAAATCATTAAGAGCTCTCGTATGAACTAAATTACTCCAAGAACGTCGGCCATCTTGGCTTGAATTGATACACGACCCCGAATCAGATCATTATGATATCGAAAATCGATCATTCATTCAGGCCGATCAAAGTGCTCTTGATTTTGGTATCATTTTTGTTGCATATCAAAATGATATTGATTTCAGTATCATTTTGAAAATTATTTTCGACTGTGGAATGAAATAATAAATTATTCCTACTTTTAAGGTACCGTGAAAACGATATTTTACACAAGATGATTTTATCTTTATTTTTTTGGAATTCATTTCCAAAAAGTAAATACTTCCATCTTTTAACAGTCTGTGGGAAATATGAACTTTATTCATGTTGGTGATTCATGTATCTCTTAGATCGCACCAAATAGTAGTAAATGATTTTCTAACTTTCTTATACTTTCCTCCAATAGCCATTCTATCAAAAATAAAAATAGTTTTCAATCTGTACCCATGTGGAAATTTTGCAACGAGCCTAAGCGAGCCCAAGCGTGACAAACCTAAGCCCTGGCCTGGTAATCAAACCTGGTTCAAGATCGAATGAAACACTTCATCTGGCCAGGGCTTGTGTTGATTGCCAGGCTAGATCGCCAAGTCTGGCCTGAGGTTGACCCTAGTTAATTATTGGTTCCTGTAGCTATTTTATCTTTGGACAGTCTTTTTTTGTTTTATATCAAATTCCTCAAATCTAAAACCATCTTTTGTTATTTGTGAAGAGCGAGGTGCATGAGACATAATTTTTGTATGCACAAACAGTGTACTTTGACAATATATATTTGAGCAGGAGAGGTAGAGGACACTGGAGAAAAATTCAGAAACCGACATAAATGTGTATCACACACCTGGTTAATCTTGTTTTCGTATCAATAAATGAGACCATTTTAAGCACGTTTTCAGCCGAGTACGTCAAGGTGAAAACACACTGATTGCCGAGTATCAAGCACCGCCTTTGTCCTTGATTCCTTGCAAGCATCCAATTTTGCGTGGAAAATCTAAAATGAAAAAACAGACTCGACTTTCCATTCATGTTCGAAATACTGACAAGCAGTTTGAACCAATTAAAAAAAAAGTTATAATTAAATACACCACAAACATGATGCTGAACGACCCTTGCTCGTCGCTCCGAAAATGGTCTCGAGGTTCGGGTCAGTTCGGGTAAGTTCGGTCCACGTCGTGCCATAATAATGCAGCGTCATCTGCCATAGATTGTAGGAACTTTGCCACTAGATATTCCCGTTAGGACCTGGTTATAAGTTCTAGGTAAAGCCCGGCTAAACAGCGTTACAGAAGTAGCCGAGCCCTCTCTATTTTTCCCGTTTATCGCCTGATCAGAAATAGGAAAAACTAGCCGGGGCCCTTCCAAATACTGATCGCAATATCTACATGGGTACCATGACCTCCTGCCGGGTCCATCTGAGACTTAATATACCATATGTTTTGCCGCACAAAAGTATTTTTACTCGGGTACGCACTTCAAATGTTTGAGATTTTAAATGCTAATAAATTTTGACACTAAGTATTAATATAAAAAAAATTGATTGTGACACGTGATTTTTAAAAAAATTCTGAACAACCAATCACTGTCAAGGATAGCCTTTATAACTGACGTCACATCAATCACAAAAGCTTCCATTCCCGCAAGTATTTTCCACTTTTAAAAATTATATTAAAAAATATTTAAAATCAATATTAATTAATTTCTTGTGAAAATAAACTCAGTTCAACGTCCTCTGCAAGATGCAATAATTATTTTTCGTATTCATGACACTTGCAAAATCTCTCTTATAACGCGAAACGTATAAAAATTTCCGAGCAAATATTCGCGCCTTGGACATTTTCAGGTCGAGAAAGTATCGCGTGAAAGTGAATGTAAAAAGACTGACCAGGAGCATGCGACAATTAATATGACTATACGTGTTTGCAGATGTCAAATTAAATTTAATTATAGGCATTAAAACAAGTAAAAGTTAAGCGTTTTATCTTCCTAGTTTGTAGTTGTCTAATTGTCTTGTCGTCCCGGAATATTTGAAACCACAACAATTTGACTAACTTTATGATGAAGCAGGAAATATAGTAAAAACCCTAGAGCGTTGTCGTAACTTTAATTTTAGACGTAATCATGAATTAGTTTCACTTCGCTTGGTCCGCCGGAAAAGTAATTAGTAAGCGCGAAAGTGTAAACTACACTCCAATTGCAGAAAATTGAAGCGATAGTTCACCAAAATGTGAATTGCCAGCTTTGATCAAATTTCTGCACAGTAAAAAAAGTAACTAGTTCAGGGCTAATTTCAGGTATTAAAATACGACTCAGAAAAAATAGTCTCCAGTAGTACTAAAATGAGACTACTGGTGGAATCCCAAAGTCATTTGTTTGACATTGAAATTAATAGGATGAAGTTATCCTGTTCACAGAGCGGTCACAGCCTAATTTACTTGAGAAAAGTGACCCGTTCAAACCGAAAAAGTGACCAAAAATCACTAATTTCTCACCCAAAAAGTGACTGAAAATGACAAACAAAGTGCTCCAGGTGAATTGTACAGAAATCAGGATGAATTCATAAGAATTCAGAGTGAATCAAAACAATTAAAGATAAATTTTTGAAAATCAGGGTTGAATTTAAAATAATTCTAATTAATTGAAAAAAATTCAAAATATAACATTTATATACACAAAATTAGATTGAATAAATACAAGAGAATTCCAAAGAATTTACAGGAATTCATTATGAATTGAGTAGAATTTAGGGTGAATTCTAAATGAATTCAAATTAATTGAAAAAAATTTTTTGAATCCAAAATTTTCTATTGATTTGACTGATTTCAGTAAGATTGGAGTGAATTTCGAAGAATTCAAGAGAATTCGATGAAATAAGTTCGAATTGAAGATGAATTTAAGAGAATTCAGGGTGAGTTTAAAAGAATTTAAGAAAATTTCAAGGAATGCAAAAGAATTCAAGAAAAATCAGAAATAGGTATAGACCTGAATTTAATAGTAGTTTTAACCCTTGGGTTTTATTTTTAATTATTGAAAGAAAAGTGATTAAAACGATCTCTTCATTTTAAAAAGTGACTAAAAAGTGATTGGAGAAAAAATCATCATGAATATAATTAATGTTCTTTTGAATTCAAAAGACTTCAAAGGAATTTGATGAAATTTATAAGAATTCCAGGTGAATTTGAACGAATTCAGGATAAATTCCTAAGCATTCAGAGTGAATTCAAAACAATTCCAGTTTAATTCAACAAAATTCAGGGTGAATTCCACATGAATTAAAACTAATTGGAAAAAATCTAAAATTGTTCCATTGATTTTAGTGAAATTGGAGTGAATTTAGAAGAATTTAAGGGAATTCAAGAGACTTTGGTGAAATTCATAAGAATTCTGGGCGAATTCCAAATGAATTCAAATGAATTGATAAAAATCCAAAATATTCCATTAATTTCAGTAAAATTGGAGTGAATTTAGAAGAATTCAAGGGAATTCAAGAGACTTTGATAAAACACATAAAAATTTAAGGTGATTTTCAAAGACTTCTGAATTAATTGAAAAAAATACAAAATATTCCACTAATTTCAGTAAAATTGGAGTGATTTTAGAAGAATTGAAGCCAATTCAGAAGAATTCAGGAACAGCTCGAAAAAATTAAAGAGAATTCTAAAGAATTTAGTATAAACTAATAAGAATTCAGGGTGAATTTCAAACGAATTCAAATTAATTGAAAAAAAAGTAAAATATTCCATTGATTTCAATAAAATTGATGAGTTTAAATGCGTCAGAGTGAACTCAATAAAACTAAAAAAAACTAAAAAAAAAAAACAGTAGAATTAAGTAGATTTGACCGAATTTAGAAGAATTCTCGGTGAATTTGAAAAAATTCAAGAGAATTCAAAAGAATTCAATGTGAATGAAAAAAAGCGACAGAATTCCAAAGAATTTAAAAGACGTCATGATAAATTTATAAAAATTCAGGGTGAATACCAAATGAATTCAAATGAATTGAAAAAATTTTTTAAAATCCAAAATATTCCATTGTTTTCAGTAAAATTGGAGTGAATTTAGAAAAATTATAGTAAATTTAAAAGAATTCAGGGTGGACTGAAAAGAATTCAAAGGAATTGAAAAGAATTCAAGAAAATTCAGAACTAGGTATAGACCTGAATTTGATAGTGGTTAACCCTTGGGTTCTCTATTTCAATTTATTGAAAAAAGTGACTAGAGTAATCTTTTCATTTTAAAAAATGACTCTAGTGACTTTATGTTAAGAAAGTGACTAAAAAGTGATTTGAGAAAAAAAAGTGGCAAAAAGTAATTTGAGAAAGAAGTGACTAAAAGTGATATAAGTGACTGTGTGGCAGTCCTGCCTTTTCAAAAACAGGACACGCAAAAAATAATAGCGTAAAAAAGAGATTTCTAGTTTTTACAGTGTGTAGAGCTCTAACTGTGTTTCAAAAATTTGTAATTAAAATAGCTATATACACTTTGAATAAACTACGAGCTTTATTCGTGAAATGATAGATTGTAAATACTTTTTTTTATAATTATTAATATAAATAAAAAAGAAAATCTTGCGTATTTCGGTTGGAGAAAGATTTCTTCGGTTCGTTGCAGTTTATTAAATTTAAAACGAACAAGAATAACTAATACTTATTTCAATGTCAGGTAGTTCGTAACTTTTTCTTTTTAAAATGAATAGCTGGTGTAAAGAAAAATAGTCTTCTCTGCAATATTAACTGCTTCAATCGAAAGCAAATTCCTCATAGTTTTTGTCTGCGGTTAAATTTTCTTACGCACATGATTATTTTAGGATTATGAATATCGTTATGCCTCGTTTTCGTGCGAGAAAAGCATTTGGTGTTTAATTTTTTGTAACTGGAAAAAGTAATTCAATTGTCTTATTGCATGGTCATTGTCTACTTTTTCATCCCTGTTTACAAAGAAAGTTAAACAATCAGGTACATGTAGAATGATTGTCCGATTTCTCGCATTTCACCGTGAAATCGAATTCGTAAATATTTTTACGATCTGCTCTCCACGGTTTTTGTTAGATTTTGTAGCAAATTGAAAATGCAGTTACAATTTACGAGCATAAAGAGAACACTGTGAACAAATTAGTATATAGAATATGCACCGTAGCGTGACTAACAAAGCGTAGTCAGGCCCTCGTTAAAAGGGAAAAATATACTTAATAGAGGGTTAAAAAGGTGGAGGTGATGTCTATAGAAAAGCCGAGAAGCGGGAAGGTTGCATGTAACACTCCGGTCTTACCTTCCCAACATTTTTCAATTTTACGTACAAGTTCGTTCATCTAATAGAGGTAAACGCTGAAGCAATTACTCTTCAATTAATTTTCTCTGAACCTTTGCAATTATTTTTAAAATTTGTAGAAAGTCACTTGCTCCTGTTTTTTGTGAACAATTTTTTATCAGCTAATCCAATTTTTACGTCATTTTAAATTCTAAATTTAGTCAATAAATCTCATCGAAGATGAAAGAATTTCAACATATCCCTTAAACTTAGGTCTGTTGAACTTTGGTCTTTGACTTGGTGTTCCGTTTGGTTTGATTTTATATTCTGGATCTGTCAATCAAGAGAGTGAAAGGCACATAACTATCAGAAACAACTATATTATTATTATACTCTGCAATTCATTTTTTTTGTATTTTTGACACTGCTCGAATGTGACACGAGCTTCTCTACTCGATCATATAATCTACATGCGTCACTGTATGTGTCTCAATACATTGGTTGGAAATGAGCCGTTCGCATCAAAACCCCCTCAGTCTGTATCATTTTGATTGGCTGATGTCTATTAAATGCAAAATTTTTTTGTGAATTCCTCTTGGATAATTATTTCTTTTTTAAGGGGTGAGCTCCGACAATCAATAGTATTCATGAATTTTTGAGCATCTTCTTCTTTGCAATATAAAATTCTATATTTTGTAAAAAAATGTCAAAGATATGTCAGCAGTCCATAATTAAAAAATTTAATTTGCAAGTAAAGCTTGCAAGAGTTTTCTTTACAAAATTTACGGTGTTACATAATTCATGCCTTGATAATGTGCAAAGTACAAACTACCTACATTGTTAAAAATGTTAGGGACTTTACAAAACTTTTACAATACGACTGTGAGGCAAAATTACAACACCGGTATTGGAAGGTATTGTAATTTCGAAAAATGACCGCCGGTTACCATACAAATATTGTGATTTCACGCTACAATACCGGTATTTTAATTTTGCCTTACACTAACTTTCGCCCGTCTAGCGGATGAGTGATTCTTTATTTATGTAAGATGAGAATTGTACCTTTCTAGTCTAGTGCTCGACTTAGAGCTGAGCGGTTAGGGTTCGATTCTCCATGCCTGCGAATTTCGATTTTTATTTAAAAACTTTCTTCCACAACATTACATTACATGTATGGCAATATTACAATACCAGCATTTGAAAACTACAATATCATGTATTGAAACGTTACTTTACGTCTCGGAAGTAAACTTCCAATACATTTAATGTAAAGTTCCAACAAAAATTTTCAACAGTGTATAGTGTAGCATAATATAAACTTGTAGCTCCCTTATAGTGATAACATACAAGATATATAGATACTTTCGAATTTAAACACGTGCTTTGACTTTACGACTAAACGTAAATCCTCAAAAGCGGAATCACCTTCCACAAAAAACGTTACCGACCGTTAAATACGTATTTTTTACATCAAAAGTATAAAAGAAAAGGTAATAAAGATGTTATTCAAAAGCACAGAACTATTTTAAATATGGGATCACACAAAGAAATTTTATATTACACCTATGGCTATGGAATTTCATTATTTTGTTGCTATATACAAGGTTCTAAAACCGTATTCTAAATATTTGAATGAATATGATAATTATTAATTAGAAGCGCGACAGTGATTTATTAAAATGAATGAAGACTTCCTTCGGTAGAATTCATTATCTAGAAGCGGCATCTGGATTTGAAATATTACACATTAAAAATAAAATATGAAAATGAGCTGGAAAGTTTAATGCACAATGAATACGTTAAGAATTTATAATTAACATTTACAGATGTTATTTACAAAAGGGAAAATTACCCCAAGTACATTCTGAAATTCCGAAGAAGTCTTTGGTTTATCCAAAGTAACGGGCTTTCCTGATTTACCGTATATCGATGAAAATTACGCAAAAAATCTCCTTGTTTGCAATTTGCATTTACCAATTGATTGCATGTATGCAAAGTTCAGACTTAATAAAAAACAGTAGAACAATGTATTTTTCTGATGTTATCCTTGATATTTCAAATGAGAAATTACCCTTATTATAATCGGGTGCAATCAAAAAAACAATTTTGAAGCGATTAAAAAATTGGAACTGCATATTTCTATGAATATTTATAATAAGGAAATATGTATTTTGATGAACAAATTATATTTTTCGAAACAAATATAATTTACTGCAACATATGCGCTAAGGAAATTATGAAAGTTGTAAGCATCATTTATAGATACAATTTTACATGGTAGTCTCTAAATCTAAATTAGTAAAATATCTACAATTGAAAATGTAGTGGGCGATACTAATAATTGGTGGTTTTGCACTTGAAAATTCTAATTCTAATTTGAACCTGAACTAATATGTGTCTACTAATTAATAGTATAAAGACGTGCTTACTAAAGTAATTAGTGAAAGACTTTGCATTAATCATCACCACCATAATCATCATTAATCATGACTAAAGCATTTTCAAATGCCTATCGAAGTATTTTTAATAATAACTAGCACTCATCGTTATACTAATTATTAACACTAAAGCAATTGACTAATACTTACTAAAGAAGCTTTACTAAATAGTCATGTAAGTAATTCTGTACTAATCATTACAGTAAAGAACTACTAAATGATTCCATTAGTAACTTCTTAATAATTCAGATGAAGAGAACTATGAGTGATACTAAAGAAAAAATTAATTTTGATCAGCTGTCGAATTTTTGTCGAAAAGAAAACTGTAAATAAAAGGAATGCTATATTTTACTTATTACTATATTTATAAACTTTAAAAAAGATGCTCAGTAAAATTTAACATACAGATGCAGCCTTCAAAAATTAATATTTGAAAATTTGTTTAAAAACCTCCAGGGGACTTTGTTTTCGCAAGAGAAAATTTTATTAAAGATCGAAATGAAATCTACTTTCTTATGAAAATTTTGTGTGTAATAAGAAAATAACAACCAAAAAGTTCACAAATCAAAAATAGACTTCGAAACTACCCACTTTAACGGCTCATTAGAGACAAATGTACAATAAATTAAGCAAAGATTGGTTGAATTCTGCATAGGGCCGCCTATGAATACTATTGAGATTTCTTTTAAGGGAGGTATTAATGACTAACTCAATTTACCAAAAGATATCTATTTTATTCAAATAAAGTATACAAATTTGAGGAACTTGGCAATTTCTAGAAATGTGTTATTGTTTTGGATTATTATCTTTTTCTATTTTGAAAAAGGGTATAATCTGAATAGATTGGTTCTAAATCAACCCGCAGTAAATTTATCTGCCCTTATTGCATCCGATTTCTCATATGATATCTTAACATTCTGACTAGTAGAATGAGATGTAAATAGAAGCATTTATATAATGACACGTTTGTAGCCTTGGTAAACTTTTAATAAGGTTTCTTTATCCTTGATTAAGTTAGGTTAAACTTATACGATTGACGGATGATTTGCAAATGAAAAAAAGTAATAAGCGCCTTCTTAGCAATATATTATGCAATCTAGGATAAAGTTGTTTGCATATTTTCTTCGCGCAACGTTGAGCGTAAGCTAGACGCATTGTACAGTCTTAAACGAGCCAAACATTTGTTCCAGTTTTCTAAATCTCAATTTGTATTAGATTTAAAGATGAAAACAGGGCCGGCTCAAGGAAAGTTGGCGCCCTATGCGAATAAATGTTCCCCCCCCCCCCCCAACACCATCATCCAATGGGTTGAACATAATTATAATATGTAGAGGTGGGATTATATTGACCCTAAATCGTAAAATTATTTTGGAATTTTTGGTGATCGAATTGGCTT
>JAUMHM010000031.1:43924908-43937055 GCA_032362435.1 Melikaiella ostensackeni | reverse complement strand
TATTCAATTTCACCTGACCCTAAAGCCAATAACGAACATCAACATTCCTTACGAACTTCAATTCTGAAACTCGGATAATGAGGTCTTAATTTTATATCAATTTCGCTGAATTTAATCGAAGCCAATTTCAAGACTTAAGTAATTTTTAGTCAAATTTTAAGTACTCTTTTTTACTGGGAATGTTTATGGTTATACATACACAATGTGGAATCCCTTTATCGAGTTTTAAAATTATGTAGTTGATTCTCTGGAATCTATTTAATGATTAGAGAAAGTGTGAATGAAAGTATATGAAATGCGTTTAAAAAAAAGTTAGTCGATAGTCGATATCAAACTGTTGCTTCTTTAAAATCCATAAGTAAAACTTTCTTTATGAAAATTAAATAGTCGGTTTTCGATATTTTAATGTTGTTTTGAACATAAATTTGTAAATATTACTGCCATTACGTTTTTCAGGATCTATAAAAAGTAATTTGTGTCTGTGAAAACCGATAAAAATTCTTATCTTTGTGTTTAATGTTTTTGAGAAGATTTTTAATTTGATTAAATTACATATTTATATTTGATATATTAGTTAATATATTAACAAGATCACAATCACAAAGTTTGAAAATGGCAATGTGGTCTTGGAAATTCTTGTCCTTTTTGAAAGAAAGAAAATCCCTAAAAAAATGTAATCCAATCGGATGACATCTTGCACTCTAGTATCGAGATCAAAGATCAAACTCTAAATATCTTCGTTGATTTTGTGGTTACAATAAAATGTTTAGGAAAATATTAGCCTCATTTCTTATTGTAAATTTAATGGTTGCATGTACTTTTATAGAAAAAAAATTGTAGACACATTTTTTTTACATAATTTACTTTTTCTTCTAATAATTAAGACTTTTAGTTTACCTAGACTTCTGGATATTTTCGACATGAATTAATTTGCACCATGTAAATTGTTTCCATGTTTATATAATTTTTACTAAAAGATTTAATTGAAGATAAATAAAAAGGACTGCATAAATATGAAAACAATTTACATGGTACCAATAAATTTGTTTCGAAAATATCTAGAAGTTTAGATAAACTAAAAGTCTTAATTATTAAAAGAAAAATTAAATTATGTAAAACAATGTGTTTACATTTTACAATAAAAATTAGACGAATATTGTCCTAAACATTTTTTTGTAACCACGAAAACAACGAATACATTTAGAGTTTGATCTTTTTATCTCGATGCGGGAGTGTAAGATTTCATCCGATTGGATTACATTCTTTTTGGGGATTTTCTTTTTTTCTGAAAGGAACAATAATTTCCAAGACTACATTGCATTTTTCAATCTTTGCGATTTTGGGACCACCCTACACTGTATCTTATAAATAAAATAATGTGTGCTTCAATATCATGTGTTAGCATTATAAGTCTAGGCATTACGTGTTAAAAAATGGATCGAGGCAGAAAGTTTTGGAGATCTTTTGATATTTGGGTATTTTTATAGATTTTGAAATGCTCTTTTCGAATTTTCACTTTGCGAACTCGTATTTGCGTTGCTAACTCCCACATCTAGAAAAAATTGTGTCGAAAATGAGTTTTTGGAAAATAACTGTTTTCCAGTTCGTTTTTTAGCAAAAAAGTTATGTAACAAATTAAACTAAAGACCATTTGCTTTAATTTAGGTTCTTAGCGCTTTTTTTCATAAAATCAACCCTTTCCGCGTACGAGCGCCGCCATATTCACAGACAAAACTTGGAGTAAGAAACGTTGCAGGTAGTCGATGATATTGCAAGTCGTTAATATAATATTCTAGAACTGACTTTTAGATACATTAAGAATTATGTTTCAATATTTTATATAAATATATAATATGCATCGTATCTACTATAGTTCATATTTATCAATATATATATATATATATATATATATATATATATTCAATAATCGTTAACAAACGACAGATTTCGTTGTTTCTGAATAATATCTAATAAGTACAAACTCCCAGCATAATTTGTGAGTTATCGTTCCAATAGGATTTTTTTTGTTTGATAAGTTACACTGTAACTTACCAATGAATTGATATTCCTGTCAAAGTTTGAAGGATTATATATCAATGTAATGTAATTGTGACATTTTCAATTACAGATATGAAATTTCGCCGTAAAACACTATGATAATCTTGAAAATAATTGTAAAAAATATAAGTGTTTCAAATTTCCCATGTTATAGTAATAACAAGGTTAATAGATTCATTTACACCCAAGCATGAAAGTACTCATTTACGCGAGCACAACTCTTGCGTTGAAGATGGCAGTCCAAGTACTTTACATTACTGCAGTGCAGAATTGCTATTTAAATTAGAATTAATATAGTTTTATACCACTTCATGAAACGCTTCCATTAATTTCTGTAATCTTTATAAAAATTGATTGAATCACTTTTATTTTTTAAAGTTAGAAATGATTTCTTAATTTTATATATTCCAAGAATTAAAATAAAGATAAATTAATAACAAATCTGTATTGAATAAAATCTATAGGATATTGATTTATTGGGTCACGTATTAATTATTTTGTAAAAATGTAAAATAGCCAGACCATTAGAACCAGAATTCTAAGAAATTGATGCCAGATGTTTTCTTATTTTTAACCCCCCTTGAAGTTTTACTGTTTACAACTTTTTTGTGATATTTTAAAGCTTGGTTATTTTAAAGCACTATACACACTTTGGACTCTCATATTCACACAAAATAGGACAGTTGAAAAAATGTGTTTTTAATATTTAAATGAAAAAATATTGGATATTTTAAAGATTACGTGCTGTTCAATGTTTCAAATCTAAAATCCTTTTTACATCTTTTCTTTTTCAAAAGACTGTTTTTCAGTCTGTTTAAAAGTGTCAAATGAAGCAGGTTCTGCAGGCATTTAACTGAATCTGGGATCTTCAGCGAAACTTGAATGGGACCCAGTTTTTTTCAGGCCGAAACTTTCCAATGCAATTCTATATATATACACACACATCCCTCTTCTAGTCGTTTGACTTTAATAAGTTTAAATAAAATGATTTTCTAAGATCACTAAATCTATTTTAACAATTATATCAAACATAAAAGAATATATGCAGTTAAGAAACGTTGAGATCACTAAATTAAATTAAACTTGTCATTTTAAGCTTTGATCTTTCAACCCAATCACAAAAGTTATTATAATATACGACCAATCATCATATTCTATTCAGAATCTTTTATATGTACAGATAATTATACGTTAATATTGATCCTTCTTAGAAGGAACTGAGAAACCAAACTTCAAACCTTATACTTTGTATATAGTTTGCAGACATTTTCTCCCTCATTCAATGCCATTAACTAATGAGAATAAAGATTTATGGAAATAAATATCCTAAATCTGGAAGATAAACTTAAATACACGCTCAAACTGAAGCTACAAAACTTTTAGAAGACCAGAACACACTTATTCTTAATCCAATATGTAATATTGAAGACCAATACAAAAATATTCTCTCTGAATCTGAATTAGTAAAATTTGACGAACAATTTGTTAAATTTAACTAATTGTTAGTCAAATCTATGGCTGACTTCACAAAGCGTTGCGCAATGGAAAAACAATTGACAATTTCATAACTACAACAGTGAAATTTACAATCCTTTTGCAATAAACATTTTCCTTTTGCGACATTTTGCACCTAATGTTGCAGTTAAATAATACTGTTTGTAAGAAAAAGATATTCACGCGTGCACGTGAATATCTTTTTGTAGTTAAAAACAAAATATGCATGAGAACGATGCTTTTGTTTCAAGCCAATTTTTTCTCTGACTGAATGTGGTGCATATATTTTCGGTGTCAATAACTCCTTGTGTAATTCTCGCCTCGTTTGCATGATAATACCAATAGGAAGCGCTTCTCAGATGCATGGGCATGAGCATGAGCTTCGTGACATCAAATATATTCCACCAAATGAATGTGTGCTACCAGAGGGTAACAATATCGAATTTACGATGGTAGTTTTGCATTTAATATTTACTGTGGAAGGCTCACCGTGGCATTACCACGTAAAATAGTGGTTTCACCAACGGTTCCAAGAAATTAACTAAAATTTCCTTCCGCCTTCAGAGATTATCGTTTCATGGATCGGTTCTTCGATAAAAGGCAATGATGTCATTTCTTACCATGCTGTGGCTTAATTCAGAAGGAATGCGTCGAAAAGAATTCACTCAGAATCATTTAACCTTCGTCTAAAGGTGCAGAACCTTTTAAATTTCGGGTACTTTAAACATCTTTAACGTCAATAAACCATAATCTTCAAGATAAGGTCTTATAAGAATGTTAGACGTTTCAAATGCCGAGGTCTTGAAACTTTAGAATAGATCACAGGATTTTAAGCTTTGGTACAAAATCGTATTATTCATGTTTGATATTGTATACCACTTTTAAGATAGGTCATTTGAATTTACTAGAATACGCATTAGAAAAAAATTTTTGAAAGCTTTGAAATATTTGGTAGTTGTATTATATTCTAACACAAATTGGAGAAATTTTGTCGAGATATTATGAACAGGAAATGTGAGAAAATATGTTGAACAATTATTGGTACTATTCACCATTAAAATAATTTGATTTGGAAGTCAATATGTGATACTTTTCAATTATGCATGAATAATAGGTATGTTTTCGTCTCTAACTTTTCTATCAGAATTTTTTTTGTTATCAACCGACTTTAAACAGAAACAGCAGAGATCACAGTCCGTCCCCTTTTTTACCTAATCCTCTTTTTCCGCCTTATCTCCCATAAATTAAAAAAATCCCCTGAAATACCAAAATCTAGAATTTTTACCCAATTCTCCTCTTTTTTTTACAAAGTTTTGATTCATTTTTCAAGAATCGTAAACAGAAATTCAAGACATTATAGAAAACAAGACACTTCGACAGAGACTTTTTTTTATGATATCAATTTCAAATATTTCCTAAACGATTTATTTGCTAATTTTGTTTTAAAAAGGGCCTAAAATGTTTCAAATTTCATACTACACAACCTTTTGTATGCCGACCTCCCCTCCCCGCCTCTTACAAGAAGAAGCCAAAAAAATAACATTTTTAAATAAAATGATTGTGGGTACTATATAAAAAAATCAATCTGAAACGCTTTAAATTCCTAATATTTCAAGTAAAAATATTACATTTCCAACAAAATACATGAATTTTTAACCAAACAGTTAAATTTTCGAAAAAAAGAAGCGATACGTTTTCAAACTAAATGAAATGGTAAAAATACCCAGTTAAAAAAGAATAGTTTTCAACATAAAAAATCGAATTTTTCAAAAAGAGGTAAATTTTCAATCAAAGAGATAAAATCTTCAAACAGAAAATTTAATTTTCAATTAAACAGTTTCATTTTCAAGCCAAGAAGACGAATTTTCTACCAAATAGTTGAAATTGAACACGATAATATGAATACTCAACAAAAAAAGTTAATTTTTATCCTAAAAGGATGACTTTCAAACAAAGTATTTGAATTTTCAGCAAAATAATTAAATTTGTAATAAAAAAAGATGAATTCTCAACCAAACAGTTGCATTTTTAACCAAAAAGATTAAATTTCCGAGAGAAAAGACGAATTCTGAATGAATAATGTAATAGTTAATTGACATTTCAACCAAAAAAAATTTTAATTTTCAACATAACAGTGGAACTTTAAACCAAATAGATGAATTATCAACGAAGTATGTAGTTGAATCCTCAACGAAAACAGATTAATTTCCAATCGAACAGTTGCATTTTTAACCAAAAAGGATGAAATTTCTACCAAAAGAGATGAATTTTCAAACCAAAAAGACGAATTTTCAACAAAATAGTTGAATATTAAACCAAAACAGATTAATTTTCAACCAAACAGTTTCAACCAAACTAAAAGGGATGGAATTTCTGACAAAAGAAATGAATTTTCAAACTAAAAAGACCAATTTTCAACAAAAAAAAATACAAAGTCGCAATGAAAAATGTAATAGTTGATATTTGAACCAAAAAAGATGTTAACTTTCATCATAACAAGGAAATTTTAAATAAAAAATAGGTGAATTTTTAACCAAATAGTTGAATTTTCAATAAAAAAAGACGAATTCTCAATCAAAAATATGATATTTGATACTTTAACCAAAAAATATTGTAACAAAAAAAAAAACAGTTGAATTTTTAAAGAAGAAAGATGAAATTTCTACCAAAAGAGATGAATTTTCAAACCAATCTAAGAAAGACTTTTTAGTCAAGGAAGAAGAAAGAATGTCAACCAAATTGTTGAATTTTTTAAATTTTCAACAAAAAAGTTAATTTTCACCCAAATAATAAAATTTTTAATAAAAAAATGAATTCTCAGCCAAAAATATTGTAGTAGACTTTTTTCAGCCAAAAATTTCAAGCAAACTGCGTATTTGAAAAAAAATGTTATGTCCATAACACTGTTACTTTCGTGAATAATATTTTTTTTTTAATTTTTTTTTTTCCACTGTAATCTTTTTTTTTAGCTGAGATTTAAATTTGGTTCGAACACCTGAGAGCTTTCAACTGATGAAAATACATTAGAAAAAAATTTTAATTTTAAGGAAACAATAAAAGAAAAAGTAGATTTTTCAAGTAGTCATTTTTGTGGTTTTAAAATTATTTCTTTCTAGCTTACAAAGTTAGAGAAATACATTTCAGCAAATTCAAACATGAGCATTTTTCAATTCTGTTGTTCATCTATTTTTCAATCTTTGATCTTTTCGAATTTTTTTCTGATATATTTTTATCAGTAGGAAGTGCTGAAGTCTTCAACAGATTTTTCAAAGCTAACTGGAAAATTTTTCCAAACACAAAATGACCCATACGATATAAAAAATTTTAATAATAAATGAAATTTCCTTTTTATTCCTTTCATTACCTAAAATTGAACTAGTGAACCGCTGTGATCCTTAAAACAGTTACATGAATAGTAGAGTGTATTCGCAACATTTAAGTTACCAAAAAGAAAAAAAAATGGTTAAAAGCAAGGAGATTTATATCGGCTAAGCGATAATGTCATACAAATATTTTTTACCCTCCCTAAGTGGCTTTGAAATTTCGAAAAATTGAAAAAATCGACTTTTTCGATATTTTCTTAGAGTTACGGTAAATTTGTCGACTACTTGACTATATAATGTGTAATATACGTTAATAATAATGTATTAGTAGTGTGTTACAAAAACAGTATATAAGGAATGTTGACATTAAAATAATTTTTATTGGCTTTTAATTACAAGAAAATATTTAAAAGTGATGTATTGCTCTTTATTTGACAATAAATTTAATTTTCGTTATCTAAATTATCAAAAATATAGTTCGAAAGCTTGAAGCAAGTAGATTTATACCTATATAGCAAAGAATGAATATCGAAAATTAATTTTATTGTGACGTAAAGAGCAATATATTTCTTTTAGATATTTTCTTGTAATTCAAAGTCAATAAAAATTATTTTAACATCAATATTCTTCATATATTATTGTTGTATAACATATTGAAAATACATTCCTCTTAACGTATGTCAGACATTTCATGGTCAAATAGTCGAGAAAATTGCCGTAACTCCAAGAAAATAGCGAAAAAGTATATCTTTTTTCGATATTTTGAAATTTCAAGGTGACTTAGGCAGGGTGAAAAATATTTGTATCATTTTTTCTATATAGGTACAAATCTACTTGCTTCGAACTTTTTTTCTGATAATTTAGATACCAAAAATTAATCTTATTGTCAAATAATGTAATCATTAATGATAATAATTTTTTAAATTAATTATTAATAATAATGTAATTAAAAGTCAATAAAAAAGTTTTTAATGTTAACATTCCTTATGTATTATTGTTGTAACATATCACAAATACATTTTTATTAACGTATATTACTCATTATACGGTCAAATAGTCGAGAAATTTACCGAAACTCTCAGAAAGTACCAAAAAGTAGATTTTTTTCGATTTTTCGACATGTCAAAGTCACTTACGGAGGGTAAAAAATATTTTCATAACATTATCGCTGTACAAGTATATATCTACTTGCTTTAAACAGACAGAAGAAATTTTTTTTATGAAACCTTAGGGGAGTGTTTTTGACTCTCAACAGAAAGTTTTCATCACTATTAGGACTCCGAGCAACTCGTGGAAAAATTCATGGATAGTGCCAGGTCTGTCCCAGGTCTGGTTTTATCTGGACTGTCTAGTCTGGAAAGTCTAATCTAGCTCATGTCTGGCTCTATTCAGACCAACAAGACTTTTTATCTTATAACCTTGACAGTTTGGTCTGGTCCAGGTTTGGCGCTGATTAGCTTTCCAAGACATACAAATTTCTAAGTTCGACTAGCAAATTTTTGTTACATATTTCGAAAAATTGACAGGTTGTCTAAAAAAATAAAACAAAGATAATTAAAACTATTCAAACAAGTGACTTCTTTTCCTATCGACTTGGCAGTCTAGTCTGGCTCAGACCTGGTGCTGGTCAGCCTTCCATAACACGAGCGAATGAGTGACTATCTATTTTAATAAGGCGAATTTATAACTTGCGTAGTTTAGTGGCCAGCGCGCGCGGTTTTTTACTTAGGCGGTTAGGGTACGATTCTCGGTGCTTGCGAATTTTCTGCGAATGCATGTTTCTGGCGTTATATTTATTATTTAAGTTAGGATACAGGTACTTTAAACACTATCTATAAGTTCAATAATTATAATTTTTAATTTAGATATTTTATTTAATTAACTTTTTCCGTGCAGTTAATTCTATAAAATTTGGAACACCAGAGTCCTAGAAGAAAATACAATAATATTCAGTCGTATGTTGATTATTTACTTATTATTTGCTATTTATATATTACTTACTATTTATTTATTATGTACTACGTACTATTTATTCATTATTTAATTATTTACATGTGACTGGACGGTCTAGCTAGCAAGTGACCAGACGGTCCGGCTTGGGGCTAGCAAAAAAAAAACATTGCACTTTTGGCCAGGCCCAGGCCGGACCCTATGGACCGCGCCAAGTCTGGAATCCAGACGGTCTGGTCTGGGCCGGGCCAGCATCAGAAGATTTTTCCACACGGGAAGGAACTTCTTTTTCGATACGCCCTTATAGATAGCTGAGTCTTTCCACGAATAAATTACTTTTATGAATAATTGACTATCAATTATATTAAAAATTTTGCAAAAATTGTTGTGACCTACTTTAGCATATTTTCACCTAGTTTTTTATGAAAATAAGACCGCTTTGACGCGTTCTTCTATTAAAATACGTCGGTGGAATTGGCGCGGCAAATTGTTTCAATCTATATTCTATACGAAGCAGGATGAAGACTTATGAGGTGCATTTGAGAGTGCAGCAACGTTATTCAACGGTAACGGTTCCGAGGATCTCCCGTGGGTCACTGGGTTACTATAATTTCTAGCGATGAGTGATAAGCTCCATTCTTCGTGCTGTAGTCACGGTACATTTGCAACACTTCCGCGGATAAGAGGATTCTAAATCGTGTTTCGTTTTTGTTTCAACGTTGTACATGATGTTATCAACGAGCAATATGAGAAAATTTATAACGCACCTGGTCCACGACATAAAACCTGATTTATGACAGACAACCCGTTTAAAGAAACTTTTCATTGAAGGAAGAGATAAAGTTTTTACGAAAGCTCTTATGAATTTTTGTGTAATATGCAGATCAAATTGTCTACGACAGAAGATTCAGATTAGAGGAAAATAATCATCAATATATAACATTTCACTCGATATAGAACATCTGAGTCGCGATTTCTCTTCGTTAGTCAATGCTGCAAAATCCCGATTCGAAATTCCCATACGACGTCTTTTCTTGCAAACTGTCGCTTTCTTTTTCCTAAAAATTATACCTCCCCATAAATAATATTTTTCTGATGATGTTGGTGCGTTTAAATAACTTGCGAACATTTATTATTTATTTTCCAAGAGTAAAGAAATTCCGAGAGAAATTCTACTGACAAAGAAATGTGAAAGTGGATATAAGGAAACTGTAAAATTTTTGCTTTTTGAAAAAGTAATGTGAGTATCGAAGAGGAAACTATAATGCAAAAAGATGTCTGGGGGGTATGATAATACTAAAATACGATTATGAAGTGTGGTAGTGGAAAAATCCTCCCCGACAGCCCGAAGAAAAAAAGAAAAAGTAATGGCATTTTCCTCTTCTAATGGAAATGGAAATGAAGATGAAATAATCCTGTTGAGCTTCCCTTCCCAGTAACGGTTATCCGACATATTTCTCAGGCATATATAATTCCCTGTGGAGTCCGAGTAAAAGTCAACTAAGTAAGCGAGGCTTTAAAGCATTTGTAAAATTTCTTCACAGCGGCATGATTTCGCTGATGGATTCGTCGTAAATCTGAATTTAATGTCCGATTGCGTTATTATTAAATCGGTTGGAAGATGAATCCCGCATTGATATTCAGTGCCAATTACCCCAAGTAATGACAAGCCAGTGAGAGCCAATGAAGAGTGAATCGCAACCTGATTTAAAAACCTTGTCGGTTATAAACGTGATAATTATAAATTCATACACAGTAAACCCCGGGATATCAAACCGTTGCATATTGTTCTAATTATCAACTTCAGATCAAAATGATCCACTTTTGCGGATCAAAAAATAATTTTTACACAACTTCATGCATATCTGTCGAGTGGCAGTTGTTATACTTTTAATTGAAAGTTTTAGGTTAGTCATGACTGACGATTTACTCCAACTTTCAACCAAGTAGTTAAATTTTCAACCAAAAAAAAAATAAGTTTTCAACCAGGAAGATTAATTTTTTACCAAAGAAGACGAATTTCCAACAAAATGCATAAATTTTCAACCACATAGTTGAATTTTCATTTCAAAAAAATTAATTTTCCACCAAATAATTGAAATTTCAACTAAAAAAGATAAATTTTCAACCAAAAGTGGAATTTTCAAATTTTCAGTTAAAAAAATTAATTTTCAACTAAAATAATAAATCTCCAATCAAGAAAAGGAATCTTTAACAAATGAGTGTAATTTTCAACCAAGAAGTTGATATTTCAACCAAAAAAGTTTATTTTTCAGCAAAACTGTTGAATCCTGGACCAAATCAGGTTAATTTTCAAACAAACAGATCCATTTTTAACCAAAAAATATGAAAATTCTATCAAAAGAGATGAATTTTCAAACCAAAACTACGAATTTTCAACAAAACAGTAGACTTTTCAATCAAAAAGAATTAACTTTCAAACAAAAATAGTTGGATTTTCAATCAAAAAGAAGAATTTTCAACTAAGAAGATCAAGTTTCTACCAAAGAAGACGCATTTTCTACAAAATACATGCATTTTCAACCAAATAGTTGAATTTGATACTAAAAAAGTAAATTTTAAAGCAAAAATGGAATAGTTAAATTTTTAGTTATAAAAAAAAATAATTTTCAACAAAATGCATGAATTTTCAACCAAATAGTTGAATTTTCAATAAAAAAATATCAATTTTTAATCAAAAATGCAATATTAAATTTTCAGTCAAATTAATTAATTTTCAACAAAGAAAAAACGAATGTCCAACTACGAAAGATGAATTTTTAGCGAAAAATGTATTAATTGAGATTTAAACCAAAAAATATTTTAATTTTGAATCAAAAACAGTTGAATTAAACCAAAAAAGACGAATTTCCTACAAATTAGTTGAATTTTCAACCCGAAAGTATGAATTTATTATAAAAAAGTTAATTTCCCAACAAATAGTTCAATTTTCTACCAAGATAGTTGAACTTTCTACCCAGAAAGATGAATTAACAACAAAACAGTTGAACCAGCAACCAAAAAGACAAATTTTCAACAAAATAAATAAATTCTAAACCAAAGAATGAAATTTTTACCAAAAGACATGAATTGTTAACAACAAAATAGTTGAATTCTCAATCAAAACAGGTTAAGTTTCAACCAAACAGTTGCATGTTTAACGAAAAAAAAATTGAATTTCTACCCAAAAAAATGAAATTTAAAAACAAAAGAACGAATTTTTAACAAAAGAGTTGAATTTTCAACCAAGAAAGATTTTCCAGTCAATAGAGAAAAAAAATGTTAGGCAAATTGTTGAATTTTCAAGGCAAGAAGGCGAATT
>JAUMHM010000031.1:43872226-43892590 GCA_032362435.1 Melikaiella ostensackeni | reverse complement strand
TTTTTGGTTAGTAAAATTTTCTTGATTTTTTACTTTTTTTTAATTTTAATTTTACTAACCAAAAAATTTTCTTGGGTCAACCAAATATTTTGTTGACCATATAAAAACCATATTATAGGGTTGAATCAATCAAAATTTTGTTGATTCAACCAAATCTTTTTCTGGATGCAGTAATTGGATCAACTCGAAGTGATAATAAGTTACCATAAATTACTGATGAATTACCATAAATTACCGATAAATAACATAAATTAACGAAAATTTCCGAAATTTAAAAAAATTGTTGGATACTGAAATTTCCGGTAATTTATCAATAATTCCTGTAAAGTATACAGTTCTTGCCTTCGGTTAATTTTCGGGTCATTTCCGGCTCGTCTCCAGCTCGTTAACGACTTGCCTCCAACTCGCCTCCGACTTGCCTACAACTTATTTCCGATTCGTCTCTGGCTCGTACAGCAAACTTCACATTTATGTAGAACTGCCTACTTCCCGCACTTGTAGCACAATATACTATTCTATATTTATTTAATTAAAGTAATTTGAAGAAAAATATCACATGCTAGGCTTCGAAACTCAGCCCAAAAGGTATACCACCTACTGTTTTTTTGCTCTCATTACTGTGATACCTCACGATCATTTTGAGACCATAATAAAAAAATCGTTAGAGCCGTTTTAAAAAAAAACTCAATTTTTGATTTTTTGGGGGGGTTATTAAGTATCGTTTTGTGGAATAACACAGAAGTGGTAAATGATTGGCGTAAACTCTTTATTTTGGCACCTAAAAAGAGGCTCTATATGTTAAACATCTTGCGATAACCAAATCCCCTTATGATGTTTGAAAATAAGTGAAAAAAGTTGAAAAAAATCAGTATTTTTAAACCTGCTCCTTTGTGGTATATTCTAATGCTTAGGTATGCTCTACGAGAATTGAAGGGCATAAAATTCCCTGCAAATCTAAAAAAATCGAACATTACACCTCCAATAGTTTAGGAGATATAACTGTCGAAACTTATTCTTTACCAAAAAAATTTCAATGTTTATTTTCCTAAAATAACTCAGTTCCTGTGTGTCACACTTGAAATTCGTCATAAGACAAGTTTAAGTAGACTAAAAATCTAAAAAAAATACAATGCTTTAGCCCTAATAGAACTACAGTTATGACCTCCTGAATCAGACTTTTTTTATGGATTTTATATAGACGTTAAGTTTCTTTTGAAATTTCTTGGTTCTGCTTCATTCGACGTAAAAAATGCATGTCGAATGTACGAAGTAGTAATGCATACAGTTAAAAAATTTTATTGTGACTTCACCATAAATGTATTGGAAGTTTATTTCCAAAACGTAATGTAATTTTACAATACATGTTTTGTATACGGAATTAGGAGAAAAATGAAAGTTTCCTGCATACATGGTTTCCATTATATTTTTATTGACAATAAAAAATCGCTGGTCTTAGCGTTTGATCATACATAAATCAAGAATTAAGTATGACGTATAGGTGAACAATACCCAAAAATGCATTCTAAAGTTGAAAATTTCCTACATGATACATTTTTTTAGGTTAGGTATGTTCATTTAATTTCCTAATGATTTGTCTACTAACGAAGATTCTTGATACAATCAGCATATTAAGCAAATGGGTTTTCACGATATATTCATTTTATATATATATTTTTTATTTTTAGGAAATGCAGTTTACTTAACTTATTTTCTAACAACTTACAACTGTGACGCACAGGAACTGAGTTGATTCAGAAAAACTAGAATGAAAATTTTTTTCAGTCCAATTTTTTAGTAAAAAAATTTTTTACCGCTATATCTCCTAAAGTATTGGAGGTCTAATGTAAGATTTTTTTAGTCATGCAGGGAATTTTATGCCCTTCAATTCTCGTAGAGCATGCTTGAACATTAAGAAGCACCAGAAAAGAGTAATTTAAAAAAAACTAAATTTTTTCAACTTTTTACATCTATTTTTAGACACTTTAAAGTTATATTTAACATATAGAGCCTCTTTTGAGGTGCCAAGATAGAGTTCATGCCAATCTTTCACCACTTCAGTGTTACTTCCACAAAACCATACTTAATAATCCTCCCCCCCCCCTCCCCCCCCCCCAAAAAAAAGATAAAAAATTGCGTTTTTTCTAAAGCGGCTCCGACGATTTTTTTCATTTTTCTCTCAAAATGATCGTGAGGTATCACAGTAATGAGAACAGAAGAAAACCGGGAGGTGGGCAGACTTGTTGGTTCAAATTCCATCGAATCCCACCGTGATCAAGGTATTTTGTTGAAAGCACTACCACGTACGATGAGAAGGTCCAAATTATCGTTTGCTTTGGTGATGGGAATAAAGGTTCGAAATTTGAATCAAATGGGGTTTCGCTGATTAATTAGTCAAATGTTTACGGAATATATCAATAAGATAACTTTAAATCATTTCTAATTAAGAGAATCATATAATTAAAGAATGTCAAAGGACTCTGAACCAAATGTAGAGGAAATGGTTTTTAGTAAAAATTTCTAATTCTATTTTTTTTTTGTAATTTGGAACCTGCAGTCAGAAATTCGAAAGAAAGCAATCTGAAAAATGGAGAGATTTTACACACTTGCAAAAGTTATCATTTTTACGTGTATTTTAATATAAAAATTCAGTTTGTTGAAATGTTTTCCTTCTCGAAAACTGTTAGCTAGATTTGGCTAGATGCTTCATATTTTGTACATCACACCCCTTGTGTTAGATCTGCATGTTCGAAACTACAAGAAAATTATAGAATTATAGATTTTGACTAAAAGCTATTTTCTGTACATTTGTTGTGGGATCTTTTAATCAAAACCAATTTAACAAATTTTTATTCTGTTTATCAATCTAAAATTCTATAAAATGGAACAATTTTTAGTTGAAGATTTTGTACAGTATTTCAGAGTATTCCATAGAATTTATAAATATATATTATACAAATGTACACCTATGTAGGTTAGAAATTGCTTTAAAATATTTTTAATAATTTTATGGTGCTCAAAATTAAAATTATTCAATCCCCTAATCACATTACTGTAAATTGATATTATATATTCCAAGAGAAAAATGTTTTCTTTCGAATAAAAACTGAGAATATAACACACTTTAAATAATAAAATATAGTTTAAGCTTTATGCAGCTTTTTTTCAAGTTTAATTTATAAAAATTGGTGGCTTTTAATAAACAAATACGCCGAATCACATATACTAGGTCAAAAATACAAATTTTTTGAAAATCAAAAATGTCTAGAGCTGAAAAGTTGTCACGTGTTATTACAAATAAAAAAATTGAATGACTTTTTGAAATCAAAAATGGTCATACAGTATCGTAATGAGGTCAAAAATTTTTAAGTTTGAGAATTTCTCAAAATTTCGCGATGCATACGATAATTATGGTAATTTTTTATGTACAGTTTTTGGTATTAAACGCTAATAAAAAATTTAAATTAAAAAAATTATAACTTTTTTTAAGTTCAAATTTTTTGAAAATGAGCATAAATGACATTTTTGAAGATTTGGTTAATTTTTATTAACATTTTAAAAAACAGTATTATGTACGGTATATTAGTAGTAACAGTATTATGTGCATGTCCTTAGTTCGTACTGGAAAAGTAAGCTATGATTTCTTTAGACCTCAAAAAAATTTCTTCTTAGACTCTACAGCTATTAAAAAAATCATAAACCACAAAATTCACAAATTTTTAACAAACGTAACGTCTAAGAAAATTTTTTTCGGGATGTAAGGAAATTATGCCGTACTTTTCTAGTAGAACTAAAGACATGTGATACATAAAACAACAACAAAAAAAAGATTAACTGAATCTCAAAAAACGTCATTTTTACTCATTTTGAAAAAATTCTAACCTTTGCAAAAATTATATTTTTTAATTGAAATTTTTTTTTAGCATTTACTACCAAAAACTGTGAATAAAGCAAATTACAATAATTTTGGAACCCATCAGGAATTTTGTTTAAATTCTGAAAATTGAAAATATTTGACCTCATCGCGACACCGTAAGACCATTTTCGACTTCAAAAAGTCATTACAGATTTTTATTTTGTAATAACACATAACAACTTTTCAGCACAATACATTTTCAAAAATTTTGTATTTTCGACCCACCCTATCATACACTATTATGATCAATACATTATTCTCTATATTACTTCATGGACATTAATAATAATTATTATAAGATTGACAAAAAGAGCTATGTCTATGAAAATTATTTCAATCATTAATTCATTTAAACTTAATTTAAAAAACGAAAAATTAATTTCGAAATATATATCTGTGAAATCTTGGAAGCTTATCTGTTTAGAAACTTGCTTAACGAACAAAGTAAATAATGTGATGTTATTAAATCCAATTTTGAATAACTGGATACAACTTTGTCTTTTTTGCCACCATTATTATTTTTAAAATAAATCAATTTTTTGCTTTGTGAATTAAACATTTTTTCATTGAAAAATAATGTTACGCATGTATTGTGTGATAGTATAATGATTTTTATAAATCAGTGAAATATATTTTTTACAAGCTGTAAATTCGAATACTTTCACGTTTAGAAGTTTTAAATTTCGACTTATTTTGCTAATTCCAACTACTTGCTAATTCGACAACTATTGAATTGTAACGCTTCAAATCAAAATTTGAATTGCCGCCTTTTCAAACTAATATCTATTTTGTAAAAGGCTTCAAAACACTCTCAAAATTGCCTTTCTAATGCATATTTTAATTTTCTTCCCCTTTTATATGAAAAGGCTTTCTAATCAATTCATAAAAACACAAATGAATGAATTTTTTCTAATAGAAAAACTTTTTTCCGGAAGTTCAATATTTTAGAAAATATTCGAATTTTAAATTTGATTTAAAAATATTTTCTGATCTATAAAACAAAAAATATTTAATCAATGAATTCTCTTATCTTTAAACAATTTAATTTGAAAGGAAGCCATTATCAAATTAAGTAACGCTTTTTTGGGGAGCGAGGGGGAAATTCGAAATTTACCGCACATTACACTGTTAAAGATCTGGAAGTTGTCAACCCCTCTGTAAGGGATACAATTTTTTTTTGTGACACGTAATTTTTGTACGATTCCTAATTTTATTAATTAAACAAAAATTGATTTCAATGGCTCAGAAGATTTCATTAATTCAATAATATTTTCTGACCAGTTTAACAAAACAAAAATAATAAATAGTGGAAAAATATTTAAAAAGCTCCAAATATTTTGAAGATCAAGCAAAGTTTAAAATATTAAACAGAGTTTAGGTGTGTATATGGATCATTCTACTCAAAAGGGACCTTTTGACATCCCGGTTATTTTTTTCGACACTGTTTGTTTTTAATTGTTGAAAATGTTCATAGCGGTAATTGTGCCCGTAAATAATAACAGAAAAAAATTTGTAACCGGTTCACATAAGTTGAATGTATGTGGGGGCTTCAAATAGGTCATTTCTGAGGCCGTTTTGCCATGTGTCTAACATGATTTTTAGCATTCGCAACGGAGCCAGATCTCGTGGCCCACTGTGAACTGCTGCGGTGCAAAACTACCCCTAAAATATCTATATTTTTGAGAAATAATTTTGCACAAATCATCTTCTCACTTTCGAAGGTCGTATGAATTCATTTCAGGGGAAAAAATTTAAAAATCTAAAAAATTTGTTACCACAAAAGTCGAACTGAAAAGGGTCCCTTCAGAAGAATCACCCATACTTAGAAAAAAATGGAGTGGTTAGCATTTCGATGATGATGGAAATCTATTGGCACCCAATTACCAGTAAATAAATGACTGGTAATAGAAAAATGTACATAATAATATTTCATAATTGCAGACCTCACAGTACGTAATAAAAAGGGTTATTTAAAGATAAATAAGGGGAAATTTTTTTGTTTCCTTATTAAGAAAGCAGCTTAATTATTTATTATGAAACTTATATTAATTTATTTTAAAAGTACAGATTTTTTAAATATAAAATAGATATTGTAATTCATAAATTTTAAGAGATTAAAAATCAAGTGGAAAAGTTTAAATAATCTCAAAAGTCCACCGTGAAGTCTCTTTTGTTGTCAAGTTTAATTTGTAAGAAAGTGTTTTGCTCTTAACACAAACCTGTTAATTTCACGAGGATTCCAAAATTGCTTTGTATCTTGTATCTGCATTGTATCTGATGACAGTTGAGAAAAAATCATATATTACATTACTTTTAAAATTCATTTAAAAACAAAGTCACTTAACATCAGGTGAGTTTTCTACAATTGTGACATTAAACTTTCTGATTTCTATTGAGTCAATTAAAAATCAAAATTGAAAAAATGTGAAAGATTCTGGAAGAGTTAAAATTTGAAAATTATTTCATGATTAAATCAAGATCGATGAAGCTGAAAACAATGTTGGCAAAGTTTTAAACAAGTAATTTATCAAGCACAGGATATACGTAAAATATAGTGAGAAAGTCAACAATAGTGACGTGGATTTAAAACTATCAAGAATCATTCATCCGGGAATAAATGCTTGTTGGTAGAAGTTCCCATCTTTAATTTCGAGACAATTGCGCCGCGAATTCAATTTGTTCTCGAATTACATATATTATTCGATAGAACTTGCGAATAAATATTTTGCTCTGAATACTCAGCATTTTTCGTATTGTTGACAAGAGTTAATACAGGAAATGTACTAAACTCAAGAATGGAATACCTTTCTATATATTCGAAGATATTTCATCCCAATGCTACCTACTTTTCAAACTAGTCATTCAGACCAGAGTGAACCACCTACCTCCCTAGCTATATCTTGAAATTTCAAAAAAAAAAAAAAAAAAAAAAACATTCACAACAAAACACTCTCTCCCCCGTACTCATTCTCACCACCCCGGAGCAAAAGAACCTAAACTTAGGGATTACATCCCGGGACGCATCCGGCACCTGAGCTGGAGCCACGTTAAGGCATTTTCTCACACCCACAAAATACCTGAAATCGTACATCGTTCTCTTTTCACCATGAATAAAAATTTTAAACTATATAAAATTGTTTTGGAAGAGAGATTATTAGTTAAATAAACTATGTTCAGCTGTAATATTTACACAAGTAAAATAAAATAAGTTTAACGAATTAATCAAATCGTCGTTTTGATTAAAAATAGATTTCAAAATGAAAGAGCCATTTAATAAAAAAATTATTTCCGACAGGCGCAAATCTACAAATAAAACACACACACACACGCGTATAATTTGCGCGGTTTTTGATTTTACACAAAACAATGTACGCTGAAACAAAGCTGTTGCTACACTTTGTAGCATAAGCTGAAAAAAGTTTATTTATATTTGCAGCTAATATTTTTAACAGTTCGATATTGAAATAGATAGACAAATTTTTAGCTTTTACTTTTTACCTTCAACTCCATTTACTTTGCATTTTAATCAGAAAAATTGAATTCTTTCTCAAACACTATATAATACTTCAAGATTTTACTTGACAAAAACAGAAAATATCTAGAATTAAATTTTGTAAATATAAAAGAGTTCTGAATAGAA
Source organism: Melikaiella ostensackeni (assembly GCA_032362435.1). NCBI lineage: Eukaryota > Metazoa > Arthropoda > Insecta > Hymenoptera > Cynipidae > Melikaiella > Melikaiella ostensackeni. Next base: position 43,885,037 of record JAUMHM010000031.1, on the reverse strand, counting down.
AATTGAATAATTATAATAACACACTTCAATTTATAGAGTTTTCCCGCTCACCAAATCTTTTTTTTTTTGCTTAAAATTTAACTTGGACATTATTTAATACGTTTTTAAAAATATCTTTATACTTTTTCTAATTAAATTGAAATTTGTTGGTTTTAAAAATATCACCTCAAAAGTTAAATATTTATCCCGGGTAGCAAAGAAGCTTATCCCTGTCAAAATAAATTCACACAAATAAAAACATCCGCTTGCTTATCAAAACAATGAAGTTTCAATAGCTATCAATATGTGATTTTCTAAATTAAGATTTGACTTGACATCGCGGCTCTCCCCCGTCGTGACGATGGCAGCGGCGTCCAGCTTCCTGTCCTTCAAAAAAAAAAAAAAAAAAACATTGAGTAAAAATTTGAAATGTTTTCAATATTTTAATACAATGCATTGCTCTAATTGTAAACTATTTTACCTGCACTCTGCGCCGATGTTGAGTCCGTAGTGGAATCTAGAATTTAGATAAAAGTCCCAAGATTGGAGTGAAGCATCGAAGTTGAGAAAGGAATTTGATCCAAAAATTGAGAAATGCACACATGAAAATTAAAAGAAAAAAGAATATAAGCATACAATAAACAGGGAATAAATAAATGAAATTTGAATACTAGACTAGGTATATTGTTCTGATGATTAGAATATTACTTAATTTAAATCATCTAATTTTAGTAATAATATTAATTAATTTTTATTTCGGTGAATGAAGTTTAAAAAGCTTCTCTTATTATAAGAAATTTTAGAGTAAAATACAAATTTCAAGTATAAAGGAGTCTTTTCAATTCATGAAAATTACAAAAATAACTTCATATAAATAAAAAATATATTCCAAATCTTGTTTCATTTAAAAAAAACAGCCTAGAGTTGCTGATTATGTTCTAGAATATTATTTAATTGAAATCATTTAATTTTAGCAATAGTATGAAGTAATTTTTATTTCAGTAAGTAAAGTTAAGGAAGCTCCTTTGTATATTATAAAAGCTTCTTTCATTATAAAAAATTTGAGAATAAAATACACATTTTAAGCATGAAGGACACTCTTTTCAATTCCAGAAAATTACAAAAATAACTTTATAGAAATTAAAAATATATGTAATCCAAATCTTGTTTCATTTTCAAAAAACAATGTACAGTTTCTGATTATTTCCTAGATTTTCTTCTAGCAATATGCAAATTAAACAACTAAAATATCCCTGGCGAATGTTTCAGAATAATTCGGATTGGTTCGGACTGGCTTTAGATAGGATTCCTATCCGAAACTTTCGCCGGGGATCCTAACCTATTTTATATTTTTCCAATATGCTCATTTTTACGGAAAACATTTAAAACTTCATTTCATGATCAATGATGATTTTCTAGATTTGGCCCTTGTCATTGTGCAATTCAACGGCTTTAAAGAATCTTCAACGGATTTAGCAATTTAACATTCGCCCCTGTTATTATGCAATTTAACGACTTCAATGAAATTTCAATTTAACAATTCTAACCTATTTATTCACTGGGTAACTTTTCTATCAAAAAATATTCATGACCTTGTCCCACTTCTATTTACCACTTTCGAAAAATAGAGAGCAGTAATCCGGGTTGATAAATAACAGTCAGTCTTGAAAATGCTGCCTCGAAAATACTGCACTTGTAAATATTTACTCCGTTTCCCGCGCGGCCGCGCGCAAAGGACTTTGATTGTCCTATTAAAGGATCTTTTAGAGTCATATCAGTTACTAGCATCGCCCGAGATGCCCAAAAATATCATTCATAGTCGCGCCACTTACGAATTTATCAGCTAAACCGCGAAACAACTTAGTTTTTTCACCGAAAAATTACAATAAAAAGCACCTTGACGTATTCTGCAAAACGCGTATCGGCTACCATCGTCATGGCGAAACGAGCTCAGAATTGTCAAAAATCGAAAATCATTCAAACAGCACAAATACGTCCTGATTTTACAAAAATTTTCAAAAATTTTGAGCACCGGCCGTTTCTAAAATCTGATCCGATCCGACGGGACACCGTCGAAAATCCCATTGTTTTTGAGCCGAAAACGCGGAGCGACATGCGATGATTTCTGTATTAGAATACACAGGTTCAAACTGGCAAATTCGCAAACTAAGTGGGTCAACTGAACTTACCACCTCAACATTTAAATTGAAGCCATTTGAATGTTCTTGCTTATTTTAACTTGTTGGTTTCAAGTTAAATAATGCGGTGAATCAAGATAATGAAATTTCGCATTAATCCTTCTGAGCAGATAATGAAATAAAGCGAATATTATCAAAAGAATCGACATTCTGACTTACGTGCGTGCGCATGCACATCAAGTGGCGGGCAAATTTAAAAGCAGAAAAATAGAGAGATTTAGATTAAAGTTTCTAAACAGTAATTTTAAGTACAATATTTTTTTGAAAAATGCGAATTCTGATAAACTTGATGCTAGAATAAGTACTATACTCAAGACTTTCGTCTGAACTAATTAGTAAAGTGAGTAAAGCGAATAAAAATGGAATATAATTGCTTCCAGCAATGAATTTCAAGTATTGTAAGCATTTAAAGAAATTGATGGCTGGTTTTATTATTATTAATAATCTATAAAATATAAATATGATTAAATTAAATTTAAAATAAAAAAATTGATGTAGTACTTAATTATTTATAAGTAAACTGGAGATAGTAATTGTAGTTTTCATCCCAATTCGCGAATAACATTCTTCCACCTTTAAGAATGAAAGTGCTCAAGTGAGAGGAGAACTCTTCCTTGTGGGAGAATTCTTCTGTAGTGACGTTCATGATGAACGATGCATATTGTTCTTTTTATGTTTGCACTTATAGAATGAATACAACTTTCTAAACAAAGTTCTAACAAAATGACAAAATCCAATTAATGAAAAATTAAACATATTCGATATCTAATATTTTAATACAAAGAAAAATAATGTATTGATGAGTATCTTAACTTTCTATTTGGTATTTTTAAAATAAAAATTTAAATGATATATTTTAGTTTTTTTCAGTTTTGAAGGCAATGAGTAATTCGAATGACGAAAATTTGTTTTAGGTACATGCATATGCTGCAGCACGTCTACAGGGCCAAGAACTTCACAAAGCCTAATCAGTACATCAAGTGCTTCCACAATCCAGAGCGAGTGGTCACACTTCACAATCATTTTCCTCTGGCCTGCTTAGGGGCTGGATGTACTAGTTATCCAATAGAGACTGAAGATGCACAATTACAGCATTACAGAGCAGACTGTGTTAAATCCTTGAAAAAAACCTGCGTCGAATACCGTGAAAATAGCATAATGGACAAGACAATTTGGCGTTATAAGGATCAATTAGTCGAGAGAGTGACTGACACTCTTAAGACTTTAGGGTTTTTTGGACCCAGCTAGCCCAATGGTCAACAAAAGACCCTCGAATAGTCGTATCCGCTGTAATTAGGTTTAATGGACATTGCTCATTTCTCTGCCGTGATGAGAAAAAATAAGACTGAAGGAGAAAAAGAAATTGATATCTTAAAGAATACAAAAATAAGTAATATTCTATTAAAGATTTTCTCTGAATTCAAAATTTTATTCGGGTTATTTTAATACACCATTTCTGAATCCATAAAATATTCTCACAAGAAAGTATTTGTAGATTAACAATTGTTTGTTCGTGAAATGATTCGATTCACTGAGCTAAAAAATGTATGTCTTGGCATTTTATCTTTGAGATATCATCCTGACCTTTCTCATTCCGTCTGATTTTCGACGTTTGTCTCCGTAATTACGTAAATCACCGAATGGTGATATGCTCAATATTTGATTTAAATTAATGATGAGAGGTTCTAACTCTTCGCTCACCACGATTCATTAATCTAAGATTTAAATGGTTTAAGAACGTACTTTCTCGTGAAATCTGTAAATATTCTCTAGTATAATTAGTTGAGTCGAAAAATCCCAAAACAGTTTATAGACTTTTTCAAAAAGCTTGTAAATTGAAGAGTGCAAGCTCACCAAATACAAAAAGCAGAAAGAACAAAAACTGGTAATAAGTACGTGTTGAAAATTGTACTCTCTATATTCGGCAAGCCGTACATTTTTGTCTTGTGTCAGAAATTTCGACACATCACCAATAATGCGCTTTTATAAATTTTCTATAAAATCGAATTCAGTACTTAGATAAAGAGCCAAGGTCAGTCCGTGATCTGATTATTTAAATGGCTCGTATAAATCGCTTTAGGTAATAATCTATTTATTATAAACTATATAGTCTCTTTAGGGATATAAGATCATTTTGAGTCATAAACATCTTGTTTCCTCAATATTGTTTTTGTTCATGGTGAATTTTGCTCGCTTTCTGTGTGATTTGTTATTATATCCGATATTAATTTTAAGAAGAGCGATTCACATTGCACCATGAACATTTTTTTACGCTTCCCGCGATTGCGTCTGCAGTTTGATTGAAGTTAAGCTCGTTAAATCTATACTGTAAATAAATAATAGTTGATGAAAAACTGTGTTTTATTTCGTAAGAAACTACATCCTTAAAATAAAAATTCACTTCCTGAAAACTTGAAACTCAACTAGGGTGTCTACCCGACGGATGATTTTAAATTTCCGGTCAATTGTAAATTTTTCCCTTTCAATTTAAAAGAGTTCAACAAATTTGAATGATTTCAAACAATTTTTAAAGATTTCTAAACATTTTAGAAAATTTAAAAGATTTCTGATTTGAAACAGGGAATTCTGGAAAAGAATTATAATCCTGAGTAGAAACGTCAGGTCATTTTTGGTCAGAAGAATTAGAATTCTGATTTGGAACAGAATTTTGTAAAAAAATTATAATTCTGAATTTGAACAGGGATTTCTTAAAATTCTCTTCTTCTAAATCAGCATTAAAATTATTTTCCAAAATTCCCGTTCCATGTCGAAAATTCTCTGTTCCAGGTCAAATAATAATTCTTTATAAAAATTTCCTGTCCTAAAGTCTAAATTTTAATTCTTCACGGAAATTCCCTGTCCTAAACTCAAAATTATATTAATTTACTGAAATTCCATGTCGCAACTTGAAATTGTAATTATTTTTCATTATACCATTAAGCCAAATCCCTTTCGGGGTAAGCGTAGCTCGTTTGGTTCTACACTGGTTATACCACCGGAGATCAAGGAATTGATATGACAAGGGTAAGTAAAGGATTTATATGAAAAGGGATATGCTTTAGAACAATGTAGAAGTCGCGTGTTGCTCATTCAAACAACACACTCTTTCCACAATACATCGCTCCGACACGGGTCGCTCTTCAGTCTTTTTAGAAATCACCCCAGAGACTCACACATTTCCTTCACAGAGCCATCATACATCACGATTCACACATAAACGCTCAACCTCAAACTGGCTGATAACTCCATAGGAAGATCCATACTCTCTATCCCAACCACATTTTGATAAATTTAATGTTAAAATAAATACCATTCTCAAAACTTTTGTCTGAACTAATTAGTGAAATGATAAAGCGAATAAGAATGGAATGTAATTACTTCAAGCAATGCTTTCACGAGGGTCTCTACGAGGGTCCATTAGTATCCAAAATCTTTCGTTTCAGGCGTTACTCTTCTCCCTATAAACAATTGTCCTCCATACATCCCTATCCTCGCGCATACATCTTTTGCTTCCTTTACATCCATACAACTTTTCATGCAAGCTTTTGTGTTCCTAAGACTTTATATCTTTTCGCTTTAGAGTCTCATTCACACGTTCCAAGTATACTTTCTTTGACCTACCTCTGGGTACGCTACCATTCACCTTACCTAAATACACTTGCTTCGTTAAATGTCCTTCATACATTCTCTCAACATGACCAAAACATCTCATCAAATTTCTTTCACTCTTGTCACTCAATATTTCTTCTGCAACGCATTCTTTGAGAATCCACTCATTACTGACTTTGTCCATTAGCGTTTTACCGTACATATTATGCAGAAATTGCATGCCAACCGCGTTCACTTTATTCCTATCCTTTTCTTGATACGTCCAGGTCTCGCTATCACACAACACAGTGAGTGCAAGCACAGAATTATATATTACAATTTTAGCTTTATTAGTTACACTTTTACTTCCAGTAATGGCTCGTACACCGCCTATAACCTTTCGACCCTCGTGTATAAGTCTGGATATCTCTGCATCTGTCTTTCCGTCAGCAGTAAATAAACTTTCAAGAAACACGAAATCATTAACTTCTTCTATCCTCTCTTCATTTAAAGCAATGTTGCGTACTGTTTTCTCATCCCTTCTTTCGAATACGATAATTTTTGTTTTATTCACGTTAATCTTAAGACCCACACTCTTTATGCTGGTGTCCAGTCTGCAAATCATTATCTGCAAATCATCGACTGATTCTACCGTAACAATCTTATCGATTGCAAACGCCAGTCCACGCACTTTTACTGTTCTGAGATCAACACCTACTTCGTCTGAGAGAGCCATTCTTTAGACATTTGTCCATGTACATATTAAGCATCCAGGAGGACATAACGCAACCTTACCTAGCACTCGCTTTACTACCATTATGTATTGCTTTCACTGCTTTTAGAAGCTAACCATTCACTCCATACGCTTTCAGTACATCCCAAAGTTTAGTCCTATCCACCAATTATCGGAAGCATTTTCCAGATCAGCAAATGCACAGAAAACTTTTTTGTTTACTCTCAAACTTTTTTCTATGATCTACTGTCTCAAGATAAATATCTGGTCCACACATGATCTCCCTGGCATAAATCCACATTGGACTTCCCAGATCCTTTCTTTAGTCATTCCCATGGCCCTCCTAATAACTATTTTGGTAAAAATTTTGCCCGCGGTACTTAGTAGGCTAATCGCTCTCTAATTAGTACAGCCACCTTCATCACCCATTCCCTTGTAGAGTGGAATTATAATAGACTTTCTCCAATCATTTGGAACTTCACCGTTCTCAGCACTCATATTCATAAATTCGCTCAGCCACACAAACAAATATCCGCCACCGCTCTTAAGCATGTCAGCAAAGATACCACCCACACTAGCAGCCTTATCATTTTATAGTTTCTTAATTATGGATATAATGTCGCCGATATCGATTCTTCTTCCGCCACCTACAACGGGATTGTCTAAGGTTCTGTGCAGTTCTGCGTCACAGTTGTTATGCTCCACAGCTTGACCTCCATATAATTTCTTTAAAAAATGCCTCTACAGTCTTTCACTTTGGCCGTATCCCATACCATTACACCATCAGCATTCCTAATTCCGACAAACTCAATGCTAGTACTTCCTTTCCTAATCTTCTTAACCCATTTCCAAAACAGATTATTCCCTTTAAAATCATTTTGAATTTGTTTTCATCTATTCCCGCTTTGATCTTATCCTTACTTTCTTTGACTAGTATCTTTGATTTTTTGTTCTTATCCCTATAATCATTTTCTAGTCTAGTCCTCTCCTCATTGCTAATTGTGAGACCTTTAATATTCAGCTTTTTCGAGTACGCTTGCTTTTTCTCGTTAACAGCCACGCGGATTTCATCATTCCACCAATCATCTCCAGTTTTTCTTCCTACAACCGCAGTACCGCACCTTCAGATTAGAGATGGCTCGTGACACCAGACACTGACCGACATTGTCTGACACCATGGTAAATTTTTGACAGACATATTTGTAGACAAATGTTAATTGAAATTTGTTGAAATAAATTTTTGTATGGTTTTGCAGGACCCATAAACCGTAACTGTAACTAAAAGTTAAAGCTAAACATGTTTTTTAAATATAATATTTGAAATATGTACTTTGATCTGCAAGATAACCTCTTTATCCTCATTTAGCGGTATTTTCGAAAAATGAATGTAATGTATAAGTGATTCATAGAATAAACAAAACAAAAGTGAATCAAGACTAATCATGAAGTTCAATTAGGTACACAAATAAGAGAAATAAATTTGTGTATAGAAAGAAAAATTTTATTTTATGTTGAAATGAAAGAAAGTTAAAAGTAAAATGTAGTAACTGCATTTATATGCAAAATCAGAAAATATTTTTTTTTGAGCAAATTGAGAACAAAGTATAAGAACCCTTTTCGACACACAAATTATCCACGTGAGAATGATTTATGATAAACAATTTGTAGAGAAAATTAAGAACCTACTTTAAATAAAAAGCGTTCTCTATGTTCTCATAAAAATGTTTCATGTGAATTACTCATGTGTCAAAAAATTTGTTTTAATGAGGATATAACGAAGGATTTCATACAATAATCAAAGGCGTACATTTGGAAGAAACTAAAAGTGATTCATTTTCTTATATTCCATATTTTACTTGTATATCTATAAAAGAATAAAAGGAACCAAAACTTTAGAAGAATAATCGTTGTAAGTATTTAAAATATTTTTATCTTAAAAAATATATAATAAATTCACAAATATTGTAATTCGTAGAACAAAACATTACAAGCTTCAGTGCTTATAACCATATACATCCCAAGTAAAGGAATAGGTTAACGGCTGAAAGAGCTGGTAAAATTGTCTATATTGTCTCCAGAAACTTGCGATCTTTGGAGCCAGCACTAAATGCAGGATAATGAAATTATATTTTTTAAAATATAACTTTTTGCTTACCAGATCAACTAATTTTTATATAATTAGAAAAGTAACTATCGAATTGATATGCTCATTTCATACAATAAATAATATTTTACATTGTACTTCGACAAATTTATACTTCATTTTGATGGTTAATCCCTCACAAAAAAACAATCTTTATTTTAAAACATATTTTTCATTATAAAATGATAATATGTTCAGTTTACAAAGTTGTAATGGCAATGTATACACATACGTAAATGTACAGGCATGATTTATTTCAAAAATGAGTATTAAATAACCATCATTTACATTTTTCTTTCATAGGAGAGATAGTACTTTCAACATTTCGCACTTTATTTCTAAGGTCTGACAAGGGGTAGGCCTCTTCTGAGACATTGACTTTTTGATGAAACTATCATCAATCGATAGTACGTCAAAAATAATTAGACACGTGTCCCGGCTTCTTTGTAAGTGGGCCCTTGTTTAAGAATAAAATGATGAGCGTTTGAAGTTCACGGTCGCCGCAGCTGCCAATGGTCCACCAAGTCGCGCGCGATTAGTTTCACCAAGCGCCGCCGGTGCAGCGGTAAAGAGGTTGTCTAGCAACCACGCTGCCGCTGGTTCAAATCTTTTTGTCGACATTTTTACAAATATTTTTCGCATTGTAAATATGTCAAATAATCATTTTTAGATGCTTCCTCGACGATTAATTTTATTTTTTTTTAACAGTTAAATTATTTGGAAATAAATATCATGCATGAGAATCGACGACAGGGGCAGCTGGCCCGACTCTCTCCCCTCTTTCATGAATCGTGGCAATGGTTCCGAAATCAGATTCAGAAAAGGCAGAATGAATAAGCACACTCATTTTCCCCGAATTCATCCGCAGATGTCTCTTTTTACTCTATAAAATTTAACACGTTGCTTCTGATATGTATAACATTTCTGCATGATATTTATTCACCAATAATTTAACTATTTTTGAAAAAAAATTAATCGCCGGGGAGCATAAAAAAATAATTATTTGACATATTTACAATGCGAAAAATACAAAAAAAAAATATTTTAAAAAATGTCGACAAAAAGATTTGAACCAGCGGCAGCGTGGTTACTAGACAGGCTCTTTACCGCTGCACCGACGGCGCTTGGTTAAACCAATCGCGCGCGACTTGGTGGACCTTTGGCAGCTGCGGCGACCGTGAACTTCAAACACTGATAATTTTATTCTTAAACAAGGGCCCACTATTTACAATTTTGCGATTGTTACACTAGTAATTACAATGTTATATTGTTTCAACTTTTTTTCAACTGTTTTTATCTCATACTTACCTTAATGTTCTAAGCGCTAAATTAATTCACTTTAATGATCTCCATTGTAGTTTTATTTTTATTTTCCTCAGTTTTGCTTCAACTTTTTCAAATTCGAAAAATAATTGAATCTTGTTTTTTCACAGAAGAAATTATTACTACAAACATATGTGTTGTCAACTTTTGAAAGTCGGGTGGTTTTAAGGGCTTTGTTTGCACAATGTTGTTTCGCTCTATTGGATCCGTCATTTTGAATTTTGACTTTGGATTTGAAATGAGCGACGCAGCAAGTCAGTTTCGCTTTACAATTTTGGTGCGCCATATTGGATCCGCCATTTTTATTTGTTTAATTTTTACTTTCGATTTGAAGTCAGCGACCCGAATAACCCTCGAGTAGCCATTTTTAATCAAATCTGTTTTGTTTTACAATTGAAGTCTGCTTTCTTGGATCCGCCCTTTGGATTTTCATCTACATTAATTTACATGTCAGATTCGGATTCAGTATAGAAAAATCTATATAAAAACATGTGTAGCACACGTAATGTAAAATCTAAGCTAGTACGGTATCCAATAAACGATTTTCTGGCCAAAAATGCCAACTTCATTATATATTTTTAAGGTCCAAGCATTTTTTTACACTTTCTCTATGAATTTCCTATATTCGGTGAGGATTAATCTTCAATTTAAAAAAAAAAAATGACCCCTCTAGGTCATTCCGATCTAAAGTTCTAAGATTCTGAGACTGAATTTCACAAAACCGTCCACCGTGAAACGCGGGGGGGGGGGCAGAAAGAGGTAAATATTGACCACGTGGTATATAGACGTGTTCATAGGCGATGGTCCATAGTCCATGGCCACGGATAGGTGCCAGAACTTAATGGAAATATTGTAAGACTTATCATTAAGTTCCGGACCCTATCCGTGGCCAGAACGCCTAATATATTATATGTTACCTGATTTGAAAAAATTTGTTTATACTAAAATTTAACATAACGTTTATGCTATTTGAATTGAATCTTGGCCCTTATCCGTAGCCGAAATTTCTTATATAATATTGATTGAAAACTTACAAAAATTTAAAATTAACTTAAAATGTAGAATGTAATAGATTCTAGGACATTTAAATTCTAAAGTGTCCAGGGCAGGGCTGATTCACAGTCCAGTAAATCAGTCTAGGACGAAACGTGTTACATTTCGCAATATTTGAAAAGCTTGATGCTCATAAGAAATTTAAAAAAATAATTAAGAATAAAATAAGATAAAAATTCTAGACCCCAATGCCAATACAAAAAAGTCTTTTTTACAATTTTATACTTTAGGATAATTACAACCGAATCTTTCAAAACAACAGCAAAGATTTCCTCTAACTAATCCTCAATGTTTACCTCATGGGTCGTTAGACAGTTGTAAAAAGTCGTCACGGCCGTCATTATGAAATTAAAAGTTGAATTTATCCGATAAGATCTAGTGGGCTAGATTAGGGTTTCAACTTTTAAAAAGACCATCACGACCTATAAGAGCTGTCAACCTACGTGGAAATATTCCCCGAAAAGTACTCCACAGGAATTCTACGAAAATTCGAGTTGGAAATTCCACTAACTCTCCGGCTGCAAATTCCAGCCTGTAATTGAGCGTCGTCCCAACATATTCCGTTTGCACTGGTTGTAAAAAATATATCTTCCTTGAGGAAGATGACTTTTAAATAGGAATTGGTCGCACCCCAACGGTTACTGAGACGACTCGTCACTGTACAAAATCTTCGGAGTGCACCAGGTGTACAAAATACACCTTTCTCAAAGAAGTTATCTTCTCAATAGTGATTGGTTACACCTCAACGTTTACTGGGACAACCCATCATTGTACAATATCTTCCAAGTTCACCAGGTGTAAAAAATACATCTTTCTCGAGGAAGTTGAGTTCTAAATAATAATTGGTCGCACCCCAATGGTTACTATGATGCCCCTTCATTGTACAACATCTTTCAAGTGCACCAAGTGTGCAAACTACATCTTCCTCGGGGAAGTTAAGTTCTAAATAAAAATTGGTCGCGCCCCAATGTTAATATGGTAACCCCTCATTGTACAACATCTTTCAAGTGCACCAGGTGTACAAAATACATCTTCCTCTAGGAAGTTGAGTTCTAAATAATAATTGGTCGCACCCCAATTGTTACTATAATAATCCCTCATTATACAATATCTTCCAAGTGCATCAGGTGTACAAAATATACCTTCTTCGAGGAAGTTGAGTTCTAATAAGGATTAGGTCCACCCCAACGGTTACAGCAATGACCCGTCATTATACAACATGTTGCTGGTACACCAGTTATACAGAAGATATCTTCTTTGAGGCACTTGTGTTTTAAACAAGGATTGGTCGCACCCCAACGGTTACTGAAACCACCCGTCATCCTCGAAAGTTGCATTTGGAAGATGTTGTACAATGACAAGTCGCCCAGTAACCGCTAACGGTTACTGGATGACCCGCCATTTAAAAAAATGATTGGTTACACTTCCTATTTACAATTCCTATTTAAAAGTCAACTTCCTCGAAGATGATTCATTTTTTACACCTGGTGAACTAGGAAGATGTTGCGCAATAACGGGTCGTCCGCATACCAGTTCGAGGTGCAGCCAATCCCTACTCAGAACACAACTTCTTTGAGGAAGATGCATTTTGTACACCTGGTGGACACAGAAGATGTACAATGACGGGTCGTCCCAGTATCCGTTAGGGAACGACTAATTCCTATTTAAAAGTCAACTTCCTCGAGGAAAATGAATTTTTTACACTCAGTTCAGGCGGAATACTACTGTGGGCAAAAAATAGTAAGACTTTTTAATTTAAATTTCGCGCGGAAACCCATTCGTCAAAATATTTTT
>JAUMHM010000031.1:43841713-43868825 GCA_032362435.1 Melikaiella ostensackeni | reverse complement strand
CTGAAAGAGCTGGCAAAATTATCTACATCTACAGAAACTTGAGATCTTTGGAGCCAGCACTAAATGCAGCATAATGAAATTATATTGCAAAATATATCACTTTTTGCTTACCAGATCAACTAATTTTTATATAATTAGAAAAGTGACTATCGAGTTGATATGCTTGTTTTATACAATAAATAATATATTACATTGTACTTCGAAAAATTTATACTTCATTTTGGTCGTTCATCCCTTACAAAGAAAAACAATCTTTATTTTAAAACATATTTTTCATTCAAAAATAACAATATGTTCATTTTACAAAGTAGTAATAGCAATGCATATACACACGTAAATAAACAGGCATTATTTATTTGAAAAATGAGTATTAAATAACCAGAAGTTACATTTTGCTTTGATAGGATAGATAGTACTTTCAACATTTCGCACTTTATTTCTAAGGTCTGAAGGTACGTTGCCACATTTATCGTGAAAATCCCCTTTTTACGTCTTACGGCGTCCTTTTGCGAAATATAAATCTAATGATATAAAATATTATTTGATGTCTAAACGATCATTCAATATATTCTCATTTCTTTAAGATATCAATTTGTCTAGAATTACCACAATGTCAATCAGTGACGGACATTGTTTCGGTCACGCCGGTCAGGTCCCATCTCTGCTTCAGATGCACTCTTGAAGATGCTACCCCGTAGTATTTATTATTCATGCACCCTCTACATTTTTATCACCTAATTCTGTCTTCCAGTCTTCTTTGTGATGTCCTAAACAATTATTCAGCTTTGTACGATACACTACTTATACTTCTGGTCTCTGCAAATTCTCCATTTTAACTCGCATCTGCTTTGACTTATTGTTTATTCTTCTCCTCCTCCATCCTTGACCCAGGTTCATTTTTGAAACTATGAGGTAGTGATCCGTTCCACAATTAAAGCCTCTCATAACCCTTGCATCTTTCACTAGCCCTCTCAAGTCTCTCATTCGCTACCAGGCCATTTTTTGAGTAAGTTCAGCGTGACCGAATGGCCACGCAGTAAGTCCCACTTTGTAGGGAGAGGGGGGTGGAGGTCACAGAACTCTTAAATGTCCACCCAGTGGAAAATCCTTACAAAATGGCCTGTCCGCTACCACAAATTCAATCATACTGTGGCTTTCGCCCCTGTACCAAGTATACATGTCGATCATTTCATGTCTGAACCAAGTATTTATAATCAATCAAATCGATTTCTCCGTTACCATTCGTTTTTGGGTCTCCGAAATGACTAAGTACCCTGTGCGTACCTTCGCGTTGCAAACCAACCCAACCATTCATATCTCCGAGTAGAATGATTCTTTCTCAAGGATCGAAAGTACCTATCATACAATATCATTTAACGAGTCCCAGAAGGTACCCTTTACATCACTACTGTCATCATCAACTGAAGCGTAGCATACTATAACAGCCTTTTGATTCTCACCTTCATTCCAATCCATAATAATCTAGGAGATACACATTATTCACGTGCATTTTTTTATATTCATTTTATTCGTTCCCTGTCCCAACTCAAGAATTATAAATCTTTTAGAAAATTCCTTGTTTCAAAGTCGAAATTATAATTCTTTTAGAAAATTTACTGTTTCAACTCAAAATTAGAACACAATATATGAAACCACTTTTCATTGCATATTAGTACATTCGAGAGAAAAATCCCGATCACTGAATCAAATTCCCGCTCATTTCCTGGTTTTCTCGATTTCCCGGTCGAGTAGACACCCTGTCAACTATTAGAAACTACTACCTAAAAAGGAAATCAGGTAATGAAAAAATCCAACACTCAATTAAAAGATGATTCGTGTTATTTTTTTATTTTTTTGTCAATTTTTGTCGTCTTTATCATCTCCTTTCTCCTTTCTCTCCACTCTCGCCCTTTAAAAAAGTAACGAAAATCTCGCTCTCCTCTCTCATTCCCGCATATGACTTTGGCAGATGCCGATAAAATGTTCATTCTCTTTGCCAACACACAATACACATACATACTCCTCTCAGGAAAGTGATACGCGGGTTAAAGAGAGAACGAATGACATATGTGTATGTGTACAGTTCACCGCTGCGCAGCCAAAATTGTGTTGAATCAAGTTACAATTGCAGTCATCGATAACAATCACCCTTATCTCACACTAACATTACTAAAAAAAAAAAAAAAGAGTTTCGACCATCCTAGAAAAAAAAAGGGATTTGGACAATTATCAGTGAAAATCTGCAACAAAATCTATTCCCCAGGAGAGAATTAAATTTTTCTGGGTTTTTCAATATTTTGGCAACTCTAAGAAGCTAATAAAAAGTGGTCGAACTCGCACAATTTTCATTCTTAACACAGCGCAGCGGTTTCTTAATGAGATAAACCTTATAACTCTATAAAAAAAGGACTTCTTTCCCTTGGAGGCTAATAGTTCATTTCTCGTACTATTCCTCTCATCTTACGCACATTCACTCGCGGTATAGTAAATCGCTAACAGGTGATATTATGGCCATTTTGTATGATTTCCGCGCTCTGTTCCCAATCTCACACTTCATTCGTTTAAAAAAAAAGGAAACGACCGTTTATCGAAAGAAAAAACGCACGCTCTCTGATAATAACATCGTAAAATTTATATTTCGAGCCTGCGAATGGAGGAAAACTAGTAACGATTTTTTGAGAGCGCGCGGTGATCGTCCCTTCGATTCTTCGCCAAAAACGATCGTTGAAAACAAAGTTAGAAATCTCAAAGAGCGATAATTATGGCTTTATTTTTGTTTTCTGTAAATTTTCATTTTTTCAATATGTCAAACTTAGACATTGCTCCACTCGCTTATACGTCGTAAGGATTCTTATTTACACGAATTTTACAGCGCAGCCTCAGTCAGTTATCGAATTGTCTTAAAAAATGCACTTATGTTTTCCGAAACATGCCTGGAGACGAGCATCTTTCAACTTTTTTTTGTAACTTTTCATATTTTCCTTTCCCGTAAAAACATTTTATTAAAACTCCGAAGACAACACTGAGCTCCAGGCACTAGTCGGTCGACTCTAATTCGAGAAAAATGCGTTGCTACTTTTTCACTACTTTCGAATGTATCGATTAAGAAGCTTAATCTCAATTTTGAAGACTGACTTAGGGTACGTTTTGGACGCCGACGACCTATAAATTCGAGAGGAATTATCGCGCTCGTCTCCCTTCGAGGGAAGAAAAAACCTCGAAGAAAGACAAACTCGAAGAAAGACAAACGCGAGAAATCCTCAAATTAAAAAGATGTTTTTCTCCCACTTTTGACTCTTCGTGCGGGAGTGACGCAGGATAGGATTGGCGCAGCTTATTCTTTCTGCCCTGAGTGAAAAAAAACTCCCAGGCCGCAACTGTTTGTCGGAACGCGCCCAAATCAAAACTTACGACGGAAAAAAGCAAGAATTCTTGACTTCATTTCTCAATATCAATGCAAAGATCGAGGGAATTTTGGGCTCGCATGAAAACACCGCGGCACGCTCTTACTTAGGAAGTGTAAAACTTTAAAGTCAAGATGAGAATTACGCGCCAATCGTTCGCATCCTGACAAATTCTTCGGATTTCGATGAGGAACACAAACGAAGCAAAACGGAATTTAAACCGTGAAAATCAAAAAATGCTATGAAAATATTGCATCTTTTTTTTTAAAAGGCCAAAAAAACTATACAGTAAATATACCAAAATTTGAACACAAGTGCGCAAAAGAAAAAAGATAAAATCATTGCATATCAAATCTTTGAGATTAAATCATTCCAGATTGCACAACTTAAATTTTGAATGCTCATTTTTTAAAATCAACAATCAGGTTTGTTTTGCTCCTGGTTCCTCCTGACTATAATGTATAACTAAATTAACCTAATATTTTCCTCTCCTCGCGGTTCATTCGCCTTCGATGCAGGTACAAATTCAATGTTTAATATATTTTTAGACTTCACTCGCTACGCCTCAGAAGAGTTGTTAAAGACATCTACGATGGCCTTCGTTCGTCCCTCTCTTTGGCGTGGAACTAAACCCCCTGCCTTTTTTTAAAAAAAAGGGACTGTTGCTTCTCTAAGCGAATGTTACATTCGATAAAGTTCTTACAAGGCTACTGAGCAAACGATGCACCACACAGGGGGAGGCTCAAGCTTCTCTCTTTGAAAGACTCAGGACGAACGGAAAAATGGAATCGATCGCGACGTTTGCGCTCAAAAGCGCAATTATCGCCGCGTTCACCTCTTTAATTTTTTTTTTTTTTTTTTTTTCGATTTTCATCAACTTCACCAATTGAAAATATCTTTGTGTGTAAACTTTACGCACAATAAAACGACGAGAAGGACAGACGCTCCTTCATAAAAAAAAACCCGAGTTACGTGTACTATACATGTATGTTATACCTTGGTTCAAGTTGTCAAAAAAAAAAAGTAAGTTATTTCAAACTTTACTGTCAACGTTAGCGTTAATCATTCAAAATACGTTTACTTCTATTCTTGTTTTCATGTGCGTGTCGGAATTTACTGAGTCTATGTGAATCTTTATCGCTGCTCTCTCCTCAAATTCTACAAAACTGTAATTTTGAAGTCTAAAATCTAGAATCAGCAGTTAAGGATTCCTAAAAATCTAGTTATCTCAAAAATTCAAGTATCATTTACCAGATTGAGAAGCGAGCAGCGATCGCTTCACTGTCTTAGAATAATCATCTAAATGTAAGATACAACACACGTTCTGAAAAAGGAAACCAATCCGAAAAACATAAATAGTTCGCAAAAGGCAACCAATTTGATAGGCAAATAGTAAAGCAAACGTAACTGTCTAAACGGAGCTGATTACAGTAAATCACTGATAGTGATCGGCATTACTGACATCAGTAATCGTCGTCGGTATCGTCGTGTTCGTTGCAGTCAACATCGGACACAAAGCATCTCGATCCGATTTTCACTCAACAATCTTATGCACGCAACGGTTTTTTGTCGGCGGCATCTTTCAGCGGATATATAAAGACGAATCACTGCAGCGAGAAAGGGAATATTTTTTTGGAAAGTGTGTGTCGCATTTCAGCCACTTGGGGACGCGACAATTGACGAGCTTTGACGTTGGAGAAGACTCGAACGAGCTCTCATACGTCGTTGCATCAGCAGACTCTCACTAGGCGGTGACAGGCCAAATAAAATCTTCTCCTTGTCAATCAGCCGATTCTTGCCGATTATTTTGGAATCACTGAGGTCGATGCTTGAACGCATTGAGCAAGACCTGTGACGCGAACCAGGTTCGAATTCACAAGAAGAATGTGTCGCGCAGTTCTTACTGTGCTCAGACAATTCACTACTGGAGTCAGACATGTGACCGTAGGGATGATTATCCTCGTCGGTCGACGACGTTGACAACCTTGGTTCTCTGTTCTCCAAAAGCTCCTCCAAATTCACGGAGAAATGCTGAAACACCACGCGATTTACTGCCATCGCTGATTCCGCAAAGGCTGAGAGCTCTCGAGCCGAGTTGTTTCTTCTATAATCGAAATAAATTTGTTAGTTCAACTTTACAACAAACATAATACAATGTTACAGAAAGTATAAAGAACTGAAAAATCTACGAAACGTAACTGACCAAGCTTTAAACTAAATAAAAAATCCGTTTAATAACGGTCATCTATTTGTTTTCAACTAAAGAATTTTACACAAGTGGAGTTGTCACCAAATTTGAAGAAAATTCTTTTTAGAAAAAAAAAACATATTTTAGTTTCACTCAATTTTGAAAGCATTTGATTTTTGAATCCCACTAAAAACACTATATGTGGAAAAATTCTGCCAAATAGATAACTATTAATATTTTATTTATTTACGCTAATGGTAATCAAAGTTGTGAAATCAAATAAAACCATGTACGAAAATAGTATAAAATTTATAATTAGAAGTGTTTTTAAATAAAAGATATTAGTTCCGTTAATTAGCTTATTAAATAATTTTTTCTTTGATGAAAAAATTATTTAATAAACTAATTAATTGAACCAATTCCTTTTGTTAAAAAGGACTTCTATTTATAAATTTTCTAATATTCGTACTAGGCTTTATTTTTCGAATTCACAATTTTGATTACCTTTAACATAAATTCAGTTTTTTTGTTCGTTTTTGGTGGGATTTCATTTCTTTTCTGTGAGCACATAGGAATATCGAAAATATGATTACGTTCCCGGTACCCACTGTTTTATACAGGTAATTCTCTTCTAAAGATTTTATCTATCAGCAATATGGATTAGATAATCAACAAAATAAACGACTGCTAAAAAGAAAACCAAGAATGATTAAGATCTTTTTCTTAAATTTACTTTCAAATGTATATAACAGAAATGAACATTCATGAATTGAAATTCATTGTTAAGACCTTTTTTTGGCCGCATTCAGATGGATAAAATATAAATTACAGGTTTTTAAAGCAAGCGAAGATGACAAATTTGAAAACTTCAATTTCAATATATGTATGCTTATTAATTTCCAAGATTTTACAATAGTTTTGGGCCAAACTTATGGGTTAAATATAAATAAACACAATCTTTAATTAATTATATTTTCTGAACCACAATCGTATATTATATAAAACGGTATATTATTTAGTCAACGATGGTTTTGCATGAAAAAAATAAATAAATCAATAATTAGTCTTGGCTATCGGTGCGTCTGCATGTTTAAAATAGTAATTTTTTTTGATACATTCAAATTCAACTCAAGATGTGCTCATGGATCACTTTCTCCAATATCTCCTGAAAAAGCGGCATATGTACACGTTATTTACTATATCTGTGCAAAGTTTCATCGAAATCGATTGATTGGTTTTGGCTGCAGGCGCGTCTTGCATGTTAGAAATCGTTAAAAATTGAGTGAAAATGACTAAAAAATGAAAAAATTTAATTATAAATCAAGGTATATACAATTCATAAAAACTACTTTTAGAATATAGACAGCTTTCTAAAAAAAAGTTTTGAGTTCATTTGGTAAAATCGTGTACGCTGTACCTTGGTCTGCATTTCAAAAATCACGTTTTTAACTCTTCTCTTCTCAACGGATGCAATTGCGAATTTATTTCGTCCTGATTAATATGTCAAATCGAAAAATGAGATGTGATTGTCAAAGTTCTAAAACCATAGGAATAAAATTATAGCCTGCAGAAGACTTTTTCACAAGCGTTTTTTTTTTTTTTTTCAAATTCGATTACAGCGCATTCCTTCAAATTATAATGAATATCTTTTAAACTTACAGAATCTTTGTACTTGGGTGGGTTCTATATCCCCGTCAAGTTTGGCTAAGGTATCTCTTAAATTGACTGAGATATTTCACTTTCATTGTTCAAAATCATTTATGTTACAGATAATAATTTCCGGTAGCTATTTTTTTCTTTTTCGCATTTCGTCCTTCACGGCAAATTTTTTCTGCTCGTAATGGGTATTTAGAATCTTCTTCTACTTTTTTAGTACTTAACGGCGATTTGCTACCGCGAATCTTGATATTGATTATGCGCGTACAATATTTATTATATTTAAATTTATAAGTTTCAGAGTTTTCTGAGTTTAATTACTTTCAGTATAAATAAATACGCTTTCAACATCGAAGGCTATCAAATTTTAATTACCTCAAATAAAAATGTCACATTCAATTATCATTTAATTCTATTATACAAATAATTTTGAATATATGTATTAAACTTGAAATTTCTAATGTGAACTTTCTTCAAATTTTAAACCGTCAATTTTTCAAATGTTTTCGAACCCAAGTTATTTCTACATTTAGGTTATTTAAAAAAGAGATTATAATTTTAATTAATTTTAAACTCGAGGGATTTTAAGGAACTAAAATAGTAATTTTTAAACCCAACTTGTTCACTTGGATTGCATAAAATAAGACAAATTTCTAATTTAGATTTTGTTTTAACAGTTTCCCGAATTTTGAATTATTTTGATATTTGAAGATTTTCAACTGGAAAACGTTCTTCCTTTTAACATTTGGACCCTTTCTGTTTAAATTCTTTTAATTACACAATTTAAATGATTAAAAAGATGAACATTTTGGGACGTTCTGTATTTGAATGATATTATGTTTAAACGATTTTTTAAATTGACTACAGTTCTTGCAAATTTAAATCCTTGTTATTGCAATTTCTCGTCACTTCTTCAATAAAAAAATTAGTGTTCTGTAATTTATTAATTGTCATTTGAAAAATAGTGAATCTCCAGAAATCTAAGATAGACCATTTTCACGAGTTATTAGGTTATGTAAAGTACATACATTTAGTATCCTTTATCAACATAATATTTAATCGTCACTCTCTCCGTAATCAATAAAAGAATGCTATTATAAGAACTAACTTCACGTTATTTTAATTGAATGAATTTAGTATTAGACTTAACCCTCAATCAGGAGAAGTTGGATTCTCTGATTTTTCACAACTTAAAAAAAAAGTTGTTTTACCTCATAACATGCGGAGTGATCAAAGACCTGCTGCATCCCTCAACCGAAGAAGGTCCAGGAGTGACCCATGGATGTTTAAGGACACATTCCGCGCTGAGTCTCTCGTGAGCGTCTTTGACAAGTAAACCTCTGATAAGATCCTTCGCGTTCTCGGAAATTGTCGCCCATTCGCTCTCAGGGAATTCATATCTACCCTCCTGAATGCTGGTGAAGAGCATCTGCTGACAGGATCGGCAATTCTCGCCCCTCTCCCAGCCACAATCAGTGCCGCAATTTCCATAAAACGGAGGGTAGCCACACAGCAGAATGTACATGATAACTCCCAGACTCCAGAGATCGCACCTCTTGTCATAGTAATTTGCCTCTCCGATAAAGGCTTCCACTACCTCCGGTGCCATATATTCCGCACTACCCACGGGTGTTAAAAGCTGCGGAGTCGCCACTGGACTCGATAAAGAGTTGTTGAATTTTATCCCAGATCCGAGGTCGAAATCACACACCTTAATGGGTGTCAACTTGTCGGGGTGGACGCACAAAATGTTCTCTGGCTTCAGATCCCTGTGAGCAATTCCTGGAAAATTTTTTACAGTTAAATCCAGATTCATACAAAAATAGAGATTTACGAGATTCTTGATTTATTTCAATTGAAGACGATTACCTTTTTTGTGAAGGAAATTGAGTGCGCTGGCGATCTCCTTGACGATTTGACTCGCTTCCCTCTCGCTAAAGTGGTTCCTTTCCTGAATTCTGCGCAACAACTGGCCACCGTTGATTTTCTCGAAGACGAGGTAGAATTTTTCATCATCCTCGAAGAACTCAATGAGCTGAATGATGTTAGGATGTCCCTGGCAGTGGTGGAAAGTCTCCACTTCCTTGAACACTCTAGTTCGAGCATGACCGGGAATTTTGTCGATGATTTTTACCGCGTACTCCAAATCGGTGTACAATGAGGCACAAGTCTGGACCGAGGCGTAGGCGCCTTCGCCAAGAACTTCTCCGGTGAGCTTGTAGAGTTCTAGAATAAAAATTGAAGTCTTAGAAACATATTCCAATTTGTTTATTTTCAAATTTTCCCAGCTTTAAATAATTATACGGAAGAGATTTTAATTCACTGTAAATGAAATTCGCTTGAAGATTTCGAGAACAGAAGTCCGGTAGAATCTTCATTTAAACCGGTCTGTCTGCTACTTCCTCCGACAAGTTTTTCTCTTTGGCAATAAATGGTGGCACACCCGAAGGTAAAACTGTCTTTTTTGTATCTTTCGAGTAGTATAAGACTATAAAAGCCCGGGTATAAGAGAGTCATATCGACCAGGCACACATCAAGTACTAAGCAAACGTGCTCAACACTATTATCCTTCAGTCGTTATTAAGATGCATACTGATATGGGTGATTCTACTCAAAGAGACCTTTTCGACGCCCCGGTTATTTTTTTTTGACAATGTGTTTTTAGTTCTTCAAAATTTGCATAGTGGTAATTATGCCCGTAAGTAATTACAGGAAAAATTTTGTATCCCGTTACCATAAGTTGAATGTATGTGGGAGCTTCAAAAAGATCATCTCCGAAGCCTTTTTGCAATGTCTCTAATATGATTTTTAGCATTCACGATGTTTTTTTAAAGGAATGTCCTTGCTTTTTAAATTTTTAAACAGTAGGTTCTGAAGCTGCAATGCTTTAGCTAAAATTGTAGGTACTTATTAGCTTTCCAGCACTAACCCTTCTTAATAATGAGAGCATTAGGACTTCGTCTTCAGGTTTTCCTTAAAATAGAATAACATTGCCTTATCTTGTTTTAACTCGCTTAAAAGTATGTAAATAAAGCTTTATTATCCATCAAATTTAAGTTCAGACCTCTATATTTATTTTTCACCGATATTAGTTTCTATATGTGAAAAAGTTTTTTTTTGTAATGCATAAGTGAAATCATTATTTTGTCGAGAGTAAAAACTTCGGATCATCCCCGAAGCCTCATGTTCTAGAGAATGACAGAATAATTTCAAATACTACGACCATAACACATCATTAAAAAAAAATTAATACACTTGGTCATCTCCGAAGTCTTTTTTCGCTGCGATTCAGAGATTTTTTTTATTTGCAGTTACAGTATTATTCAACCATAATATGGTTAAATATTTTGTTTCAATTTGGTACGAGATTATTCTTATAACTTAAACATGCATATTTGTATCGAATAAATGACTATTAATTAGAATTAATTCAGATATACTTAGGCACATGAATAATTAATTTAATGTATAAGTTAATTGTTATAAACAATTTATTTAAACAAATTCTTCAGTATATCAGGTTGTTTTTGAGAAAAAAATTATTTTGTCTTAAGATAGTAATAATTTATTATTAGAATGATATTAGTGACGAAAAATGGCCATAAACTGATAATTTATAAACTAATTATGAAGTTATAAACAACTTTTTAACCTATCGAGTCCCAGGGACAGAATAGAAAAGTTAATGAAATTACAACATTTCATTAAAAGACGATTTTTCATGAAAAATAATAAAAAATTTCGATTGTTCAAACAATTTTTGTTTAAACAATTTGTTTACAAATGTGAGTTAAGAAAAAATTAATGTTTATTTATATTACATAACCATCAGGGTTGACAAAAAAAAAATTGTCTAACGCATGAACTTTGTGTAATTTCTCCGGTAAAATCGAATGACGCTATTAGTTTTTCCGTACCTCGTACTTTAAACCAATTTTTTAAGCAAAAATTGTTTGAACAATCGAAAGTTTAAACTTTTTTTCACGAAAATTCGTCTTTTAATAAAATATTTTCAGATACACGTTTCTAGTAAATCCAATAATTTTTTTAAATACACTGAAATTCCAATATGAGTCCAACTTTGTTTCTTGCCTAAAATGGCCTTGGACATGAAGCCGTCCGACTCGAATGTCAACAATCAGGGCCGTGTGAACCATTTCTATGTGATTTTCGTTCGGAGTAAAAAAACATTTATTGAATTTCTTTAAATGTTAGTTTGTTTTGAAGGATAAACGCTATCTCTTGTTTTCCTGTGATATTTTTGTAACACATAACGTAAATACTGAAAGCGACTGAAGCGAAGTGTGGACCGTGCGAACTGACGAAATTATGCGTTTGTGATACAGCCAGCTTTGGTAGTGCGGCGCTGGACGAGTTTGCTGACATTCGAGTGCCGCGCTCTCTGTACCCCTTACCCCCTGGTTACGGAAGGAAATTCTCGGAAAGACATATCGCAGACAGACTTATTAGAGACTTTCAGTGCATGTACTTGTCCGCCATATTTGATACGCCATTTTGTTTTCTGAAATTTTGACTTCAGATCCGGAATCAACGACCCAAAAAACCACATATAGACGTAATTAGAATTCATTTTTGTACATTTCAATGGGTTCACCGACTTTAACCACAGAACCGAATCTCCTGGCCCACTGTGAACTAATTCGGTGCAAAACTACTTATAAAATATCAATATTTTTGAGAAATAACTTTGCGCAAATCACCTTCTCACTTTCGAAGGTCGTATGAATTACTTTCAGGGAAAAAAAATTTTAATCTAAAACATTTTTTGCCACAAATGTCCAATTGAAAAAGGTTCCTTCCAGTAGAATCACCACACATACGTATTGAGGGGTGAGTCACCTTTCTCGGCTACTTCAAAGTCAGATTTTATTCATTTTCTTCATGAAATACAAAACTTCGACAAGCGAAAATTCAAGGATATTGTGCAAAGATAATTTCCATTAAAACATGGTAAGGACATAAATTCCTATCGGTAGAACTTCAGAGCAGAAATATTCTTTAGAAATTCCTAACTGGACCTTGAATTTTACGTCTTCTGAGGCCATTATAGAACAGCCAATTTTTGGAAAACGTTCAAGAGTTGCAATATCTGCTTTACAGAAGGATTTGGACGCAGCCAGACTTTCAACTCTATCAATAATCTGAGAAACATGCGATGACTTGTCCAAAATCTGAGTTCAGTCGAAAATGTGGATTTTTGAGTGAACTGTCTAACAGCTGAATTTTGACAGAATCTCGGATAGAATAAAAAATTGTTTAATAAACTTGAGATTCTTGAGCTGGTAACACTCGGCTAATGAATTGCTCCTGACATTGGTTCTCAACTTCAATGTTTTTAAGTTCCAGAAATTTGGAATGAGAATTTAAAATTTGAGTCTCTTTTCTGAGTGCTTTAAATCGAAGTGAATGGATGATTTACACCATAAAATCGGATATTTTTCGTAGTATGGGAAGGAAGGACAATTGGACACGCCTAATTATCTAATTTTAAAAGTATTACATCGTCGAAAATGCTCAGTTACACATGATTGGTGTCCTGGGTATATGAGAGGCAATGTCAAGGTCAAAGGGGTAGGCGTTCAACTCCTTCCACCCTCATCTCTTTCACTCTATAGTCTATGCCAGTTCCCTTTCTCCTTTGCCCCTTCTCCAAAACCTCGTCACGATTTGTGCTGTAGGGAGTGTATAAAGTACACTCTGGATAAAAGTTACATACAGAGCCACCTGCCTTTCAATATCTTTTAAAGGTTCCTTTTTAGCCTTCAAAAATATCATTCAGACATTTTAGGAGTTGATTCCGGAATTCGGAACTTGATTCAGAAAACGAGGTTTTAGAAACTCTTTAAGATAAACAAATTTTGACATTTAGAATATTCAGTCAAAATATTTTCATGTTCGAAGCAACAGTGAATTGATAAAAACAAGTTGGGAATATCATGCCATATTTCTATTGAAAACGGCTGAGGCTTTTGGAGTATTCTGTACTTTTCATCCATTACAATTCGCTCCCTCTCTTGCTACTTCAGGCATATCACTGTATGTTCGAAACTCGACTTGGCAACGCAGCAGCACAAAATATAGCTGAAACCCAATAACGCGATTCCACTTCACAAGAAGAAATGCTTAAAAATACAACGATCTCATGAAAGCAAAAACTAGAGAACATAATACGATTTCATCATCGGAAAAAAGTAAAATAAAAAAAGAAAGTTGGTGAAAAAATTAACAAGCCTCACTGGTTCCTGGAAAGGTCGGGACCAGTTTGAATAAACCGGAGTAAACTGCTTCTTATTATTTGTTTACAGTACCCTAAGGACTGAGGGTCGAAAAATTCTACCTGCTCAAACCCGTCGAAATCGCTGTACAAAATGCACAAATATAATCTGAGATGTAAACAGTGGTGACAGTTTCATCATCCTGATTAGTATTAATTTATTTCTGATTCGGACAGAAATGGCTCATAATTTTAGAATAAAAAATATTTTCTAACTTCAATAAAGACAATAAGCGTCCTTCGAAGTGAAGGTCTTTTAGATTTGCAATTAATTTCCACGTTACTCATTGTTGCAGAAGTATTAGGAATGTACTGGCTAAACTGGATACTTCGGTATTCTTACCGGTGAGCGTGAATATACCGAGTTCATCAAGAGTCAATTTAACCCGATTTAGCTCAATCATCCAATTTAAAAGAAACGAGATTTTTCCATGAAGCACCCTCTTGCGAGTAACTACGTATAAGGATAATGAAGGTGAAATATTTCCCGAGTAAAGATTATGATTGCAGAACAATTTAAGTGCAATCAAGAATTTACATCTACAATAAATACCGAGAATACGAGATTTATTTTACTCACTCGTCATTACCAACCGCAAATTGAGAGCTAGAAATATTGAATATTTTGATACAAGGATTTTTGAAAACCAACTTCAGTCATTACAGCACTTATTGGAGTTAGAAAACGTGAATAGGTGAATTTTTTTGTCGAAAATAGGTTGTTGTCGAAGAAAATGTTGCATGAGTCAAATAAACATGCAAGAAGTTACCTTTTTCCCATGTTAAATCAACGGAAAACTTCGTGGTCTTTAACCAATATCTCTCAAATTTGAAGATCATTGTTTTTTTTTTTTTTGACATTCGAACAAAACTAGAGGGTGAGAACAAAAAAATATAAGTTTGAAAGATAAGGACCACTCTAGCAGCAATTCAAGGCTCAGAAATAATTACAAATCATTTTCCGAGTATTAAAAAATGTTCCCGATGATTTATAGTTTTAAAATTCAAGCTCTCAAAACTGAATTTATAATTTGAAGTACCAATTTAAATAAGAATATCCAAATTTTAAAAATCTAATGCGGAACAATTCTACATTTGAACTTTGAAGCATTTAAAATTAGAAATAAAAAAATATTAAAAATTGTATGTATATTTCAAAATTAGAGGCCATGAAAATTGAACAATTTTTATTTCGAGCTCTTTAAACAGAAAAAAAATCAAATTGAACATAGAAACACTTAAACACTGAAAAATGTTCAACTGTTAAGATTTTGAATTTGAAGTTGCCTCATTTATAAATAACGTTGAAGGCTTTTAATTGAAAATTTTACTCATTTATAAATTTTTAATCTAATACTAATCAATTTTTAACGCTTTCGATTTAATTATCTAACCTTTTAAGACTTTCAGTTGAAAATTGTACAATTTTGAACAATTTAAATTTCAAACAAGACGGTTTTCAATGCAAAACATTTTCAATTTTTCAATGTAAAAATGGTTTGAAACTGAACGCTTTATATCTAAAATTGCTCCTTGCAATCTGAAATCAAATTTTATTACATTATTTTGAAGGATTCAATTCATAATTATTTAATTTCACCTGCTATTATTGTTTGAATTTGTGCATTTTATAAAGTATCAAAGTAAAATTATGAAATTTTTAGCATCTGCAATTTAAAATTATTAAACTATGAAGAATTTCAAATGAAAATCGTACAATAACGTTTAAAATCACATTTCTTCTGTTTCAAATGCTCCTAATTTAAAATTGTTCAATATTAAAAATTTTAATTTGGAATTTTTCGATTTCAATTGTTTGAAAATAATAGTTATTAAAGTATAAAAAGGCTTTAATTTCTAATTCTGCAACTTTGAATGACTTCAATCTAAAACCAAGCAATTTTGAATGTTTTAATCTTAAATCAGTAAACACTTATAAAGACTTTCGATTTGAAATAAATCTGCAGAATCTTAAAGGGTTCAATTTCAAAATCTTGAAAATTCAACTTCTTAAATATTGAAGGCTTTAAACCTAAAATTATTCAATTATTAAGCTTTTCAATTTGAAAGTGTCCAATTTTTACAACTTGAATTTCAAATTATTGAATTTGCAAAAATGTGATAAACCTATAGAAGGGTTCAAACAACATTTGTTGAATTTCAAACACTACAGATTTGAAATGATGAATTTGAATCTTATAAATAAAAAATTCTTCAACTATTAGTGCCTTTATTTCTAAAATATATATCTTTGAGAAATTTAAATTTTATATCAAACAATATTGTATAAATTTCAAATTATAAATATTAAATTGGAAATCCTTTTAATTTGAATCACATTCTGAATAGGAGGCTAACAATTTAAAAAAAGGCAAACAAAAGTGAAAAAGCTTCTCTCGATATCCGGCTTAAAAATAAGTATTCAAAATTTTATATATTTTTTCAAATTTTTAACCTTCTGAATTTAACAATAAAAAAATACAAGATTAAAAAAATTATAATTGTCAAATTCAAGCCATCAAAACTAAATAATTTTACAAGAGTCGGTCTAAAATTCAACAATTTAAAATTGGAAGTGTTTAAATCCATAGGACTTCCCACTTGGAGTCCTGATTAAATAAGTTCTTCTACTAAAACTATAAGAATTAAAAAAAAATTCCAACCAGAAAATAAATTCACCGTCATTTTCCAGCTTTCTCCCGGTCTCAACAAAATTGCAGCTCATTTCAGCTAAAACGAATTATCTCCCAAGGCATTGAAAATGCAATTTTGAATACAATTTTAATTTTTCAACTGAAAAAAGTGACAAATTTCAAAAATAGATGACAAAAGGTGAATAGCTGACATTCTGTGATAACTTCAACTTTATAGATCCTATGCAATTTTGAATACAATTTTAGTTTTTCAACTGAAAAAAAGGTGAAAAGGTGACAAATTTCTAAATTAGGTGGTGACAAAAGATGAATAGGTGACTCTGTAATGACTGCAACTTCATACATCCTAAAGTGTAAACGCGGAAGTATCGAAGGATAAGTGAGAGGTCTACAACCTACTCGAGGATAAAAAAGACGCACGACTTGGTGGCCGTCAGAAAAAAATGCTATTCCTATCGAGTGGATTCAGTTTTAGACAGAGGGACGTGGAATGCCAAATAGGCCTCACTTTCTACGGAAGCAAATACATTTCCTGCATTCAAGATCCAAATATCAAATCCTATGAAGACAATCACCATTCAATTTTTCAAACCTTTAGAAAAAATCATTAAAAACTGGAAACTACAAACTGAACTAAATAAACTCAAAAATAGAATCAAATCTCTAAATCTGAAGATGCAAATATGCAAATAAGAGAAAACTTGAAAAGCACCTACGAGAATCAAACTTTATGTCTCATCCCTCTTTTCAGAGAAAAAAAAATCAGTACACCCTATATGCCGCGAAGTGGTAATCTCGCTGATTTCGTTTTTCCCACGAATCCAGGTGAGCCTGAGTGAAAACCGACCTGTCCCGAGAATTACCGAAGCCTAATTCGCAAAACGACCACGAGGTGACGCAATAATATCAAACTGCATTCGCTCGCCAAGTCGGGTACATCTATACAGCAAATGAAGTTCAGATAGCTGTAGAATAGAATATAGACTCTAGTTCTAGACCTACGATAGAAGGTTCGAGAACTCTAACCGAAGCGGTCGTACGGGTTTCTCCCAACGAGCTCCGATCGATCGCCCACTTTGAAAGTCGAGCCATTCTGAATAACCAAACGTGGAATCGTCAGACTCCTATACCAATCGGTGAAATCGATTCTCACTCAATCCAATCATCTTACCTACAGAGAGCATTTCTGGATAGAATTTAAATAAAACAATTCAATTCACCGGTTTCCAGAAATTGGATTATCAGGAGACTCGAAGTCATGAAAGAGAGTTGTAGACAATTTTTTTAGAAGTATTGCCGGTTTGCAAGAGTAAACTCTCATTGAATAGCGTACCACGTACCTATACGAGATGGTTTGACCCAGTGCAGGTTTTCACTAGAAATTCTGATCTGTCACTTTCTCCCTTCTATTCCTCTACATTCCTTTTTCTCAAAATCCTTCCGATATCGACCTCACGAGGACGTAACCCCAAGATAACAAATCCAGTTGCTGCCTCAATTTACCTTGGAAACAAGACGATACCAGGGATGATCCAGATCTCTTCTTCCTGCGCCTCTTGCGTCTGGCCTCTTCCTGGCGTGCCTGCACCGAAGTCATCGACTCTCCCGTCGAGGAAACACCATCGCCTGGAAAAAAAAAGAAAAAATTAGATATACATATTTACGGAACATAGTCTTAAAATTGATTCTCCATTTTGAAAGACCTGCAGCACGGTTTCGATTTCAAATAAAGACCCTCAGCTCCATAAAGGATGATGTCAACTTTCTTATTAGCTGATTGAGAGTAATTGGAGGAAAGTAATGTCTCTGAGACTTAATCGCGAATTAGAAATTACATGTCTGTGAAAGTAATTCGTGACTCAATTACCCACTCGTATCTGGATTTCGGAGACGAATAAAAAAATTGGTTTTGCCACGTCAAGAAGTACTCTATGCGTTAGAAACTGTAATCGGTCTTTAGTTTATTTACCATTGAATTGTGGCAATATAATCTCCATTGCGAGATGAATTGAAATTAGTTTGATACAATTTTTAATTCACTCTGTGGCTCGCATCCCACGAAAAGTTGGAAGGAAAACATAATAAACCCGACGAAAGTTGCACAACTTGTTTTGTTTGCGAATTGTACGTAGCGTTAGGTCGTGGTAAAAGCACGTGACAGTCGTGCTTTCATTATCAACAACTAAAAGGAATGATGTAACTTATTGTTCGACGTTTAATCGCTTATTGATAACTACGACCAAGGCGAGAGGATTAGTCACTGCAGCGTAATTTTTCGCTATTAAAAACGGACATTTTATTACTGATTCTTATCTGCCATTCCAACGATTGCTAAGAGGATCAGGCATGTCATGGGGCAATGCCCAGTTTTATCGGACTTCTAGATGCGATCAGTTTAATCAGATAGAAACAATTTAGTGACGAGAGCATCGATATATGTAACTGATAACAAATAATACTTGCGTCAATATTTGTAATTTTCCAGAGTATTGTATCATTAAATTTTTGTATGAATCAGTAAAAGAAATTAGTTTTGACTATCGATTTGAAGTAATAAAGACCTATGACAACTTGTCATAGGTCATTCATTACTTAGAGCCAAAACAAAAAAGTCAATGCCAACCAACGAGACCGAGACACCTAGAAACGACGTTTGGCACTCCGTGCACCTTCTAGAATGCTATGTTGGGTGCAGACTAACACAAATGCATTGTCAGTATGAATGCATACAACGAGGTTGGGTTGGGACTCGCAGCAGCTGAAAATCGAAGAGACGCCTCACCCAAGGTCTCTTGAGCCGACAACCGACAAGTTGCACGTACGCACTACCAACCAGAAATTCAAGGAAATTCGGATTCAGAGCTACCCCTCCAGCGGTACTCTAAACCTAAAACTCTAAACAAAGAAGCTTTACGAAGATTTAAACCTAATGTAACTCAAGAATACATTTCTTTTTGTAACTTTTCCTATGATTTCTGTGGTAAAATTGCAAATTTATTGTTAATTTCCACTTATTTCTGAAAGATTTTTCCCATAAATGTACGAAATTTACAATAGATGTGTAATTTTACCAGAGAAATCATACGACAACAAAATACAAAAATAATTCTCGATCTCTCCAGTAGCTTAGTGGGTAGAGCACCTGACCGGCAATCGGAAGACCTTGGTTCGATTCCCAGCGGAGCTAAAAAGGATCATTTCACAGAAAAAATTTAGGATAAAAATACCAGTTATATCCGTGGAAAATCTACAACAGGAATTATGGGGATTTTACTACAGATATCTATGGAAAATTCACAACATTTGGGAAAAATTACAGAATATTTTGGCTTTTTTGTCTAATTTTTACACCATTTCTCGTGTGAAATTTGCGTCTTCTTTTTTGTAAATTTACCTCAGCTATCACTGGTATTTTTATTTCCTATTTCTGTGGTAAAATTACGTGAAACTTTTTACAGTGTAGTACCCAAACGCTTTAAAACAATCATCTGCAATTTTCCAAGTGCTAATCCTAATGTCAATAAATGAGTAAAGATGGAAAGACTATGATGTAATCTGAAGAAAATACGTCGCTCAATGAAAATTCGTTCTTCACAAAGTCGAAGCATCTGTTTGCCCTACATATATGGTCAGTGGTACCGGTTTTGCCAAACCAGTTCGCCATCACAGAAAAATCATTTTTTCAAGTCCATAGGATTTTTTAATTATTTATTTTCTGTTCTGAAATCCTATTTTTATCTTTTGGAATTGAAAGGAAAGATTTCATTTGTTTTTGATGAGCCAGCTAGATTAAAAAAAAAATGAGTATGGATACGTTTTCACTTTCCCAACAAGTTTTGCGATAATTATGCAAATCCTGATATGCATGTATTTGAAGTCCTGAACGTTCACATGAACGAAATATTTGGTCCCAATTTTACTTTATCAATAAATATTGTTCATTTTCTTATGATAATTTATTATTTCCAACATAATTGAACAAACATTTTAGCACTGTTTCTGGTTGAGAAAGCCATCAGTAAAATATTTCATTCATTTGCACGTTCAGAACTTCAAGTACATACATTCCTAATGCTGGGAACTAGGACAGTAGACAAGATAAGGATATATATTAGAAATCTGAGGAAATTGACACACATTTACAAGTTCATTAGAACATGATATTTTCCTGATTTAAAAAAATATAGCTGTTTTTATTTTTCGAAACTGGAGCATCGTTGATTGGTCACAATTGTTTGAGGCGCCAATTACGAATTCAAATACGCCAAATGTTCTCTGATTCTCTGAAGATGATGTAATGGCGTTTTATGAGAGCTGTGGTACATACTGCAGAAGGAAAACTGGCGCAATGAATCGAAAGGCAAAGTAATCAAAGTAATACAAAAGATTCTATTTGATAATAAAGTAAAGAACAAAAATCGAAAATATACATGTTTCGTAATTCTCTAGAATACTCAATAACATCTCTAGAAACAAAATTTCTAATAAGATTTATAGGATATTGCAATAAACAAAAACAGAGTCTATGAATCCTACGCCATAAAGCAAGAAACATTCGAGTCTATAAATAATAAGAAAGATAATGCCCCGACTGACTGAGAATAAACTATCTTATCTACGGCAGTTTTGAAAGATCTGGCTGCATTCAAGCGAATATGAAGCAACTTTGCTTCTGAGAGAATTAATAACTAATTAATCACTGACGCACGTTATCTAAGAGTGCTATCACCCAGTTTCTTTTTCTCGTGTTATTAAGCTACCTAATAATTGTACTCTCGTAATTTATTATATCAGGTTTCGTTATTACAAGATATATAATTTTTTGTTTTGTTTTTGGAGTCCTTTGTCCTTTCCTTCTTTAGTCGCAGTCGGAGAGGTCGGTCGATTTTTAGACAATGAATTTACCCCTAAGTATTGCACTTTGCGAGCCTTGTTCGCCACCCCAAGCAACGCGATCAAAATGCAAGAGGGGAAATTAAGGGGAAATACCAAACAAGTACTGGACAGATGAATCCAGTATGATTCTATCAATGGAAAGGAAGTTATAGTGTTTTATATATTCCATCCACATGTAGTGGAAATATTGGAACATTTAAATAATTGCAATTAGATTCAATAACTAAATCAAATAGAGAACACTGAACCAAAACGAAAGACTTTTGCAGTCAAGGGGAAACTTTCCCCTAGAAAGCCGGCCTAAGAAATTGGAATGTCAAATGACGGGGGTCATGAAAGAACAATGAAGTCGGAACTCTTGGCAGTGACAGGCATACGTAGAAATCGCTGTAATGATTCGTAGGTATCCTTATAGCTGTCCATATTATATCGGTGGGCGTTTAATCGCGTGGGTTGAAGAGAAATCAGAAACGAGAACACTTATATTGCTAACCGTGCACGACGTTCATACATCGTGACAAAAACTCACTTCATTGTCTCTTGTCCCCTTTCCACTCATGATCTCGAACCTTTGACTTGGAAGATCGATCGTAAATCTCCCAGGAGAGGATATATTTACTGATAAGGAAAACTCTCCCACCAGATGGAGTTTAAGCTCCAGGAACTATACTTTTTTTATAAACCGAAAAGAGATTCATAGATATTTATTTTAATATAATAGGGCGATGTTTATTTCATTCATATAAGATTTATTTCCCTTTAGGTACATATATAATTTTTTTCGCTCGATACAATTGAGGGGCTACATGCAATAACCGGTTATAAAATTTTAGCGCTCCACTTCTTTGACCCCTGAGAACTTGTAAAGAATATTTTACACTTTTAAGTAACCGGTTATTGTCTATAACTGGTTATTGCATGTAACCCCTGAATTTCGGAATTTAGTTTGAATGTTTAAGGAATTTAGTATGAACGTTTAACCTTAACAGCAAAAAAGGATTAAATATTAGAGGGTGAGGAAAATTAGTATTAAGTGAGCAAATCCGATCAGCTTAGTTTTCAAAGCCCCTAAAAAGTTTGATCGTTTGATTCAAAAACGGTAATTAGGCTTCTAAATATATTCAGGTACTTGGCCACTTACTCATAAAGGATGGTTATGCCAATTATTATAGGATTTACCCCATGGTGCTAACGAGTTATGACAGAGATGCAAATAGATAACATCTATAGATCAGTAATTGTAATACCTTTTGTGCCATAACAGGATTTACTTCTTGACAACTTCAAACACTTAAAGCTTAAAAGATTTGTTAATTTCCCATACAAATTTTACCTGCTTTTAATTACGAACGTCTTTTCTTTTTTTTTTGTCAAATGGACAAGAAAACAAATAAGTAAAATATTTTTAACTAAAAAAGTGTGTATTATTTTGATAATGTAATTGGGAAATGAAATGTTTACGAAACTTATGACAAACACTCGCGCAAGCAGCGCCGCAAAGCCTATAAGTATGGAAACCATTCATTTCGAAAAGGTTTTCGTTCTTCAAATGCAATTTTTGAAAGGACAAACTGGTTTACCTGGTTTTGTCAGTGGATAGGCAAACACAGTTAAGGGACACCGAGAAAAATTTGTTTCAAAGATGGATTTTAAACAATTTTTTTCTCAAATGTACATAGCTACAGATTTTTAAAGAATTACATATTTAAGAATTTTGTAACTAGAATACTTTTTTGACAATTCGCATTTATAGTACAGTGTGATTTAGGTATATTTCATTTTACAGGAATAATTTTCATTAAACAGGAAATCCCATTACACTTTGATTAAAAGTAAAACTAAAAAATTTGATATTGAATTTTTCAACTGCGATATTAACCAAAGAGAAACATTTTCTTTTTCAAAATTTGCGACCCTGCAAAAAAATAGGTAATTCTTTACAAATTTAATATAATCTACTGATGAGGGCCATCATTGTGCGTTGAAACGTTCGAAACAATTTAATTTGTATTAAATTTTATCTGATCCTAAAGCCAACAACGAGCATCAAAATTATCATAAATATTTTTCATTAACAAATTGTTCTATTTCTTTGTTTCTTCTACTCTTTGTGTGTAACGTATATGTACATCTTAACTCTATTATAATTATTATTTACAATCAGTGCTTTCAGCGTCATTAACTACATGTTCAAACTTTGTTTGCAATAACTGGACGCGTTTTTCATTTTTTGGTCAGCCATTTTCAATTCGAAATGTCGAATTTTTACATCATAATCAATTTATTCTTAATTTATTATTATTTACTGCCAAAGAATATGATAGTTGTAACAAATTATTGCATTTGCTTACGATTCACGCACCCCCCAAAAATGATTTTTGACGATTATTTCGGAAAGAGTGCATCGGAGAAAAATGCATAAGTGCAGAAAAATAGTACATAATTTTCCTGTGTGGGCCACATTTTCCGAGTAATCCACCCTTGTAGTGAAGGGCGAGTTTTATCGCGCGGCTTGCACGCACTTTTGTTAGCTCATATCTAGAAATGGGATAGTTTCTCGATGAAAATGTATACGACTTGAATTACAGAGAATTTTCCGTTCTAAAATTTGAGTCCTACACATTTTCATCAAGAAACGACCCCATTTCAAGATATGAGCTAAAAAAAAGGGCGTGCGACCCGCGCAATACAAATCACCCTCCACTCCAAGGGTGGATTGCTCAAAAAATATGGGCCAAAAAGAGAAAATGCATACTACCACTCTTGTTGTAAACTTTCTATACTATTTTTCTGTACAAATTCATTTTCGTTCGATGTACCGTTTCCGAAATAATCGTCAAAAATAATTTTTGGGGGTGGATTTCTCGATATAAGGGTGTTTTCACCCTTAATCCCGGATCAAATTCGTTTGACACCAATTTCCAATGTCTTCAGGGATACGCATGCCAAATACGAACACTTTAACCTTTTTTTTTAGCAAAAGTTTATAAATGTTAAAACCTTCAGGTCCGTCATTTTAATTTTTTTTACCTTCAATTCATAATCGGCAAACCCCAAAATTCATATACGCAGTACTTTTGTGGCTCTAGGACTTAATTTATTCATGTTATTCAACTTTTTCATATATATATTTTTTAATTTTCGAAAAAAAGTATGATTTTCAAAACAGCAGGCATTCTTGATGCTTTAAGTTTTTAGTACATACATACTTTTAGCAACACAATGCAAAAGGTTTCATAAAAATCCATGGACGGAATCTGTACACATATTTGGAAAGAGTTTAACCCATAAAAGAACCTGGTTTTTTAATTTAAGATTCCAAGCTGAAAGCTCAAATTTCAAGGTTATTCAACAGGCGTCCTTTTTTCTTTGTCATTCCACCAGGTTGGATTTGAAACATGTAAGGATCGCTGACTGAAAATGGACGCCGGCGTCCTTCCCCTCTAGAACAGGAAAATTTGCAACACCGCGTTGGCAGAATCAAATACGTAATTTTGGAGGGTGAAGTGGGTTAGTAGGGATTGAAGGAAGAAGTAAAGGGGCAGGCAGCAGGAGTATAACGAACAAAGAACAAAGGGAGAAGGGCTTTGCGCATGTCGATGGCTTGGCGAAAGCTATTTCCCCATAGCTTAAAGGGGTACATCTGCTTTAAGCGGGACAAAGGAGCCACGAGCCAGCTCATCCGGAAGTATCGTTCCCCTTAAATTTCGGCAATAGGGCTTTACGACAATCAATTCCTATCTTGAAGGACCTTGACTTTGAACGAATATATCAACTCCAACTGTTATTCAAGAGCCCTAGCCTCGTTTATTGAACAGAAAGATTTCTTCTTCAATTTTAGAACTATTTTATCATTCATTCATTGACCTAGGCTGAAGTTATTTTCAATTTACTTTAGATTGAAATGGTGCGGATTATTAAAGAGACAAGCTCAATCTCAATTACATACTCTTTTTAGTTTATTGGTAGTTACCTCTTGATCAGAAAGTTTCAGCACCACTCCAAGCTACAAACTCTAATAATAGATGAAAGCAACACAACAAATTTAAAAACTATTCAGATAAGCCTAGTAGTAGGTTTAGAATCTTTCAGCAAAGTTAAATCTCAATAAAAATATTATTTATTACCTGTGCAAGGATTAAATTGTTATTGCAAAGTGCATGAATCATCGTTTACTTTCTAGGAATAAGTTTTTCAAGGTCATTTACTATTTTCTTTAGGATTGTAATGCTACTTGAAAGGTGATAAAAAAACTGAATTTCTGAAACTGTAATTGGAGATTTGAATGATTATCTTCGTTCGAAGTAATTAACTAGCCATCTTCTTGCTTCTAGCAAAAAATAATTGTTACCAAGCGACTCGACTTTCATTTTTTTTGAGGTTGCAGACGAAATGTGTTTCGCAGACAAAAAAGCAGACACGTCATCAAAAAAGAAAGATTCGAATAAAACTCGCGTGATCCCTGGATACTAAATTATCGTACGTGTATATCTCACAAGATGGAAGATGGTGGCGTGCCTTTTCTGTGCCAGTCGTTGAACTCTTGCTCTATCACACGAAAATACATTCCCTCAGAGTAAAATTATATACTGCAGTTGCCTGTCTACTTTCAAGTAAAATAAACTGTAAATCTGTGCAGTGTGCATCTAGCTTGGTTGAGTGTCTCGAATCTAGAATATTAGACTTCTAGAATTTAGGAGTACATCCTCTTTGAAGGCGATACCAGTATCTCCAAACCTGTGTCGTTTTATGGAGGAAGTGAGCACTTTTGTTTAAAAGTGGCCGATTTGCTCTGAATACATCCTTACCTTTCGTGTGTCTCCACTCGTAACGTGCGAAACGAGTCACGGGATATGCATCACGTTCTTTAAAGCAAATCCATTCAGTTGAGAATTCTAAATGAGAGACTATGTCAAGAGAAGAGAATCTTCATGGTCGTTTGCCATGCTTACAGCTTCATAGGATTAATTCATTATTCTTTATGCTTATGGGAAATAGAACTGTGGTTGTAAAGATGTATTACATACAATGTAGTCTTGATGGTTTACTGACTTCTTTGCTCCTTTCGTCATGACAGGAAGTTAGTGATTAATGATGGCTGTGTAATTTTTGTTTAAAAGATAATTTACACACCACATAGACGGATTCGATTATCAGACGTTTTTGATTCAGTAACATAAAGGTTTCAATTTGAAAATCGCTGAATTCGGAATACTTTACGTATTTAGAAGTTTTCATTCATGAAACCTTTAATTTGAAATTGTTAGTTTTCAAACTTCCAGTCTGAAATTGAACAATTTTAAAATTTTCAAATTGCAAAACTATTCGGCTTTCTGTTGAAAATGGTAAATTTCGAGGTCAATTTTGGATATTTTGAACAACTTTAAATTAAAAGTCTTTACAGTCAAAACAAATTTACATTGAAAAGTTCCAAATCTAATAATATCAAATTTTAATAAACTGAAAAAAAGGAAGATTTTCATTAATTGTCTACGAATATTATGTTAATTCTTTTGTCGTGGCATGTAACAGTTGTTATTTGGTGTTCAATCGATTTGTAATTGTTCGTTGTGCTCGTTTCAATTCATGAATGCTAATCATTGACCCGAAGGCGAGAAAGTTCTTTCTTTAATCGCACAAACTTCTAAGTTATTGACATGGAAATAACTTTTTCCACATATTCAATTAAATAATGTAATTTTAAAAAAATGTTAGAACTCGCAAGCCTGTAAATAGAATTGACAATAAATAATAGTTTAACATTTCTTACTAAGATCGAAATGAAATCTACTTTCTTATGAACCCTTTCATGCACCAAAAACATGAAACAAAAGGGCTTACAAATCAAAAATAGAGTTTAACTACCTCCCTTCCGGATTATTACACAATTTTATAACAAAAAAATGGAATAATCCGAATAGACTGGCTCTAAATCAACTTATAATAGTTTTAAAAAAATCCATTAAAGGTGAGCTATACTCCCCAAAAAATATTTAAATTTAAACAATATGATCGTGAG
>JAUMHM010000031.1:43793652-43810208 GCA_032362435.1 Melikaiella ostensackeni | reverse complement strand
TGGAATATTAAGATAAGTTGCATGTTCCTATATTAAATTCAATTAAAATCAATGTTTCTAGACAAAATTGTCTTGATATAAATTTTATAAATTTTTCAATTTCCTATTACAGCTTAAAATGATTCTGAAATTGTATAATATTGTATCATAAGAGAGTAGATTTTATTTCGATCTCATGAAACACTACACCAACTTTGCCGCCATTTACCCGAAACGAGTGGAGTGCATTGCTCACAAATCAGAGAGAAGTAAGTTTTAAAAAAGACCCTTGAAATTGTTTCGCGCGCTTAATTAGACCAATGAATTTAAAGTATTCTGAAACTCTTGTATAATCAGACATTGAGACAATTTTTCGGTATGTTGTGATTCGTTGAGATGGCGGATATATTATTTTAGCCAATCAGCGAAGACGTTCAAACATATTTTTAAAGGGAAAGTAAAGAAATAGTAGGATTGGCGGACAATTTAAGAAAATATTGTATTTAGTGTAATTTTTTTCGAAATAGTAGGAAAATAGTGTAGCTGCCCAAAAAAAGTGTAAAAAAGTGTAAATAGTGTAGTGAGTCCGAGGCCTGTGCTAATTAAGTACCCACGATTTGTGCTATGTCCAAAATCAGTATACTTAATTAGCACTAAATTCATGGGCAAAGAAAAATTTGATATCACTGATACTTTCCGAGTTCATATACCGGAATCAGCTGAAGCCATCATTACTGCACTTTTTTGATTTTAAAAAAAGTTCCCGGAATTTGGACACAGCACAAATCTAGGGCACTTAATTAGCACTAAATTCCTGCACAAAAAAGAATTAGATATCACTGATAGTTTCCGAGTTTCACATACCGGAGTTCCGGCTTCAGCTGAAGCATTACTACAAATTTTAAACCAAAATTACCGGGCACAACATTTCTTTTCTACGGCATAAATTAGCACTAAACTCTGTCATAGTGCCTATGACGATATGACAATGTTGTAATTCCAGCTTCCGGGATCTAGAAAAAAGTTGCATTAGCAAGCAATTTGAGAAAAAAAGTAGCATGAGTACCTTTTTTTTTAAATAGTAGCAAAATAGTTTCACCGTTAGAAAAAGTGTCAAAAAGTGTCAATAGTGTCGTGAGTTCGTACCCTGCCTGTCTAAAATTTGCAATAGATCGATCAATATCCTGAGGTTCCGCGGAGCAAAAATAAGTTTAAAATATGCCCAATTTCAAAAAATCTTAGAGGATTCCAATATTTTCGGTTTCTCGAGGACAAAATCTCATTTTCATAAGCCTTAAAAAAAAATTTAAAAGCTTTGCACTCAAAATTTACCTAAAAAAATTTGAGAAGATTTTAGGAATTAAAATAGCCAGACCCTGAATTAAATGAAGATTAAAAAACTTCTCATTCTCAGAGTATTGAAAAAATCGCTAATACTTTTTTTCATAATCTATACATAATATAACCAATTTTTTAAAATCTTGTAAGATTGAAATATTTTTAGTTTTTATACGAAAAAATTTAATTTTTGTAAATCTCAAGGAACTTTAATAATTTCAAAAGCTTTGCAAACTATCTTAAATTTTTGTTGAACCTGTAGAATCTTTCTCGTACTCAAACTTCACCTAAAACAAAAATTGGGGAGACTTCAGCAATTAATTCAGGGTCTGACCATTTTAATGGCTAAAATTTTCTCACTTTTTTCGGTAAATTTCGAGTGCGATAACGTTTTAACTTGCTCAAAAAAAATTAGGATACTTTACGAAGCTGTTTAAAATTATTTTAGTTATGTGACCTTTATAGAAATGAGATTTTGTCCTACAAAAGCTGAAAATATTGAAATCTTTCAAGATTTTTGAAAATTGGGCATACTGTGTAGATTACGAAAAAAAAATAATATAAGCGATTTTTGCAAAACTCTAAGATTCATGGTTTTTCAAATCTCTATTTAATTCACGGTCTGGTCATTTTAATTGTTAAAATGTTCTGGATTGTTTTTAGGTGAATTTTGAGTGAGGAAAAGTTTCTATATACTCAAAAGACTTTTCCTATAGTTTCAAAGCTTTTAAAAATTATTTTAGTTTTTTTGAGGTTTATAATAAATGAGATTTTGTCCTAGAAAATTTGAAAATATTGAAATCTTACAGGATTCCTGAAAACTGGTAATATTATGTAGTATACAACGAAAAAACAATATTAGCGATTTTTGCAAGTCTCTGGGAATTGCGAATTTTTTAAACTTATATTCCTCCGCCGAACCTCAGGATATTGTTCGATCTATTTCAAATTGTACAAAGATTATAAGGGACCCAACATGAAACTTTTCAGTGCTAGACTGTTTTTGATTTCAATTATATTTTTTTTAACCCACTCTTCACTGCTCATTCGACATTAACTGACTTCAGGAGATTTCAAGGGAATTCAAGAATGACTTCAAGAGAATTTTCGTGAAATAAAGTAAATTAAAGTGAATTCAAGTTCCTTTAAGTGATTTCAGAAATTTCTGAATAATTCACTGACTTCAGGAGAATTCAAGTGACTTTCAAGTGACTTCATACGAATTCAAATGACTTAAGATATTTCAGGAGATTTCAAGAGAATTACAGTGACTTCAGGAGAATTCAAGTGATTTCAAATAAATTCATGTGACTTCAAGTGAATTCAAGTGACTTCACATATTTCAGGATATTTTATTACAAGCGTACAACTGACTTTACGGGTTGTTAACCCCTCGATTTTAAACTGAAAGGTCATCATAAAAATCGAAATTTTATTCAAAAAAATTAAAATACTATATCTAATTTACATTTCCGCCGAGAAAGTTAAAATTTGTTGATCTGAAACTCTTATTACGTTGTGTCATTGTTGACAATTATTGCATTAGCCTAAAGCTCTAAAGCACCAGCTCACCTTGAAATAAATATTGCTTGGAAAAAAGGTAAAAAAATCCATAAAAGGAAATATTGTTTTGAGGTAATCGCAGACTTGTTAGCTATTTTTATCGTCCGCTTTTCATTTTTTATCTACTATTTTTGTATGTATAAATGTTATGCAATAATCGCGCATGCGTGTCTGTCTTTGGTGATATTTCGACCCTGATCGTCTGCGGGAACTGAACGTCGCAATTTCTGAATGAGCGCGATTATCGAATGGTTTATGACTATAAGGTGACTGTTCAGAATTAACGAGGTTGCCACGTTAAATTTTCCACCAGAATTAAAAAGAAAAACCTCGTCCAGACAAAAATAATCAAACAAATTTTTTATTTATAGAGAATATAAGAAAATGAATTAAATGGCTGTTTTTTATTTACTTATTCTGTTATCTTGAGCTGAGGGCATCATTTAAAAGTCAAATATCATGGTTATATTATGGAATATTTTTTTTCCTGTTGAATTTGCATGTGACTCTATCTTTCTAAATTTAATTACAAAATAAAGTACAAATTTTTTGATAAAAGTGAAATAACCATAATTTTATTTCGAAATTTGCTAGGCCCAATTTAAGTCCCCGAATTATTTATAAATGCAACAGTCTCATTTTGCTGTCAAATAAACGAATGCTTTAACGTATTCAATAATTTGTTAACTTTGACAAACGAAGGTCTTCCTGGCTAATGTCTGTAATTGAAAATAATATTAGAAATTCTGAAGGTCTCGCGAAAATTTATCGGTCAATACACCTGATCGAAATGGTGACTTTATATTTAGATTTTAGACTTTTAATAAATGTAGGAGAGAGTCAATGCTTGGATTTATTTTGGCACTTCTTGACTTTTGCTCTCAATTACTTCTAGGAAGACTCTCGGCGTATGTAAATTTGCTAAATTTTCAGAAAGTTGGTTTCCTTGAGGTAGTGAACTAAAATCATTACTTTAAGAATTCAGGAAGATTATTCAATAAGAAATATTTTTTAGATTCAAACGAGTCTCAAATAATTTAAAAAACATCTCGTTATCCCAATATTTACAAGAGGAACAAAAATATTCTATACCATTTAAAAGCGAATGAGACTTGAATAAAAACAATAGTCACAATATTATTTTTGAAGGAATCAAAGCATAGTCAGCTGTGCAAACAAATGATAAGTTCTCGTAAAATTACATTTTATATTTGCCTGATTTAGATTCTTCAAACAAGTACGACTTGATTAATTCAGTCACCACTAATTAGTATTAGTATTAATACGTAATACTAATTGGGCTAGTAACTTTAGCGCAAAATGTCAAGAATATTTGTCTGAAAGTTTGGACCAAGATAAGAAAAAAATGAAGATAAAAAATACGAAATGGATAAAATCTCTCCTTTAAATTGTTTATCTTTTGATAAGAGAATTAATGTTTTTCATAATAAAGGTGGAATAAGACAATCCAATTAAAATCTATACAAATAAAAACAATTCTAAATCAATTAAGCCATTTTTTCTGAAGAAAATTTGTCACGGATGAGACGCAAAAACTAAAATTTTATTTTATCCTTTCGTAAAGAAACAATTTAATCTTATTCTTCTTCGATGAGTCAGTCACAAGTACGACTGTGACATCGGCCGACGACAAATCCACATTGGCTACAAAACCGTTAGGAAGAGAAAATGATTCAATTAGCACGCGTAAACTCAGACAGAAGTAAACATATTTACGTGTACAGCCTAACAATTAAATGCTCTAAAAATATATGC
This sequence comes from Melikaiella ostensackeni, assembly GCA_032362435.1. Taxonomy (NCBI): domain Eukaryota; kingdom Metazoa; phylum Arthropoda; class Insecta; order Hymenoptera; family Cynipidae; genus Melikaiella; species Melikaiella ostensackeni. The sequence continues at coordinate 43,805,552 of JAUMHM010000031.1, read as the reverse complement.
ATAATGTTAGATTAAAATTGTGCAAGATGATAATGCAACGTTCGTAACTGGTTAAAATCCAGTTTTTTTTAATCAACTGCTCTGAACCTTTAAAAAGCTGATATTTTATGAAAATCCGATATCTTATGGGAATTTAATTCGCAACGATGTTAAATTCCAAATCTAAATTAAAAAACAGTATCTTCAATAAATTTCAACTTTAAAATGTATGGAACTGAATTTTTTTGTTGTAGAATATTATATGTGAAAGTCAAAATGCAGGACTATACGGAACACATGAAATAAAGGAAAAAATGAGTTATTCAGCAGAGAAAATTAGTTTAAACTGATTACTTACTCGGAAATTAAAATCTTGAACACCATTGGTTGTAAATTTGGAAATTTGACTGTTGTAACCGCAAAGCGACATATAAGACGAGACAAGGGACGAATACATGGTATACATGCTTTGAACTTTCAATGCTATAGCGAACTGGCACTTATTATCTCGTTACTTTAATAATTTGCCTGTACCGTATATTAACCGAACATACCACATCTACAACAATTATTGGCGTTATCCATACCTACTTCTCCCTTAATTACCCATTAGCATACAAACAGGCTCCGGAAATCACAAAATCATAAATAGAAATGGATACTGGATGTTGTAAATTCAGAAAGTACCAAAGCATGATAAACTGGATAAAGAACTGGATAGTGTTTCCGGTAAGCTACTGTTATCTATTCTGATAAGAATAAATTATAGTTCTAGATCTCATATTTTATGAGATAAGTTGGACTTGAACAGCTGGTGGTCATTTCCTCGTTTTAATTTGGTATGTAAAAAAATTTTTCCCGGTCACTTACATTTTCAGGTTCAAACTTTCGAAAATAAACAATTTATAATTTAAAAAAGATAAATTTTCCAAAAAGTTAAGTTTTTAAAAGAAAACAAGATTCTAGATTTACGTCTAATATTTTAAAGGTTTTCTTCATTTGACAAAGATTCTGTTCGCGAAAAAAGTGTCATATTACATCTCAAGTAGGCACATGCTTCTTCTGTAAACCACACAGGTTAAAGGAAACCGTAGCTGGGATTTGTTCGCGCAGTTTTACGAAAAAAATGCACTTCAAAATTTGTGACTACAAGTATTTTATTTGCATCTAAAAAAAAATAATGGTATGAAACTTTTGGAAACTTGTGGGAATTTTTGAAAACTTTAAAACTTGTGGCAATTTTTAAAATTGATGGAAAAGTCTGAAACTTCTGGAAACCCCTAGGACTTTTTGAAAGTTGATAGAAATGTTTGGGAATCTTTGAAACCTTTGGAAATCTAAGAAACTTTTGGATGGTAATGGGAATTTGTGGAATTTTCTAAGCTTATCAAGTTTATTCAGGGTTGATAATTCTTATCTATTTATGACGTAATGAATGGTCTTTTCCCATCTTAAAGACTAAACTGCAGTAGACTGGTACCCTCCTCAGTATGCAACACAAATTGATCATAACTCCTTTGGTTCTAGCTTTGTTCTCATATTTTTCTTAGAATGATTGAAGTTTAGTGGGACTGACGTTATGAATGTACACTCCACCTTAAGAGGATTTAGCTGCTTAGTTTGGACACGATTTTATACTTGTAAAAAACATTTTTCGCATTAAGTTGGTAGTTGGGTGTATACTTTAAATAATGCACAATACAAATAATAATGTAGCCTCAGATAGGATTGACACTTCTGTTATATACCTGAAGTTCTGAACGTTCACATGAACGAAACCTTTGTTCCAAATTCTATTCTATCCATCAATATTGTTCTTATTACAATTTTAGTTAATGCATTATAGTTTTCTTATGATGATCTATTATTCCTAATATAATTGAACAAACATTTTAGAACTGTTTCTGGTTTAGATAGCCATCAGTAAAATATTTCATTAATATAAACGTTCAGAACTTCAAGTTCACACTTATGTTGACGATGGCATGCCCTCGAAACAGTTTCAGACGATGAATGGAGACTGGGTGTTTGGAATACTAGAAGTGAGAATGATCTTAAGGAGAGGAAATTGCGGGATACAATGCGTGTAAGGAAGTTAGATATTTTATGTCTACCGAAAACAAAGAAGAAGGGATGTGAGATACGAAAGACAGAAAATGGACTAGAACTTTGGATAGGACTAGATAATGAATCACATGGTAGCCCGGGAGTCAGTCTGATTATGTATGAGAAAGCAAAACAGCATGTCAAAAAGTATGAATGTGTATCTCCTAGATTATTATGGGTTAGAATAAAAGTGGATATCAGAAGGCTATTAATTACAGCATGCTACGCTTCAGTTGATGGTGACAGTGGTGATGTAAAAGATACCCTCTGTGACTCATTAAATGATATTATAGGTACTTGCGATCCTGGGGAAAGAATAATTCTACTCGGAGATATGAATGGCTGGGTTGGTGTGCCACACGAAGGTACCGGCAGGGTACTTGGTCACTTCGGAGACTCAAAAACGAACGGTAACGGGGAAAAATTGATTAGCCTATGCTTATAAAAAGGCTTGTTTCTTACAAATACTTGGTATAGATATAAAATGATCCAATGTATTCTTGGTGTAGAGGCGAAAGCCATAGTATGATTGACTTTGTTGCAGCGGATGAGAGACTATGAGGGCTAGTAAGAGATACAAGGGTTATGAGAAACTCTGAATGTTGAACGGATTACTACCGCATAGTTTCAAAAATGAACATAGGTCAAGGATGGAGGAGAAAAAGAATTATTAATAAGTCAAAGCAGACACGATTTAAAACAGAGTTTGTAGAAACAAGAAGTACAAATAGTGTATCGTGAAAAGCTAAATAAATATTTAGTTCATCACAAAGAATACTGGAAGACGGAATTAAGCAATAAAAATGTAGACGGTGCATGTACAATACTAAGGGATAGCATCTTTAAGAGTGCATCTGAACACAGAAAAACGCCGATCCTCAAAAGTACGCCAATTCGGTGTTGTTTCAAGTTGAAAAAAATTGAGATACCGGAAAATGAGAAAAAAGCTATGTTCATGTTACAATTCCAAACTTGAAGAATTCTCATTTTGAGAACACAAAATCTTATTTCGAGAACATAACAAATGAGCTGCAACAAAAATGATCCCACTGTTTTTCTGTGAAGTATGCGGTGCGGCAGGTGTATGACGAAAGACTGGAGATGCTTGGTGAAATGATGAAATCCGGGTGGCTGCTAACAAAAAAGCAAGCGTATTTAAGAAAGCTGAATATTAAAGGTCTTAGCAATGAGGAGAGGACTAGACTAGAAAATGAGTATAGGGATAAAACAGAAAAGCAAAGATACTAGTCAAGGAAAGCAAGGATAAAATCAAAGCGAAAGAAGATACAAAAATGCACAATGATTTTGAAGGAGATGAGAAATTGTTTTGGAAATGGGTTAAGAAGATTAGGAAAAAAAGAACTAGCACTGAGCGGAATTAGGAATGCTGATGGTTAAATGGTATGGGATACGGACAAAGTGAAAGACTGCATGAGGGACTTTTTCAAGAAATTGTATCGAGGTCAATCTATAAAGCATAACAAATGTGACACAGAAGAGGAAACGTTAGATAATCCGGTTGTAGGTGGCGAAAAAAGAATCGATATCCGCGACATCGTATCCGTAATTAAGAAACGAAAGAATGGTAACGCTGCTAGTGCGGGTGGTATCACTGCTGAAATGCTGGAGAGCGGTGGTGGATATTTGTTTGTGTGGCTGAGCAAATTTATGAATATGTGTGCTGAGAACGGTGAAGTTCCAAATGATTGGAGAAAAGCGATTATCGTTCCAATCTGCAAGGGAAGGGGTGATAAAGGTGTCTGTACTAATTATAGAGAAACTAGCCTACTAAGTACCGTGGGCAACATATTTATCAAAATACTTATTGCCAAGGTCATGACAATAACTGAAGAAAGGATCAGGGAAGTGCAATGTGGATTTATGCCAGGGAGATTCATGTGCGGATCAGATACATACTTAGATTGAGACAGATTATAGCAAAAAAAAAGTTGTCTGTGCATTTGTTGACCTGGAAAAAGCTTTCGATAAGGTGGATAGGACTAAAATTTGGGATGTATGAAAGGAGTATGCAGAAAATAGTTGGTTTCTAAAAGCTACAAGAGCAATATACAATGGTAGTAAAGCGAGTGCAAGAGTAAATAGACTACTGAGCGATTGGTTTGATATTAAGCAGGGCTTTAGGCAAGGCTGCGTCATGTCCTCCTGGATGTTTTATATACATGGATGTTTAAGAATGGCCCTCTTAGACGAAGAAGGTGTTGATATTGGGACAGTGAAAGTATGTAGACTGGCGTTTGCAGACGACAAGATTCTTACGGCAGAATCAGTCGATTATTTGCAGAGAATGATGAGCGGACTGGATACCATTATGAAGAGTGGGTCTTAAGATTAACGCGAATAAAACAAAAATTATTGTGTTTGAATGAAAGAGGGAATATAGTATGCAACATTGTCTTAAACAAAGAGAGGATAGAACAAGTTGATGATTTCGTGTACCTTGAAAGTTTATTCACTGCTGACGGAAAGATAGATGCAGAGATATTCAGGCATACAAACGAGGGTAGAAATGTTATAGGCAGTGTACGAGCCATTACTGGAAGTAAAAATGTAACGAATAAAGCTACGATTGCAATATATAATTATGTGCTTGCAACTACTGTGTTTTATGGTAGCGAGACCTGGACGTATCAAGAAAAGGTAAGGAGTAAAATCAACGCGTTTAGCATGCAATTCCTGTAGAATATGTTCGGTAAAACGTTAATGGACAAAGGCAGTAATGAGTGGTTTCTCAAAAAATGTGGTGTAATAAAAACATTGATTGAAGAATGAAAAAAAATTACTGAGATGGTTTGGTCATGTTAGAGAATGAACGAAGGACGTTTAACGAAGCAAGTGTATTTAGTAAAGGTGAATATTGTAGTGTACCCAGAGGTAGACCGAAGAAAGAATGTTTGGAATGTGTGAATGAGACTCTAAAACGAAGAGATTTAAAGAGTCATAGAAACACAAGAGCTTGCATGAAAAGGTGTATGGATATAAAAGAAGCAAAAGATGTATGAAATGATAGGAATGTATGGAGGACAATTGTTTATAAGAAGAAGAGTGACACCTGAAACGAAAGATTTTGGATACTAATGGACCCTCGTGGAGAACTTTGCTTAGTAGATATGGTTGGAATAAAGCATGCCTAGCGTTTCTCAAAAATTTCAAGACTTTTCCAGGTTTTCCAGGAACCTTTTTTCAATTATTACAATGAACTTTATAGGAAAAAATACGTATAATTCAATCTATAAAATTATTTATAAATTATACATAAACTTCAGTAGGAAATCCGAGGTGTATAGAGTAATCTATCATTACGTCACACTCGGTCGATAATGTCAAATATAGTAAGACGATGTCATGTGGTGGAATCTAAAGCATTGTTTATATAGAGTTTCGGTAAATTGCTGTTTTCGGTGCATAAATGGTGAGAAAATTGGGCTATGCTTGTGCTTTTCAATTTATTCATATTACATTTTTTCGGCTATTGATTAGTATTTTCTCCATTTGCGATTTGGCAATGTGACAGAAAAAAAATCTAATTTCAAAAATTTGAGGTTTGGGTGACGTTTCACGTTAGAACCAATGCCTGCCATGCTCCGCTCTAATTGAACCCTGGGCACCTCAACCTAAAATTTTGGACATTATAGTTTTTCAAGACATTTAAAAATTATACATAGACCAAACAACAATTCACAGTTGCAAAAATAATTATTTACTTGAAAATCAGAAAGATAGAACAATTTTCTCCCTACTTATGCACTGAAAACGATATTTCACCAAAATGCACTCAGAAAAAGGATTCTTTGATTCCATGAAAATTTCTTTGAATCGAAAAATATTCATTGGCTCTCAGTCAAATAAAAGTTTCTTTGATTCAAAGAAATTTTTTTTTATTCAAAAAAATGTCTTTGGTTAAAAGAAATGGTTTTTTGTTCCAATGACATTTTTTTTAGGTTTGAAGTGATTTTCTTTATTTTGAAGTTATTTTTGGTTGAACGAAAAATTTATGCTAAAAAAACGGTTTCTCTCATTCAAGGCAAACATTTTTCTGAGTGTCCATATAAATAATGCTTTAGATCCACCCCATGACATCATCCTACTATATTTGACATTATCGACTGAGTATAACATAATGATAGAAGCAGGGTGTGACGTGTGTCTGCCTGACGGATGATTTCAAGTTCCCGGTTTCTGAATTTGAACAGGATTTTTTCTAATTCCTTTCTTATAAATCAAAATTAAAATTATTTTCCAAAATTCCCGTTCCATGTCAAAAATTCTCTGTTCCAATTCAAATAATAATTTATCACAAAAATTCCCTGTTCCACGAGACACAAATACCTTTATTTCCAAAAATTCGCTGTTCCAAGTCAGAATTCTATTTATTTACAACATATTCTACTATATTTCAGAAATATAGTAACTACCTTTTTAGAAAATTTAGAAGAGGGAAGTTTCAAATTCTGGCATAATTTTTATTTGAAAAAAAATTTTTTAATTAAAAAAATATCTTATTTGGAACAAGAAATTTTCAAAATCTGACGAATTATGACATGGAATAGGGATTGTTTTTGTGAATTTCCTTTTTATAACTAAGAATTCAAATTGTTTTTCAAATTTTCCTGTTCCATGTTAAAAATTGCCTATTTCAAGATGAAATTATAATTCATTTCCCAATTCCCTGTTATAAGTCAGAATGCTATTTATTTTTAAAAAATTTCTATCATAATTTTAAAATATTGACATCCCTTTTTTCAAAATTTAGAAGAGGAAAGTTTCAAATTGTAACGATTTCTAACTTGGAACAGGAACATTTTTCAAACTTTCTTCTTTTAAACCAGAATTAATTAGCAGTTCAAGTTCTAACTTAGAATTATAATGCTTTTAGAAAATTCCCTGTCCCAAAGTCAAAATTATAATTTATGAAATTTCCTTTCCAAAAGTCAAAATTATAATTTTTTACTAGAATACCCTGCCCCAAAGTAAAAATTACAATTGTTCACGGAAATTCCTTGTCTCAAACTCAAAATTATATTTCTTTGCTGAAATTTCATGTTGCAACTTAGAATTATAATTCTTTTGGAAAATTCCCTATACCAAGTGAGAGCAATTATGATTCTTTCACAAATTCAATGTTTCAACTCAGAATTAGAGTAATCAAATATATTAAACCACTTTTAATTTGCATATTAGTACATTCGAGAGGAAAATCCCGGTCACTGAATCAAATTCCCGGTCATTTCCCGGTGAACAACATTCCCGCTTATTTCAAAATCTATTTTTTCTTTAAGGGAATAAAAATTCCAAGACTGACCAAAATTCGAGGACTTTTCCAAGGACTTTTCAAGGTTTTCCAGAATACTAGACACACTGGATAAAGAGGTGTTGTCGAAAGAATGTGTCGTTTCATTGAGCAACATGCGACTTCTAGATTGATCTAAAACATATCCCTTTTCCTACACATCCTTCATATACCCTTGCCATAAAAATTCCTTGATTCCCGGTAGTATATAAAGAGGCTAAAACCAAACGAGTTACGCTTAACCCGAAAGGGATTTGGCTTTATGGTATAATAATAAATAATAAGTATTCAAAAAAGAATGCTCGAAATAATACGAATCCAATGCGGAATAATTCTAAATTTGAAGTGTTTAAAATGGAAAATTGAACATTTATGATTGGATAATCTTCAAAACTCAAATGGACAATACTGTACAAATTAAAAGCACAATCTCTAAAATACTGGAAAATATTTAAAATTGTACAATTCCAAACTTTTGAACAATTTTTAATTCAAAGTCTTTAAACAGAAAAATTTCAAATTAAGAATTTTCAAATCGAGTTTACTTAAAATTGAGACTTTTGAGCAATTTTAAGTTTAGACTTTAGAGCAATCCTCAATCGACAGATTTAAAAAGGAAGTATTTAAAATTGTTCAATTATAAAGACTCTTAATTTAAAACTGAATACAAGCTGGAATCATAGCCATTTTATAGAATTTAAATTTCAAAACAAACTCTGTCAATCTCAAATTATTTCACCAAAAACTTTTTCTACTCATAGTAAAAATTACAAAAATTCCCGACCAGAAAATTATTTAATTTAACAATAATCACAATGCGTCACACTGTCAAAGAACAAGATGTCGGAGATGCAACACCTTTGATCTGATAACGGTTTCCAGCTAGGTTTAAGGTCATAACGTAAAGTTACATTGTCAATGAGGGGTTTCCGACCTACAACCTGATCAATCACCTAAGTGACTTTAAAAATTATGTCACAACCGCTACAACATGACATCAGAACTGCGAACTTGCCTTTCGAGCTTAGTTTTCATAAATCTCGTACGTCAGTGATAAAAGCTAACAAAACAGATCTTTGAAGTAAACATTTAAACAGATTTTAAAATAAAAATTTAGTAATCTAAATTATGAAATCACGGAGGAGATATATAATTTACTCCAAGTTTAAGTATACTCACAAAGACAATATTCACGATCTCTATAAATGGAAAATACAATTCCAATTTTACAAGAAAAAAACCAGCACATAGATTAACACTTTTTTTTACAACAGAAAACAACGGGGCCTCTTGTCGGACACTCGTATCAAGATCCGCACGTATGCGGAAATCTAAAAATAAATCGAGAGCAAAAGAAACTTTACTGGGAACAAGTTTAGTTGAAACGAACAAATTCTGTCATTAATATATAGGGTCAAACAAATTCTATCGAATGTTTGTTTGATACAAAACCTGAAAAGTCATTTCTCTTTCAAAATTGGAAAACCTTTCTATAGTATTCTAGTTCTGAATTCGGATTTCAAAAGAGAAGAATCCAGATGGTAAACTCTCATGGCAATCTTCTCTTGGCTTTTTGATCTTTTTGTCCTTAACTACATTTCCATTCCTTTCAACTACAAAAGAGATCCCAAGCCATATTCTGATTCTGACTATATTTAGCTTCTTTTCAACATTGGATAATCGATAATATGTAACTCCTTACGTGCGATGAAAAGCGACGTAGCAAGAGAATCTATAGGAAATAAGCCAATAGCCAAACAATGAGCAATTTCAAGCAGGTAAATGCTACCACGATGAGCACGTGATTCGTGCCTGGACGAACTCGATAAACAAAAAGGTTGGCTACGATTGTAATCAAGAGTCTATTTGTCGCGCTGGCGTGTTACTAAGTGCACTGTATGAATACGCTGACATCCCTTTCAATCTGAAGCTGAATATCCATTGATTGGGAGTTCTTTGATACTTTTTAGCTGAATGTAATTCATAAGAGTTTGTCAAGTCTGCTTTAAATAGAAGGAAAATATTTTTATGTTATATCACATAGTAATTATGTTGATCTTCAACCGGATAATATATTACCAAAGCTTTTCAACTCGTAAAAACCTTGAGAAGAAACTAAATCGTTTCATTTAAAAAGTCAAGGAAGCGATGATTGATTTACAACAGCGATTTAGAAATTTTCGTACAAATGTAGCGATTGACTTTTTGGCTGGGGTTCAATGCTCGGAAGGGCCAAATTTGATTGGCTCTTGCGCCTTGGAATGTTGGCAATGATTCTGATGTTTTGACCATCCGCAACGCTTCTTTAGTTGCCGTGTGACTGTCGACAATTATTTTCAATTCATAGTGGAAAACTGTCCTTCGCAGTTAACTGCACTTTGCGGCCTCGATTGACTTGTTTTTCCTGCATATTTGCAGTTTGCACTTAAACATCAACTTGTTATTACACTTTGCTCGTGACTTGCACTTTTGCACAATTGAAGAGAGAAAACTGTTTTTTCAATTTACAAAATTTAGTTCTTCAAAGTCGCTTTTGAATTATGTCTCAATTTAAAAAATCCCGAATAATAACCATTTTTTTACTGAGAGAAGCATTTTTGGTTAATTTTCCAAATTATTATAAACTTTTAGCGAGTATTTATATACTACTATTTTCTCACCACCCGTTACAATAATTGCCTATATAGCGTTCTAAAGAATCTCTGACATAAGTTACGCAACCAAGGTCCAAAGAGGCATTGATCGAATAATATTTGCCGATGAGTGAAGCTTATTTACACCAATACCAGCTCGACGATTTGCATTGGAGACTTTTTGCCGACCGCAAAGATTGCATTTTGAAAACTATAAATTATAATTTATACTTTAAATACTTTGTAAACGCATCTTAAGTTCTCCGATTGCGTAACTGCTATAAAGGCAAAATTATAAAGCGTCAAAAACTTGGCACATTTAAACTTTTTAATCCACCTATTAAGAAAAAAATTTCAACGACGTTGGCAACTATCTAAAAAACAAATAACAAAAAGTATACTATCAAGATATAAGCGCTTTCTTTGGATTTGGCACAATTCTCTACCCCAAAAATAAATTCTCGCATCTACCGCCTTTCTTCCTGCTTAACAAAAGTATTTGTGAATTAACGTGTCCTAAATACGGATATAAACAAGTTTCAACACTAATTGCTATGTTAACAAACGGATATCGAAACTTCAAAATAGTTCCAGTCTTCAAAAAAAGGTTGGTCAAAAAAGTAAATTTCCAAACAGTTAAACTTGAAAGATATACAGGTGGCTGGAATTATGATTCACGTTAAAAAGTAAATTTGTCATCCCATATGCTAAAAACAGTATCAGACATAAAAAGAAAAATATATATATGACCTTTGTCAGTTACAATGTGGCGAAAGGCCTTGTAACTAATTGATGTACGTGCCGATACACACATTCTGCAGTACCTCAATAACTAGCTGAATGCTTCGAGAGGACGAAAACAATTTTCAGTTTACGAGATAATAAACAATAGGAAAAACATGCCACCGTCAAAGTTTCATGATTTTAGATCCACAACAAGAAATTCTATGTGAACCCCTATTTCTTTTTCTTTGAAAGACAATATTGGAAAATACAAACATCGGGATAATCGATTCAGCAAAGACGAAACAAATTATCCTGGAATAATTATTTTCAGCAGAGACTAAATATAGCGCGGTCTGATAATCCGACTGGGTCAATAATGAAATTTTTCATTCGTCACAGATTACATTCCAACCGAGAAATTAATACTTGTTTGAAAGTGGAAGAAAGCAAGAATGAAAGCAAACCCTAGAAATAATTTTAAAGATTTGTAAACTGTTACTCTATATTCTGAATGTTTGAAGAACTGAATACTGCCACTGAAGGAAAACCATATTTCTGCACCCCTTAACGCAACACATAAAATAATTCAGCCTCGTGCAACATGATCTTCTAAAGATAATTTTTTAGCTTACTCGATTCTTAAAATGCTTACTAAATTGTTTACGAGTCCCGTTGTCGGAAAACTGAGAGCTCTAATGAAAAATAAGGGGCCCTGGTGTCGTATTGCATTTTATAAATACTGCGCCGCAAAAACAGGGGCCATAGCGAAAAAATAGCATTCATAAACAGAACCTACAGCCAAACTAGATACGTGAGCTTGGGCACATAGGCCATGGACTCGAGGATACCTCTCCTTGACTTTATCTGCGATTTAGACTTTAGATGTTTACGAAGCTTTCAGGTGACAAGTGTCGCGACTTGCTTTTAAAAATCTATCCATCGCACGAGATATAATATGTGAGACAACATTATAACGTGTCCGAAAGCACGTGCTGCATCGCTTCTCAAATCTCAACACTCATTTCAATTATTAGACATCTGCACTGCAAAAGAAATTGGATTCAGAACTCTAAAAACATCAATTTTATAGACGAACTACTATACCTGTAGAGAAAACTGCACGATCAATTCATAATTACAGAACATTG
>JAUMHM010000031.1:43770409-43783254 GCA_032362435.1 Melikaiella ostensackeni | reverse complement strand
GGATGTTGAGGAAATTTTAGGGGTGGAGGGAATTAGAGACGAATGGATGATCACTCTTTCGTTCATTCGCTTCGACACGTTATAATTTTGAGGATCGGAAATAATATGTACCAAATTAGAGAATAAATAAGATTAAGCAATGTAAAAAGGTTGTATTAAAGACGTGAAGAAACGAAAGTTATGTAAACCCTGAGGGGACACATTATAAATAGTTATAATAGTATGAATAACTACACTAAACAAAGAGTTTCCATGGATTTTCCTTTCTCCTTTTTTCAATTTCAGCTTGAATTGAGTGGATTTCCTTGAAAATTGTGTTGAATGAGCACAGAAACGTTGGTAGATTTTTTGTGTATATTTTTTCATTGTGATTTGAGAGAAAAATTAACAGAAATTGAATAATACCAAGGAAAAGAAAAAGAAAGGGGTTTGGAGAATTGTTTTCTTTTTCTTTCTTCCTCTTTTAATTATTTCTTTTTAAATTTTGAAGGAGACATTTGAGAGTGTGTTGTCTGAATTTGATCGTTGGATTTTTTTGTTACTTTTTATTTCCAAGAACTCCGTAGTAATCTTATTTTAATTGTGGTTGCTACTATTCTTTGTGATATATTTCATTTCGGGAGAATAATTCAATGCAATAAAAGCAATTTGTGATTAGGGAATCAACATTAAATATAGTTCCGAATTGAGTTCGGAGTTGCGAAAATGTAATTAGAGAGCAGCGCTTGTTGTAATTCAAAGGTATGGGGTACCAAATGAGCTCGAGTGTTCGGTTAATATCGGATTCGGGTGACCCGGATAATTTAACATCGAAGAAATTCGCGATTGGGGTAAAGTTTCTCCGTCTTTGCAATCAACGTCTGCAATTGGTATATTTGCCGTCGACAAAAGAAGCTCGAGAAAGATGAAAAAAATAAAAAAACATGGGATGCCCTAGAAAAGGATATATATATATATATAAAATTAAAAAGAATTTGTCAAACAACCACCGCAGGGTCTCCTGGGAGCAACTGCCATCCAGGAAAATAACAGTGGCTCCCAGTAGAACTGTGGTAAATTGCACCCATGACCACGCCTCATAAACGTGAGATGGATGACCACCATATGGGGCAAAATTTCTCAAGTGTACCTACCCCAAAAAACGAAGTCGTCCGGTCGGACCTCAAGTTTGGCTGAATGGAGTCCTATTGGACAGTACTTCGTACAGAAAATTTTATTTTGTTTCGACAAATATTTGCCAAAGTAGGAAGGGTTGATTTTTTTTATTTCTGATGGAAAGCCTCTTCTTCAAACGTATATAACTTTCTTCCTTCTGCAGAGAACGAAATTTTACCTAATACGTTTCCGACAGACTTTTTTAAGATATTTCTACAAATTATAAACATTTTTAAAAAAAAATTAATTTGAGCTTCACTTTCGAAAATCAAAAATGAATTTAACTTTTCCTCACATCTGGACCTTTTGGATTTCTTCTTAAATAGTCTAGTTAGAAAGCTGAGAATTTTTGCTATGGAATAGCCAAAATTTTAGAAGGCGTTTTTTGTTGTTCTCTCGTGGAACATTCTCATGCTAATTTCTTGCGTTAGATAATATTATACGCTGTTATTGTTACTACTCTCTGCATTCACGGGGTTGAGACTGTCTTCGTTAAGTTACAATGCCTGCATTACAGTTAGTGTAAAGTTAATTGGGAAATATGCTTTGAAAATTAAATTCATTTAATGTGTCCAAAAGTGATGTTTTCGCCTACTTCAGTAATTTATTTGAATATGAGATTAATGAATCTTATTTTTTTGTGTCCTTCTGTCTTACTCTTAGTTTACTGCTTAGAATTGAAGTTCTTTATCGTTTTCGCATGTCTGTTTGTTCTATTGGCTGCTTTCTTGGTGATTTTCTTCGTTTCAGCAGTTTTTTTTCGCTAGTCTCTCCCACTGTTTCTTTTTTTCGTTCTACAGTTAAAGTTTGTCATCCAGAGTAGTAATGAAAACGTGGTATTGTAGTATACCAGGAATCTTTGCTGCTAGGTCAAATCGTCTTTTCAGAATTTCTGTAGCTGAGACATGACTTTCCTTGCTGCTGAAGGAAATTACTGTTTCTTCGCAGTTACTCTTTGCCCACTGGAATAAAGCTTGAGGGGTGAGTATGTGATGTTTTGGAGAACTTTGCAAGCTAGAACATAGAACACCATGAAAGTGCCATTTGCTATAATACCGAAATCACCTTTATGGGCTTGGAGATCAGCAAAGCTTCTCTTATTCTTGAAATGTTACCCTGCACCATCAGTGAAATAGTAGATTTTCTTCGGCTCAAAATGGTTTTTCAGATAATCTTGTATAATCTTCTGATATTCATGAGCAGCCACCATGTCATGAGCTTAGTTGTCGGATATCATCGCGATATTTCTGTTTCATCTCTCACCCATCTTTGAAATAAATCACGACAGTAAAGATTGTAGCTTGGTCGTTATTCCAGTGCAATGATTGCGCTCAATTCTGAGCTACGAAGCCATACTCCTCTGCAGAATAGAAGCAAATCAAAAACTCACCTGGCAATGAATTTTCCTTTAGGTTTTCAAAAAACGATGATTGCTCTTTTGAAAAAAATGGTGTGTTTTTAATTTTAACAAGCGTTCACAGACATTATCCAGAAATTCATTGGTATTCATCACCAAAGTCTGCAGACTACACCTGGTGGTATGCAGCCAAATTTCGAATCTTTCTTCATCGATTTCATGCTCTTCGGAAGCATTTGTCAAATTTTCATTCAAATTTGCAGTACCTGGTCAGTTTTTACACTTTCCTAGATAACAGGAACTTGAAGATTAAGGACATATAATAGCATCCAGACAATCGTGATAATTCTTAAATATCATGTCAGCATCCTCTGTCAAGTGCTGAACATTGATCTCATTCAACATCAACTTGACATTCACATGATGTACACAAACGCACACATTATGAGTACCACTGCTTCCTACTGGAGCACAGTGCCGAGGTCTGAGTTTTGTGAATTTTGAAATACTTATTGTCAGGTCTTGGTGCTCTGATGCGAATTGTGCATATAAGTTATTGAGATTACATAGCAGAAGCTTTTTTTGAACATGTGAACGAGTTCCATCATCATTTTTTACCGACACAAATACTTTCATCCCTGGCATTTTTCGCTTGCCGCTCTGACGTACAAAATACTCTCATTAGTTTTCTGCGTCCCCAAGATCTTGGTGCAAGTGAAAGGAGTTAAAAATTTTTTTTGTTTATTTTTAGAGACTTTAAAATGAATAATATGATGAAGGACTTTAACGCCCGATTTATGATGCTCGTCCTCACACTGAATCTTTGTGTCATTGACCTCTGAGGGTATTGATAAATCTAGATCATTTTGATTATCATCTACCTGATCATCATCGGCATTATCACTAAAAATCATTTCATGATCCTCGTCAACAACAATGTCAGTATCTGACTAAACTTGACTAGGAAGCGGGAAAGAAAAACAAAAGAAGAAACAGAAGACAGAAAAAAGTAAATATCGCGACTGCAGATATAATTGACTATTGTAATCAGAATGATTCAATAGAGTCAACAGAAGTAAATCAGAGCTAAGACAGAAAGGCGTGAAAAAGAAAATCCATCAATCTCATATTGGAATGAATTACCCAAATAGGCAAAAATATCACTTTCAGACACTGTCAATAGATTAAATTTTTAAAGCATATTTCCCGATTAATTTTACATTAACTGTAATGCAGGCGTTGTGACTTGTAACTTAACATTAACAGTCTCAACCCTGTTAACGCAGAGAGCAGTCATACTAACAGCGTATAATTTCAGAATTTCTTTTTCGCGTTAAATTCAGTAAACGTAATCTGTGATTTGCTAGTGGTTTGCTCTTATAAAAATGGATTTGTTCAGCGAATATCCAATCATTGGAAAATGCAGTGAGTTAAGTAACCGAAGATTAGCTACATACTTGGATGTCATGAAATACTATTTTTTCGAATGCGAAAAAATTCGAACTGAAGAAAAATCTAAAAGATACCCAAGTTTTTCTGATATTTCGCGTTCAGTTGTGAAAAGGCTGCAAGATAAATGGACTAAAACTTCCATCCCAATTCTTACAGAAGCAAGAATGGCAAAGATCGTTAAAACAAATCAAGATGAGTTGAAGGAATTGAAAAAGTCATCAAAGAAATAAAGTTAAATCCTGGTACAAAAACATATTGAACGCGTTTCGTGCAAATAAATCAAAGTTATTAGATATTGCGGCTTGTAAGTGTGTTAATGTTTCATGCACTTGTGAGATAGACCTTTCTGAAGCTGTGAAAGTGTTTCTATCAGAGCAGCGATCTTCCCGGCAAACGAGAAAATCATTCACGTCTCTCCCAAAAATCGATTCGGAACAATCAGATAATTATGGAATACAATCGAGGCGTTTGATGACTGATGTACTTCAAGGCCAAAGTGAAAAAGTTATCCAAAGAAAGCGTCAGAAGATAATAATTGAAGGTGGAAGTTCTATTGGGGCTCGATTATAGATGACAATGTGAAAGACGATTACCAGCCCGTCGAAGAAGACGTTGAGGATGTATGGGTCCCTTATTGAAATAAATTTACAAATCAGACGAGATTAAACTGTCCAACATTTTCAGAAGTCTGTGATTGATACAGCATCGGGCACAGGTCTGCTTCTTTTCGGGCTTTAGCAATTTTACACGACGTGAGTAAGTACATTCCGGAAGTAAAAGATTTAGTTTTTGACAAGAATAAACTGTATCGAGACAAAACAAAAACTCGTCATCAGCTTCAAAGTAGCTCTTATTGTCTTCTTCTTCAGTCTCTTCGATGGCAGAAAAGACGAACCAAAAGTGATGGATGGAACAAGTGAAAGAAAAACACGGTAAACAATAGAACGAGAAGAACATACTTCTTTCATTCAAGAACCAGGAAGTATTTATTTAGGACGCATATCCTCATCTTCTTTAAATGCGAAAACGATTACACATGATATCCCTCAGTTTTTCTCTGACAAAGGAATTAATACCTCCAATCTAGATTGTGTGGGTTGTGATGGCAGTCGCACGAACACTAGTAAATACGCAAGTATAATTCGATTGCTAGAATGGAAATTAGGTGAACCGCTACCATGGAGGGTCTGTCAGTTTCATGGTAATAAGCTGCCGTTCAAAGCTTTGTTCATAAAACTTGACGGAAGAACTTCTGGTCCTAACCATTTTTCTGGTTCAATCAGAAAAAGCTTAGCTTCTTGAAAAGAACTTCGAGTTGTAAATTTTGATGCTGTCGACAGTCCTAATTCTCCTGTAGTTGACACACGTGATCTCAGTTCTGATTAAAAGTACCTGCTAGATATATGAAATGCTATCAAGGAAGAAGAGTGTTATGAAGGTGTTACTCGAATCAGTCCAGGGAAATTATCGCATGCCAGATGGTTGACTAGGATGAGTAGAAGCTCTTAGGTTCAGTTCCGAATAGCCCTTACCTCCGATTTTTTCAAAACTCCATATATTTACGTATTTTGACAAGCTGATTACGAAAATCATAGTGAAAATTAGTGCGAATTTGATTTTTATGGCGAAAATCACAGAAAACACATGAAAATCATGGTTTTTTCACGTTTATCTCGAGAACGATTGAAAATTTCAAAAACTAATGTATACAAAAGTTGTAGACTTAGTCAAAATATACATTTTATGTTCCGTCCATTTTTTTTACGAGTGAAATTTTTCGAGATATTCGATGATAAAGATGTAAGTTTCATGCCTAGTCCCTGCCGAAAACGTATGTATTTTCTTAACCTCAAATTCTCTTGAAACTCCGCATACGCACGTATTTTGACGCAGTGATTATGAAAATGGTAGTGCAAATTGGCGCAAATTTTATTTTCATGGCAAAAACAATGAAAACCCCATCAAAGTCTTGGTTTTTCGAATTGATTTCGGTAAATACAGGATATTTCGGAGAAAATTTCCGACAAAAGTTACAGATCCATTAAAAATGTACATTTTCTTTTTCGAAACCTTTTCTTGAGGAGTAATAGTTTCTGAGTAAGTTGCTATTGAAATTTAGTACGTGTAACAGGCTTGAGTGCAGTAAGTGATAGGCCTTTCTCCACCGTCCGCACTGACGGTACTCCAGGAGCAGTTAGTTACGTGCTCTTATTATTTTCAGGTCGACTGAACTGAAGAGATTATTCAATACAAAAGGTGAATGCAGAGATTTCATTCTGAAATTTTTTTTTAGTGATTCGTCAATTAATTTGCACTTAATTTGAACAATTTATAGACAAAAACAGTTTTTTAATTGAATTCATGAAATATAATAAATAAATTGTAATATTATAAACAAATTTTATAAACAATTATCCATAGCAGGTAGTTATGTTGAAATAAATCAAGTTTTTTCTATTGAACCGGCCAAAAATTATACGGAAATGTCACAAAATTATCAGATTTATTCATCTAATAACAACTCATGATTGTTCAAACAAATTAAATTGGCAAATGCCCTGTCTGAATGATGATTTTTGAAAGTTTTAGGGAGCTTATATGACAATTAACAATTTTCAATATTAGCAAAAATTGTTTGAACTAATTTTTATCATCTTAGGTATTTAAAAAAAAATGCGTTTCTTTAGGGTATTAGTAGACTGTTATTTAGTAATGCCTCTGTGCTATCGGTCGATAACAATTGATAATTTTCAAACAAAATTCATTAACAGATGCATTCTTCGGTTATTTTCAAAGGTAAGAACTTTGTTTTTTCGTCGTAACCAGTTGTTAATAACTAATTTTGAACTGCCTTAGAAACCTCGATGAAGATCCACTATTGTTATTGCCATAATTAATTTTATTGACAAATTTTTGTCCTTTCATATATTTGTAAGCAGAAAATTCCGTGTTTTTTGTGTATGTTTGAAATTGACGTAACGAAAAATTGTCTATAAAATTATAAATGACAAGAACAATAGTGGATCGTTATCGAGATTTATAAAAAAAAATGTTTGAAAATTAGTAATTGACTGTTGGCTATGTCGAAGAAACCAAGTTTTTACCTTTAAAAGTAGCCGAAAAATTCATTTGTTAATTAACTTTGTTTAAACAATTATCAATTGTTATGACCGATAGCACAGAGCCATTACTAAATAACAGTCTGCTAATGCTCTAAAAGAACGCAATTTTTCTCTTAAAAAATGCCTGAGATGATAAAAATTTGTTTAAACAATTGTTGTCAACAATGAAAACTGTTTATTCTCATATAAGCTCCCTGAAAATTCAGAAATTAGTTATTTACACTTCATCACGTTGAAAAGACCAAGCTTTTACCTCTAAAAATAGCCAGACAGTTCATTTGTTAATTAAATTTTTTTTTAAAATCATTAGTTGTTATTGGTAAATGAACCTGATAATTTTGTGACACTTTTGTACAATTTTTGGCCGATTCAATAGAAAAAACTTGATTTATTCCAACATAACTACCTGCTATGGATAATAGTTTGTAAAATTTGTTTATAAAATAACACTTCATTTATTATATTTCATGAGTTCAATTAGAAAACGGTATTTGTCTATTAATTGTTCAAATTTAGTGCAAATCAATTCACGAATCACTGCCAATCCCCATGAATCCATTTTCACTCACTTATTTGTTTATAACATTTCAATGAATTTTTAAACAATTTCTAAGCTATCAGAAAACTTTTCTAGATAGTTGCTTCATTGATTCTAGGTATTTAGGATTGAATCCAAGTATTTTTAAAAGACCAGTACTTTTCTAAGAAAATTTTTTTTCCATTTTTGTCATTGAAAAAAAATGAGAAACTTCTTTTGAAATTGGGCCTGAACAATTTATGCGGGATTTCATTAGCTTTAATTTTGGAAAAAAAACGTTCGAATCGGTTCACAAATCGCTTCTGAATATCAATTTGTCAGGAGACATTTTTTTGCCCCAATGTGCGCCGGCTGATACTCGACCTAGACACGCTTGGACACATTTAGTGATATCTTAGGAACCCGTAAGGATTTGTCAAGTTTTATTGAATTAAATTGCAGATAATATTTCAAGGATCACATCCTGTAAATTTCATATTTTTTCTTTAATTTCCCTGTATCACAGCACGAGTTGAAGTTGACATACAAAATCGAAGAAATTCTCGGCGATTACCGCGCTCAACCGTGTTTGCCGATTGAAACTCGATGCAGACACACTTGGACATTTTTAATCATATCTCGGGAAACCGTGAAGATTTCTTAAGTTTTCTAGGCTTAAATTGAAGATATGATTTCAGAGATAACGGCCTAGGAATTTCAGATTTTTCCTGTAATTTCCGTGGGTCGTCACACGAGTAGAAGTTGAGGTACAAAATCGGAGGAATTCTCGGCGATCACCTCGCTCGCGCCCGACAGCGGTGATTGCCGACTGATACTCGACGCAGACACGCTTGAACAAATTTAGTGATATCTTAGGAACCCGTGAGGATTTTTCAAGTCTTATTAAGATAAATTGAAGATAAGATTTCAAGGATCACATCCTGTAAATTTTAGATTTTTTCCTCGTTTTTCCTGTATTACAGCACGAGTTGAAGTCGAGGTACAAAATTCGAGAAATTTTCGAATTTTTTGAAAAACTTCTCACGTGATATATCTTATTCAAAAGTTCAAAAATATCTCTACTATCTCTACTTCTCAAAAAAAGGTCTAGCTCTATTCTGCAACCAAATTATCATGTTTCAAAGTCATCAGTGATTTTGAGTACCGCTTGCGCGGTACTGTATGGATCGTTGAAAAAGAAGAACGTCATCTTTAAGCGAAATACATTTTCAAAAGTTTGCTCACTGACAATTCACCTGAGATTAGGAGCGAAGTTTCTGAAGACCGTTTAAGTTTAGTAATGGCAAACAATTGAGAAGGAATGGCAAGGAATTCTAGAATTGCAAAACTAATGACTCCACGGCGAATTATGAACCCCTCTGCACGTTCTTTCTGGTGCATTAAGCACTCAAGACATTGCTGCCGAATTTAAACTTCAAATTCCCCTCAAGTGTGAGATTCTGATGTCAGAAACCACTTTCCTAACTTGTTGAAAGTTTTTATCAGTTTCTTGAATTTATTTTTCCATTTTTTTATACACTATCTTGAAGAAAAACGATTTTCCAAAACAGAGTACATGAAATAATTTAATAAATTAACAAGAGTTGTTATGAATTGTGCAAGCAAAATAATTTGTTATGAATAAATCTTTAAATTTTAAACTTGTTGATAAAATTTAAAAATAATAATTAATATCAAAGTACCAAAATTAAACATCACACATTCAGTTTGTCTACATTGAAACTCCTATGTTTTCGCTCGCTCTTCGCGTGCTTTTTGGCTCGCGACTTTTTTCCATCAATGATTTAATCAATGATTTTCAAATATTTACTTTTGCAATTTAGACTAAAAAATTGAATTTTAAAACGCTTGATACACAGTTTTAAAATTATTAGTTTTTGACGACTTAGTTTTAAGATCCCAATTTGAGAATCCTTCAATATTAAATGAAGTTTGGAATTGTTTAATTTTTAGCGCTTCAAGTTTAAATTTAATAATTTTCAAAGATTCCAATTAGAAATAATATAATGTGTAACGCTTTTAGAATAACTGAACTTTACTGAACTTCAAAGATGAAATGAATATTATAGTAAAATAATGATAATATTTTTATTAAATAAAATAAATTTAATATTTATCTACTTAAACTTAAATAGTTTACAATACCTAAAATTCTTCCATTTTTAATGGTGAAAATGACAGTGATTTTTTCTTGTACAGAAATAAGAATTTTCAATAAAAAAATCTATCTAATCGCTTATTATCTTAAAAATTCCTATAATTTCAATTTGGAATCATACGAGAATCATACATTAATTTTTAATTGATATTTGAAATTGAAACCCTTCCGAATCAACAGTCGTTTCAAATTCAAATAATTAAATTTTCAGGACAATATGACTATTAACTCTCCCAAAATTGCAAAATTTCATACTGAAGGGCTTGATAGTCAGTTCTAAATTAAATTATTTTAGATTTGAATATTATAAATTGTTTGGTTTTAATTTCAAACGTACAAAATTGTCTGCTTTTTCAAATTCTTCGAATTTGTAGAATATGTATCAAATTGAAAGACATGATACTTGCACAATTTTCACTCAAAAGAATTTGTAATTAAACAATTTTATATTAGGAAAATAATTTGTCGAATTCAAGTCTTAAAATTGAGAAGATTTCAGAACTGGGTATCAAAAATTAAATTTTTTTTAATTTGAAGATTGTTGAAGATATTAAATAATTCAAACTCAACTTCAAAAAAATTTAAATAAAAAGACTTGAAAGAGTGTTTCAAAGTGTATAGTAGTGTAGTATAGTTTTGTATTTTTCTTTTTAAATTTTAAATTTTCAATTCAATATCTTAAAATTGGCCGATTTTTAGTTAAAGATTTTTAAAAAAGGATCATTTAAAAATGAAAAATATTTGATTGGAAGATGTCAAAAATAAATAATAATTCTGAATAAAGTGTTAAAAATTATAACGATTTTATATTAACAAGTTAAAAATTTTGTTGTTGAAAATCAAAATAGATAAAAATTGAACTATCTGAAATTGATGTCTCAGCAGTTGAATGATTTCCTTAGTTTTGAGTAGTTGCAATTTAAGAGTTTTAAATTTTCATGGACGTTTTATTCTTCAAGTTTAATTTTCAACGTCACATTGTAGATATTTTTTCATTTTTAATGTTTCCTATTTAAAGTTACTCCATTTTGTACGTTTTTTTTAGAATAATTAAATTTCAAAGATTTCAGAATTTCAGAAGCTTTGACTTTGAAACATTCAATTTAGTTTTCAATTTCAAATTTTTAAATTTCAATCGTTTCGAATTGCAAATTATTCGAACTCAAAAGTTTCAATTTCTATGACTTCAGATGATTCAATTTTCGAAATTATGGTATAATCTGAAATCATTCAATTTCGTGATTCTTCAATTCACAATGAAATTTTTCAATTTTGAACGCTTAGGATTAGAAATGATAAAAGTTTAACTCCTTTCTAATAGAATTATCCAATTTTTTAAATTTTAGCCTGAAATTGTTCAATTTTGAGAGTCACTGCTTCTAAATTCTTCAATTTCAAACACTTTCAATTAGAAATTATTTAATTTTTAACGCTTTAATTTCGAAGTGAAACAAGTTCAATTCCTTTTTCATTCCATTTGAAATATTTTCTTCTCTCAAAATTTTATATCATATGAAATTGTTTGGTTTGGAACATTTTCATTTCAAAATCTTTCATTATATTTGTTTTTAATTTCAAACGCTTTCAATTTGAAATTACTAATTATTTATTTTTGTCGTAAAAATTTCTAAGACTCTTAACATTAAAAAATTTATTTAATAATGAATTTTTGAATTTTTTTCATTTTTAGTATTAAAAAATTAAATTCCAGGAACGTGAACGCGCGCTTCCCGTGCGTGCGTTCAGTGACGGTCTTCAAGAAAAAAATGTAAGCCTTTTTTTGAGACAAAAAGAAAAAAAAAGAACCCTGAGTACCAAAAAAGTCTAATTTATAGTTGATCCGCATTTTAAAAGGTCAAATGTTTATTTTTTTTTCAAAAAATGCTTGAGAAATAAAGGGCTTTTAATTTTAATTTTACATTATAAAAGTTTGATAGATTGATGAATTGAAAAAAATTGTATCCGAATTTTAACATATTCAATATTTGAATAAGGAAATTTTTCAGGTTCGAAAGTTTTATTTTTTTCTCCTGATGGTCTGGAAAATGGTTGCTAATCGAGAAATGTCTAGAAATTTGTTTTTCTCTTAAGAGGTAATAAGAGGCCTCTCGCACATATAGCGCGCAAATCACGATTGCTATTTAAAATATAATAAACGAAAAATTTTAATAAACATACCAGCATAAACAATTGCCTATCTTGGTTTTTTAATTTTTCCCAAATAAACCAGGAACGTTTACTCGGACGTTTAGGAAAAAGTACTCAAAAGAAGGAAAAACATCCTATGCATATTTAAAAATTTGAGTTCAATTGGGAAAATTTTCTACTTGACTTCATTTTCTCAGATCCCTCTTGCATAATTTACATATTTGAGAATAGTTTCTTGTCTTAGAATATTGAGCGCAGTTTCTATTATTACTTTAAAAAAATATTATTTTTAGACATTTTGTGTAAATAGAAAAAGTCTTTTCTCTTTAATTAATTTTACAAATGACAGAATCTTATTTTAGAAGTTTAATTTTAAGATTGATCATTTCCCTTATTTCAGGTAAGTGTAATAAAGCAGAAAGGATGAAAAAGCAGAGTTTGCGCATTAATGAAGGTAATTGTCGGAACTGAAGTGCTCGAGTTGCCAAAGCTCGTTACTTAGAATGTACAATAGAGCGCTAGTACGTATAACAATACTAGTAAATTTTTATGGCTCCTTCCTGAAATAAATTTTCTTAGGGATGTTGACCTCCTCTAGAAATGCAATTCTCGAAATTTCAGCTGCATACCATATTTTGAAAATAGAGTAGGATGGACCGGGACAAGACCGACGCACAGTGCGACGAATCAGAAAAGTGTGGTGGTTCAAAATGATCCAGAGCCTACAATTTTTATCCGATTTCATCTTTTTATTTTAAATTCAAGCTAATTAAATTCTGAAGAGGTCTGTCAAAGCCGATTTTGCAAAGAAGGCTTTGTTTGTTTGTTATTCAAGTTTCAAAATGCCAAAAAACCATAATTTTTCATATTTGAGCTGCCTGTTCTGTATCATTCATTGATATTACCTCAAAAAGG
>JAUMHM010000031.1:43748949-43762671 GCA_032362435.1 Melikaiella ostensackeni | reverse complement strand
TTTAGTTCTGTGAGACACAACATTTTTAAAGTAAAGATTAAATTCTAAGATAAATACCTTCATTTCTGATTTTGAAACTCTACAGAGATACACTAAATCGTCCAAAAATGATAGCAACATATAACACGTTATAACGTTACAGAAATTTCATGGGAAAAAAATGTTCACCGAAGAAATTTTTAGGTTTTATTCAGGCCAAACTATTTTTGTGGTCAAAAGAATTTTTTTCGAAAAATTGAATTTTCGATTTCTTTTTACAAGCAGCGACAGTCTCGACAATATGCTAAGAAAAAAGTTTGCTCATTTTTAAAAAATTCTACAAAAAAAATAGTAAAATACCTCTTACTCTTTTATGATATCTTGCATCGTTCACGAGAAAAATTAAAAAATCAAATGTTTCAAAAAAAATTCTCGTGTCCACAAAAATGATTTAACGAATTTTTAAAAAATATTTGATAAAAAATAAGGTTTTCCATAAAATCAGCTTTCAATGATTTCAAAACTCAGCAGGGAAGATATAATCAAAGCTAATAGAAAACCGAACTTTCTTTATTTTATTGGATTATTTTGTTAAAATTCGTGCTTATATAAGGCTCAAAATACTCGGGATGCAGCCCTAAGACATATTCAGAAAAAAAATTGAATGGGCAAGCACTTTCCAGGCAAAATTGGTTCAAGCTAGCCATAGATCGCTCAAGCACGATTTCTGAAAATTGTCGTCAAATCTTTTTATTGATAAATTTCGAAAAAATTGTAATTTTTAATAAACGCATGCATTAATAACCCACATGATATTGAAAATGAGTGTTATTAATCTGTATAATGGATAAATAAACATTAAAAAGCAAGAACTGGTATATATATATATACAATTCGTTATGAACAATTGTTTTGTTATAAGCCACAGTGGATTTTTAAAATGATTTCAAATATTTATTAAGAGTACATACGAACATTAAAAATGAAATAAATTATATTTATTATTATAAAAAAATTGCATAAAGAAATCCGAAGTTTGAGCAATTTTTAAAAGGTTTAAATATCTTTTGAACGTGCCTTGTTCGGCTTGACAGTTATACTTCATAGTAAAGTGCATTGTTACTTCTTAATAATTTTTATTGTCATGAAAAAAGTGCACAAACAAATTAGAGGTTTGAATGTAGTTGTCTTGTTTAATCTGCGAATTTATTTATGAAATTTATTTATGCCAATCAGAAATATACTCTATGAATTTGAATTAGTGAAGAATGGCTCACTGAATCAAATAAGTCAGAATTTTCAGTGAATCAGAGCGCAATCTTACTGATTCAAATAGCTAGAAATGGGCCACTGATTGAAATAAGTAAGGATTCTCATTAAAAATCAGTAAAATCTCCCTGATTAAAATTTTGAGAGTAATTTCTTTTGTTTCTTAATATATGTTTGCATATTTGTTTTGATTCTCCAACATATTACTTTAAATAAATAAATGTAAAATTAAATTAGTTTTCATAAAATTACATTTTGTCACTGTAATACTACATATTGTATGTGTTATTTAATCAACTGCATAAGTTTCAAATTGTAAGAAATACATTTAGAATGTATTGTATAATATATTTGTAAAATTATTTGAATTTCTGAAATGCTTTATGAATCCTTTGCTCAAACTTTAAAATGATGAGCAAATTCACTCAAAGGTCCAGGCAGAGAGTCTAGGCATGATACTTCGTTTGCGGCCCATGCATCGGTACCGATGCACGTGGGTTTCAATCATGTACACAACTCACATTCATGCCATGCGTCACTAATTCTTGATCAGGCACATTTTCTATCAGTGAGGTACCCGGTTTCTCTGATAGCGACATCACGCCGGCGGTAGAGCAACTAACCCTTTCTCTTGACGTCTCACTTCCCGTGCCCGTGTTTTAACCTTGGTGGGCATTGTCGCCTCTACACCTATCTTCCCTCTACGGTTCAGCGCATGATCTAAAAATACATGGTCTAGCCACGCGCAACTAAAATTAAGTTTACCAATAGGAAGCAACTCTACTACACCCAGCCGTATTGGATAAGTGAGCGCGCGAGAATGAAGTATATTTGAAATGAAGTAAGTTCCATGAGCGAAAATTTCAAGTAAAAGATAAAGGAATTGTACAATTTTTAAATCAGTGAAATCAATTTGCAAATAATATAATTTGCGCCATAGATAATATGAAATATTGAAAAATAAATATCTTCTAATCCTTGTGATGTAGAAGAAATATGGAGAAATATGGATGACATAACCTCTCATTGCACTTGAAGAATTTTACCTTTTAACGCGAATGAAATGAAGTATTATTACCTAAAAAGAAAAAAGTATTTTGTTTTGGGTCTCAAAGCACAAATAAATAAATGCAAAATATTGATATTACAGTGTGCATTATGTTAATATCATGTTTTATATTTCGTATATACATGCACATAAATGACCACAAAAAAAGACCTCTCAGTGTACACAAAGTGACATTTCAGATTTCATATTCATATGAAATAATGAATTTATAATATTTAATAATGAAATAAACGTACAATTTTATGCAGTGTAAAATTTGAAATTATATACATGTTTTCAAATAAAAGAAAATGATCCACGTTTATGAAAATGTACATTAATGAAAGAGCATCTATAGTGAATACGCGGGTGAGCGTGTGATACGAAATTCCAAAGCTATAATTTCATTAAGAATATTTCCAATATTTAAAAAGATACTTGTTTCAAATCCTACCAAAATTAGTTGTTTACTTTAAAATTAAACTAAAATTACAAGCAAAAAGGCGGAAAATTGGTGGTAGAGGTGTTTTGCACAGGGGCGTACAATTTTCAACGCTTGCCATGGGCGCTATTTTCCCTAGATACGCCGCTGATAAACAAGATGGCTGGCTGTAGTAGAGTGCGACTGGGAACGTAATTGGGAAAGCTGATGGCTAGACCATGTATTTTTAGATCATGATTCAGCGCCCATCTCTACTCATGACCAGTGCTGCCAGGTCTGGGGATTTTTCTTCAGAACTGAAGAAATTTTTACATGTCTGCGATTTCTGAAGAACTTGAAGAAATTTGTTTAAAGTCTGAAGATTTGTTTCCTTGATCATTTTGCTTTAATTTGTATTTATAAAAATTAATTTGCCAAGGGACAAATCGCAACAAACCGTGATTTGCGAAATTTGAAGTTGTTATTGGTGAATTATCGCTTTCAGTGCATAAGCGGTGAAAAAATTGTGCTATCTTTTTGCTTTCCAATTTCATATGACATTTTTTCAATTATCGATTAGTATTTTCTCCATTTGCGATTTCACAATACGACAGAACAAAAGATAATGTCCAAATTTCTTTACGATCTAAATAAAATCTATTTTCTTATGAAAATTTTTTGTGTATACTGAAAATTAACACGTAGAAAAAGTTCAAAATTCAAGAATAGACTTTGAAACTACCTGCTTTTTCGGCATTATAGAGACAGATGTACAAATTTGATGCAGAGGTGACGTTAGAACCAGTTAGAACCATTGCTACCATGATCCGCTCGTCTGATACCCTGGGTACTTCAACTTCAAATTTTGGACATTATATTGTTTTCAGAGAAATTTGAAAATAACATATAAATGGTCCAAATACCAATTCACACTTGCAAAAATAATTTTTGTACTTTGAAAGGCATAAAGTTAGCACAATTTGCTCATCAAACAATATTTCACCGAAACTCCATATAAACAATACTTATTCAGATACGTGATTGTTGGTGATTTGATATGAAAAGTGCAAAACGAAATTTGTTCTTTATAAATTGTTATCAGTTGATTAGGACCATGTGAGCATAACCTCAAGTTTTTTATTACATTTTTTTTACTACCTTACGTTCACGCGAAACGCGATATCCAGTTGAAAATTTGGAAAACTAGATGAAAAGCACTAAGGAACGTTTGTCTGGTCCTAAATTTTGATAACTGTAAGAAAAGTTTTTTTCTAACAATTTTTTCCTTTTTTATAATGATGAAAATTTAGGGCCATACAAACGTTCCTTGGTTCTTTTCATTTAGTTTCCCAAAGTTTCAACTGGATGCCGCATTTCGTGTGAACGTAAGTTGGTTTTTAAAAAAATGTGAAAAAAAATTTGAGGTTACTCTTGCATGGCCTTAAGTTAATTAATCTCTTCAGATCTCTTTGACTTTTATAAGTTGAAATTTCTTTTACATTTTTCCAACCAACTTACGTTTACACGAAATGCGATATCCAGTTGAAATTTTGGGAAACTAAACAAAAACCACTAAGGAACGTTTGTCTGATCGATATACACTATATTTAATGATTTAAGAGTTCCCGGAAATATTCATGTGCATTTGACATTTCTAGGTATTTTGACCAATCGTGTATTTGCATACTGTAATGGCCACAAATTGTAATGGCCACCAGCGCTAAAATCGAATTATTTCTCTTGTAGAATCGTCAGCTTGGCTGCCATTGGTTGTTTGAGTTAATCCTTCCGTTGACTTATCTTGATGAAAATCAAGAGCCGCGAAAAGGGTTTCCAACACAAATAATCAACAGCGTTTAAAAGAAAACTCAATATTTATTTAACTTTGAATTATTATTCCTTTGATAATTGTTCACAGTTTACAGTTTTCGACAGACCTTCTATTGGTAGTATTCTGAACACACGTTCTCGAAGAAAATGAATCACAATTCTCATTTCTATTTAACACTCTCGGGGGAAAACAGTCAAACCCTCGGCGAGAGCGAAAATCGTAGTGGGAGCTGCGCCACGTATTTTACTCTATCCAGTTAAAAACTAGGATAGAAAAATCGTCGTCACTTTTAACCAATAGTAAAACAGGTCAAAGTATGAAATCTACGCCTCCCCGGTCTCTCAGGTCCGAACTTGTCTCCAACAAGTCCCGACATGCAACCCGCGAACGGTCTCACGATTCGAAACTTCATTAACTCTGTGACATATTTATGAGTGCCGAGCTCGTACCTTCAAAGGTTCCCGCCACGACAGCCTGGCGCCGACACCCTTTGAACTCTAGCGGCTTTTAGCTTTTTCGCTCGCTTCTGTTTACTTACAATCTAAATCACACATTACTTATTTCTAGTACACTCGAACCTCCTCTAGTTTGTCAATTAAATTCTACGCATAATTATAAGTAATACACATTTCTTATATCCTTCAAATTAAGAGGGTCTTATCAACAGTATTCAAAGTTATCAAAGTTCTATCAGTTTTACGTCTATTCTTTGAATTTCGTTCGCGCCAAGATTCAAACCGGCGGCCATGCTTTATTCAGCGCCATATAACAAATCATAATACGCAAGTCAACATACACCATTTACACATACCCAAAATGTGCGCGAAGTACACGTTTTGAGAGCTTGGTGCGCGTGTTTCATGGTTATATTCATACAAATTTCTATGAATAATGTATTTTTTCAATTAAATAGCTACTACATCTTGAAAAAACTTGAATAGTTCATAATAGTATCATTCATTGTTTAAAAAATTTACTTTTGAAACCTGAAGATATTCTGAGAAAATCTGAAGAAATTTTTTGAATTTGAAGATTTTCTGACAAACAAGTGCTGCAGAATATAAATATTGTTTTTTTTTCAATTTTAGACATTAACTGTTGCAATATTGCATTATTTGAAACGAAACCTATTGGATATATACATGAATGCAATTTTCAGCGAAACAGGCTTGGTAAGTGGTGACACAAATTTCAGAAAAAGGAAAGACCGTGAGTCCCATTTCCTTTTTGGCCTAAAAAGCAACTGCACAAATTTTGTTCTCGATCAAAAACAAAAAAATGTTCTATAGAATTCTGCCAAAATTGTACGGCGAACCTAAATAACAAGTTTGTCTTGATTTACTTCAAAATTGTTGGTTTCATTGAAAAAGTGTTTGAATAAAAGTTGTATATCGCCATGAAATACATATTTTTTGTAGTAATAATTTTTTCATTGAAACAGACCTTTTCGAGAAAAATCGAAGATTTTTTTATCTATCGCTTCAGTCTGTGATTGAGGATTTATTTTGGCACGTGTAAATAAATAATTGTTTTCTCTACATCAATTTTATATATGCTATACTATGTTGAAATTCCCATTTCTATACGTTGGTTTGGGACAAATTACAAAATGTCCTCTTTTCATAACCCGGGAATTTGAAATTGCCTTATCACTAAACACCCTGTTACATGCATTCAATTATTTTTTACCTATACAGCTGCACTGCATAGTTAGACAATTATATCTATACTATTAAAGCTACTTAATTTATACAGTGCGAATAAATATATTTATTTATTTATATGTTTAATATATGGTGTAATTGCATTTTTTACAGATTACTATTTACAGATGACCTCAACGAGATATGCATCTTTTGTATTAGGAATTATAATATCTTCTGTAACATGGGCTTTCAGTTTATACTTGTATTCAAAGCTTTCACAAAATGTTAATACAGAAAGTCCGACGATTATTGGAACAGAGTTGGGTAAATCGTATGCTCCAAGGGCTGTAGATGAGCAAGCAATACAGTCTAACAAATATGGGTTACAGAATTTCGAAGAAAAAGCAGGAGCCAATTGGAATTCAATAGATACTGATAGAGGGAATCAGGTCTTCCAAAATAGTAAAAATTTAATTAAGCAACTCCAACCTGTCCCTATCAAATCAGCAATCACTCTGGATTCAGGTATACTTAAATTTTATATTCAATATATGAATAATACTGTTCCTTTTTCGGTCATTTTCCTTTAGAATAATCTTTAAAAAAATATATAGGATTAGACGAAGTGGGATTAGTGAGGAATATGGAAGATCAGTGGAAGCGTGATGATGGCTATAAACGCTATGCTTTTAATGTACTAGTGTCTGAAAATCTGGATTTACATCGAGACTTGCCTGATACGAGAAACAAACTTTGTAACGAACAAACTTACCCCGATCGTTTACCAAATGCTAGCATTATTATATGTTTCTACAACGAGCACTTCACAACTTTGTTGAGATCACTGCATTCTTTAATAGACAAAACTCCTGATCAGTATTTGCATGAGATTATTTTAATTAATGATCATAGTGACAATAATACTTTACATGAACGAGTTGATAAGTACGTACAAGGTAATTTGAAAAGAAAAGTTAAATATTTCAAATTAGAGAAAAGAGAAGGTTTAATTAGAGCCAGGATGTTTGGAGCGAAACAAGCCACCGGAAAGGTGCTAGTCTTCCTTGATAGCCACATTGAAGTAAATCAATTGTGGTTAGAACCTCTTCTGACAAGAGTAGCATATTCTAAGACAATTGTAGCAGTACCTGTGATAGACATAATCAACGCTGACACATTTCAATACACTGCCAGTCCTTTGGTTAGAGGAGGATTTAATTGGGGACTTCATTTCAAATGGGATAATTTGCCCATCGGAACATTATCCCATGATGAAGATTTTGTAAAACCTATTAAGTAGGTAAATCAGATTTCAATTGATCTAAACACTATACTATTTGCTCACTTTGTCTTTTATATGCAACAGATCACCAACAATGGCTGGAGGCCTTTTTGCAATGGATCGATTATATTTTTTTGAGATGGGAGAATATGATTCTGGTATGGACATTTGGGGTGGGGAAAACTTGGAAATATCGTTTAGGGTAAGTAGAAAAAATGCTGATAAAATTAATTTTTTTTTCTCAATAAAGAATGCACTCATTAATTGATTACCATATTGAAGTATACAACTTTCCAATTAACCTTGCATTTCAGGTCTGGATGTGCGGTGGAAGTATAGAAATAATACCTTGTTCTCGTGTTGGCCATGTTTTCCGAAAGCGAAGACCTTATGGTGACCATGATGAGCGAGACACAATGTTAAAGAATTCAATGCGTGTAGCACATGTGTGGATGGATAGTTTTAAAAATTACTATTTAAAGGATATAAAGAAAATTGATTACGGCGATGTTTCCGAAAGAATAGCTTTAAGAAAACATCTGAATTGCAAGGACTTTTCATGGTATTTGAATACAGTTTATCCAGAATTGATATTACCCGATGACAACGAAAAAAAATTGAAAGCAAAATGGGCGAAAATGAATCAAAGACCAGTCCAACCCTGGCACTCTAAAAAGAGAAATTACACAGATCAGTTTCAAATAAGACTTGCCAATACTTTCATGTGTATTCAAAGTGAGAAGGATATCAAAACAAGAGGAACTAAATTAATTTTGGCGTCATGTTTACGCACTAAACAACAGGTAACTTTATTGAATGCATACCTATTGCACCTACACTTTATCTTCTTTTGTAAGTTTCAATTTGTACACCCATTTATTTTAATTTTTACTAGATGTGGTTTGAAACTGACAAGAAAGAATTGATTCTTGGACAAATGCTTTGTCTAGAAGGTAGCGAGAAGAAGCCAACACTCGGAAAGTGCCATGAAATGGGTGGAAATCAGGAATGGCATCATAAAGGATCGGTAGGTATTTTTAATTGTACTCAAATAATTTCATAAATACTCGCATGTAAGATTTTTTTTTTTTTATTTTTGGTTTTATTTGCAGCAAGGAACTGCGATTTACAATTTGGCCACAGGAACATGCTTGGGTGCATTGCATGTAAATAAAGGTGCTCAGATAATTATGGATTTGTGTACAAAATACAACAAATCGTTGATTAGTTGGAATCTCATTCGCTCAATACTTCCAGGTAACGAAATTAGATGATATAAAAGATCAAAATGTAGGATAATAGATTACACCTATTGAGACTTCTTTTTGTCTCGACTTAATTTAACTTTTATTACATCCTATTTTTATAGAAAAAAAAAATTATTCCCATGACATTTATTGTGCAGTGCGCAGTATTAGTACTTTTTTAAATCTCAACGTTTCTACTGATGTTTTCTTTTGAAAAATTACTGAATTATGTGTAAAAAAAAGGACGTTTGCGAATTTTGTACTTTGTTTATTGAAAATTATATTTGTTACTGAAACTTTATTTGGAGTATCTTCTCAATGCTCACCTTCAATAAATTAGAAAAGTATGATTTTTTTCCCTGTACGGCAGAAGCTTTTATTTCAGTTTTGAAGGACTTTACAAGTTCCCGAATTCCTTCTTAGTAAATTTCACTTTTATGACAATTAATGTAATCCATTTTGCTGTTTGTCTGCGGCGTAATGCTTGATGAATCGCGCTGAAGGGTCGGATATGCCTTCAATCCATTTAGGCATCCAGAAATAGGGAATGAGACTCTTTCCTTGATTTTCAAAATGTTTCTCAAAAACTTTTCTGTAGAAAAAAAAAGATTCAGATCACTCACTCTCAGAAAAAAATACTTCAACATCTATGATCATAAAATTTAAGAAATTAAATTTAGAATAAATCAAAACTTAAAATTCTTCTTTCACGTCCAACATTGAAATTTAACTACAAAATTCATGGCAATTAAAAAAAATTAGAATCCAACGATTGAATTTGGACAAGACACTTTTAAATTCAAATTTAAAAAACGCCCTTTTCAAGACAATAAAAACAAATTTTTCAACAAGTCAAAACCCATGATGAAACTCATAAAAAGAGACGAGAGGAAAAAAGAAGAAAGAGGATTTGCAGGTTGCCTTCTTTTTCTTTTAAATTGAACGGAGAAATTTAAGAGTGTGTAGTCCAAATTTGATCGTTGAATTCTTGGTTTTGTTCAATTTCCAAGAATTTCATAGCAGGGCCGCCGAGAGCAAATCCGGGCCCGAGGGTAACCCTGCACGGGCCCCCTTTCCCCCTCCCCCTAACAATTGTAAAATTGAAAATTATGTAGGATGGTAATGAATGAAGATTTACGGGCCCCTTCGAAGAACTGCGGGCCCGGGGGAATCCCCCCGTTACCCCCCTGTCGTCGGCCCTATTTCCTAGTTATCTATGATCTTCGTAATTTTCACTCACCTGTAGTAAAGAGCTTCTTTCGTTTTTGGTGTGCAATGTGGATATTTGGTTTGTGCTTCTTCCAATTCGTTGTTGTTTACACGGTTTTGAACAATATCCTGAATAATTTGGAACAAAGATTTTTTAATGGAAGTAACACCATCACTGAATGCTTCCTTATGTCTCCACAAGACATTTTTAGGTAGAAGATCCGTCTCATCATATGCAGATCGAAGCAGGTGTTTTTCAACTCCGTCTGATGAAAAATATATCGCAATGATTTACATAGCATTTAACCCACTTAGATTGTCAAGTACAATTCATATTTTGATTTACACTATTACGTACTTTGTGGTTGTCGAGCGGTTGCTTCTAGTGACAGAAAATAATGAGTGAACTGAAGATCCAGGAATGGAGCTCGAAGTTCTAAGCTGAATGCACTAGTTGATCTATCAGCTCTTAAACCATCATATAAATAGATATCCTTCAATAACCGTAGTGATTCTTCATGAGCTGCGACAGCATTAGGTGCATTTTTGAAATATATATACCCTTGAGCCAATTCATCCGCACCCTCTCCACTAAAAACTACCGTTGTATCCGTGTTCTTTTTAACGTACCTCGATATTAAGTACATGCTAGAAAAATTAAGTTAATTAAAAATGGGAAAAAGCGAAATTTTAATCTATGCACGCTAAAGTATTTGTTAGTACAGTTGAAAATATACTCCTTCTTACCCAATAGATGCTCGAATAGTTGTAATATCAAAGGTCTCCAGTTGATAAATAAGGTCATCCAAAACATCTTCGATATCTTTTTCAGTAAAAATAATTTCATGGTGTTCAGTACCGATATGATCTGCGACCTAATGGAATTTTTTAGAATTTATGCTATTCAATTACTCAGTCTGACTTTTTCCATTAAGGTGAAGCTACAGCTTTTACCTGTCTCGCAGCCAAAATGTCCGGACTGTCACCCATACCAATCGCGAAAGTTTGTATTTTGTAGGGTAAATCCATTTTTTTGGCTTCTTTGGCAAGTAAAGCTGCTACTAAACTAGAATCCAGTCCACCTGATAAAAAACAGCCTATTCGTCTTTCAGACATTAAACGTTTCTGAATGGCACCTAAGAATAATTTTCTTATATTTCCAGTGATATCCTTCGAATCGAGATCTGAAAGAGTTATTTAATTCTTTAATATGTGTAGAATCTCGGGATAAATAAGTTTACAAAAAATGTACTGAATAAGAAATAGTCAGCGTTTAAAAAGTATAATACAATAACTTAACATACCGGTCCAGTTTACAAACGTAGGAAAACTGGGTTTATCTCCAGGTTTGTGATATTGTACACTCCTGAGGAAAGTTGCTTTTCCGTTTTCAGATATTTCGTATTCTTCATAATGACCAGGAGGAAAGGGTTGCAATGTCCAGTCACTTGAAAATTGGTTCGTTATTCCAATTAAGCCCTGCAAATTTGCGTTAGGGTGAGGTTAATCTAGCTTTTCGTAAAAGGAAACAAAAGAACACTGTTGAAATTTGCTTGAATAATAGGATTACTTTGCATTCTGAACTGACGCCCAAACGTCCTTTGCTGTCGCGCAATATAAAGAGTGGCCTTACACCGTAAGGATCTCTTGCGATTAAAACTTTTCTTCTTTTTACGTCCAATATACAAAATGCAAATACACCGTCCAATGAGCGTGCAACATTTTCTGCACCAGCGGTTGTATAAAGATGTAAGATCGCTTCTACATCACATTTTGTCGTGTAATCAAAGTTATTATCCTTTCCTAACTAAAATTAATATTAGTAACACATTTTATTGAATTTTATACATATTTTAATAAATGAATATGTATAGAAACTCACTATTATTCAAATTTAAAAATAATTGCACAACAGATAAAAAAGTTTACTAGTGATGTTGTCCTTTACGTACACATATTTTACCTTCTTGAAATTGTAGATCTCTCCATTGCATAACAGAAACAGTTCGGGATATGCACATAAACGCATCGGTTGCATACCGCAAAGTCCATCAACGATAGACAATCTATGAAAGCCAAGATATCCATCCTGAAGTACAGAAAAAAATTTGCATGGAAGACTGTTATTTAAATGCTCGAAACCGTAGTTTGTGAAGAACATGACATACATTTTCATTTTATAAAAAATATCTTGTAAGAATAATATATTAATTACCATCTGTGGCTTAATATACTATCCGAAAAAGTAAAAAATGTAGGTAACTTTATTGACAATATTTTTTATTTCATCAACTGTTATTACCTTGATACGACTGTCGTATTCGACTTTGAACGCATCCGGGCCCCGATGAGATATTTTAGAAAAGCTATTACATACGCACGCGAGAGTTTCACTCTCCAAACCGAAAAGAGCCCAAATTCCACACATGTTTCAGAATCCCAGTAGTAGATTCCAGATTAAAAAATGGTTTTTAGCTGATTACACATCTTCTAGGTCCTGTTTAATATCAAATTATAATTATATCAATAAGGAATTGGAAAATATATTATTTAATCAAAGGAGTCGGTAAAAATATAATTAATTACAACTTGGAAAAATGTTCTGCTATTACTCAATACATAATTTTTTTAATAACAAACAATAACTGCAGGTAAAGATTATTACGGTGAAGTCTAAGTTAATTGTTAGAGTAAAAAATGGGCATCTGTTTATTAAAATCGGATGATTGTTAAAGATTAATCTTAGAAAAAAACTGTACAAAAATTTAATATATTCATTGTTATTATAAAAATCATTTTGTTGTAATTTTTTTTCCTGTTTTGATTTTGCTCTTAAAATACAGAGGAATTGAAACTTAAGTACATACTTCTATGAATAAAAATCTTTAGCTTTTTAAAAGATTTTTTTTCGAAATCCAGTAGATATGTATTCTAAAAACAAAATTGGTTGCTCCTATTTTGAAACCAAGAATGTCTAGGCTAAAACTTAAGTTTAGAAAACAGCGCGAATGGTCAAGAGTTTATTTAAAAGTTTTTCTAGCTTAATTAAACTTTATAAAACAATATAATATCACGAACACTTCATGATATATATATATATATATATATTATACTCACACGTAAATTGTTGAAAATAATGATGAAACACTGAAAAACTCGTACAAACTGGTACACATTGAACAGATGTTCAACTATTTTAAATCATCAGCACAATTTTTAACACAGTGGAAAACTTTTTATATCCCATCCACGTGTAGCGCGGACGTATGCAATCGTATGCAGCCTACTTCGTAACTAACGTGGTAATTAAACAAACACTACTAGAAAAGTAGACAAAGAGGCATATAGCATGACAGGGATAAATCTCCATCTTGATATTCTCCTCCAGTCTCCTCCAACGACGATCAGCAGCTAAATTAATTCAACTTTTTCATTGGTTGTCCTACCAAAATGGCGGACACTCCATATCGTGCACAGAAGTGAAGTCAGCTGATAGTGAGAGGTCTTCATCGCTACTGCATAGGTATGTCAAAGATATTCTAGGGTACCTTTTCATTGGGGATTTTATACGTGATACAAACGAATAATTTTTTCACATCTTGTTCATATCTGAGGCTCTATTCTCGAGTTTTTTTCGTATACGAATCTTGCGACTTTCGAATGACTTTCAATGAACCTTGTAATGGTGTATGTTGAGTTGGGTACTAAGATTTGTTAGATGGCGCTGAATAAAGCATGGCCGCCGGTTTGAATCTTGGCGCGAACAAAATTCAAAGAATAGACGCAAAAC
>JAUMHM010000031.1:43711073-43747002 GCA_032362435.1 Melikaiella ostensackeni | reverse complement strand
ATTAATTTTATTCCTAAACACTAAGGTGAGTACTTTGTATCTTGTAGGTTATGATCGCAAATAAAAATACTGTTTTTTTTCTTTAACTTTCAATATAATGTATATAAAAATTTAATTATTAATTTACATCTAGTAGTAATTTGCGTGATTTAATTATATATGTATATACATATATGTAAATTGTGTATACCTACTCATGTATAAATGTATTTAAAAAAGTTTTCTAAATAATTTAAAATAAATAATTGAAATAAAATATTTTAAAGTTCAATGCCAGGTGAGTGAAAAATAAATTTGAAATATGCCTTTATTTGAATCTAAAATTGGAAGCATGAAAAGGTATTTTGTTATTTTAAATGATTTAAGGTTTAATGTTAATTTAGTGTTAATTCAGTAGTGAATATTGTGTAATCGTCGTATTTTACAGACTTTATTTATTATTATTCAAGCTGACAGAATGAGCAGGAACAAAAATCCTTTTCCTCAAAAGTTTCCTCATACACATCGTCTATTTCTTTCTTCTCCTCCTCCTTTTTGGAATATAACCTATACGATACACAGTACTTAACTTAATGTTTAAATGTCACATTCATTGAAATGTTATTTAAAATAACTTAGCACACTACTATTATTTTTAAAATATTACTTAATAAATGCAACAGATTTTCAATGTAATTTGTCAATCATACCCTAATCATAGGGTATGTCCTAACAACTAAACCACTTGACTCTATAAAAAAACTTTCCTGATGGAGATATTTGAGCCTGACCGCGTTTTGCCAACTTTTACCGTCATGACCGGACATTACCGGTCAGGTCAGGTGTTACCACAGTCAAGCCGAGCAGTGGCCATCAATATTTATGCCCCGTGTATTTTATTTACCACAAACATAATACTAATGCAGATATGAACTCGATGTGAAAAAACACTTGTTTGAATCTATTAAAAATATTATATTTATTTAAAATACCCAATGAAAACGTGCCCCAAGCCTAGATGCGGCACCTTGCTACCAAACCTGTAATAGGTTCCAAGAATTTAAAGAATGCTATTGGTCAAAAAGAGATTGAGATATCTTTGTCTCTCTCCAACCAACAGCATTCTTTTAGGGGCCGTCCATATATGACGTGGACAGTGGCTTACCACTTCTTGACCCTCGCCCCCCCCTTGTGGACAGACGTGTACTTTTGATATCCCCCCCCCCAGGCTGTTCTGTCCAAGTGGATATAAACGGTCCCCTAGTTCGTGGAACTTATTATAGGTTCGCTAGTGAGGTGCCGCATTTAGCCCTAGAGTGCCTTTTCACAGAGACCTGTTTTTAATTAATCGTTGAATTAATTTGACAATTCGAGTTCGGATCTAGTTTCTCGACTAATCAGATTTGCCATAAGTCAGGCCTCGCCAACAAGGGGAAATCGGAACATTTTTCGCACGGAACAGATGTGACGTTTCCACCACCACGACTCCTCATTCAGCACGGAAAAATTCTGTCTCACTCTTACAGCTGAGTGTGAAGTTGTAATGGTGGAAAGGCCACATCTGTTCCGTGAGTAAAAATGTTCCGATTTCTCCTTGTTGGCTAGGCCTCCCATAAACCAACATAATAACTAGAATTAAATCAAATAAAAAATATTAATTCATTGATTATTTCAAAACAGGCCTCCGTGAAAAGGTACTTTCATAGCATTTTCCACTGATTACACTTTTCTTACACTTTGTGTAGATTTTACACCAATCCTGAATCTCCTTTTCGTCAATCTAACCTCACAAAAATTGTACTCCTACAGTGGATATGCGAAGGACCAATGACCATTGATTTCGGTACACGAGCTCCATGAGAACGTATAGTAGAAGCCAGCAAAAATATACGTCTTTCGCAAATCCGGTGAAGAAATGAGCTTTTTTGAGGTTAGATTGCTAATAAGGATATTCAGGATTGGTGTAAAAGCTACATTAAGTTTAAGGGAAGTGTGACCAGTGTAAAATGATATTAGAATATCTTTGGGGATGTATACGTTTTGCTGTAGTTTTGCAATGGGTTTCAGTGGGTTTTTCTGACTGACCATGGTCATTTTTTTTTATTAAATTTTCATAAATTTCTGAAAAAAGTTGCTCGAGGAAATACACCAGTAGGGAACTTTTTCACTGGGATGAAAGTTGTGATACAAAGTAACGCTTTTTTCTCATCGAGTTCCAATCTACGTTATTATTGGGATCATGTCCATGTATTTCACTTGCCATGAACTCACTAATATCGAAGATATGTAGTCGATACGAAAAAAATTACTATGCATCACGAATTCCATCCCAATTCAAACGTACCCTAAGGGTACCTTTTCATTAAGAGTTTTATAAATTAATTTTTTTCACATCGAGTTCATACCTACATTACTATTATGTTTGTGGCTCATAAAGTACATGGGCATAAAGGCACTAGTCACGTAGATATGAACTCGATGAGAAAAGATATTCGTTTGCATTACCCTTAAAATTGCCAATGAAAATGTACCTAAGTTTCCATGTGTTTCTAGGAATCAGTCGAGAAAATACCGGAAGCTTACCGGTTTTTCTCATATTTTCTGACGTAAATATACCGCCATTAGAACTCAATACTGCGTAACCTCTATTGTTAAGGATCTTGTTTTTGTGCTGGACGAATCTGCAGGGGTGGGAAAGTAAAATTGTACCTGCAGTCTTATTTATGTTCTTTGTTCTGTCCAGAATGCAAATTGAGTGGGAGTGGGAGTTTAAACGTAAAATACGTCTTTTTTCCATGTGAAACATTGTATTTGACGTAAAAAAATATCCTTAGTGCGCGCGTTCACACTGTACACAGGCATACTTTAAGAAAGTTTGCCACGGTAGGGATTCCATAACGACTGTGCAAAACGCACTAAACACTTTTTGCTTGACAGATGATTGAGAGACGACGGCAGTCTGCTGCATAGATTGCATTTAGGTAGGAAACACGAGAAATCGTATGTCGTATGTAACCAATCAAACTTGCGGCTGACAAGAGCGGCGGAACATAAAGTGGTTAATTTGCACCATGGGACTGGCCTCCGACCTATGGTAGAAAAGAGGCGAGCTGGCGAGTAGCAAATAGCGAGGTACATTTCATACATTATAACGTTAGTAGTTCAGTGTATGTAGATCACATTTTTGACATTTCTTACATCTTTATAGATATAGTGAATTTTTATTCTCCACTAACAATTTCCTAAAACCGTTATCCGGAGAATAAACATTTCAATCGACGCAGTTTTCTTTTGCAGTGAACGGATAGAGAAAATCTTGCATTAAGTATCAGTGATTAGTCCGTGATCGGTTTGCTTCGTGCAAGCGGTTTTGTTAAGGTTGCGTTCACTCCAATCAGCTGGTCTTGTCGTATGCCGCAATCACGTTTGAGCGCCTGAAAGAAACAGAACAAGCAGTCTGCACTTCTCTGGTCTCAAAGGAAAAAATGTTTGTGAGATTCCAATTTGCAAATATCTGCGAGTTTTTATCTCATTATCGTCTAAAAGTACCCATGGAAACAAATAGTTTGGCATCTAGCTTCGAGATCCTAGCTCCCGCTCGATCGGGTGGGTTTGGCAAACAATGACGTGCTTCCAGGACACAAAATCACTACACAAAACAAGTAGTTACCCTCTGCGTTCTGTCAAGGAAAATTTAAAAGCCGGTAAGACTCTTAGCTGACATTCAAACTTTTAAATATAAAGATTTTTACAATCTGTCTGCGATAATATTGTACCCACTTAGTTTCAATTTTGTTTTTGAGTATGTTGTGTAGGTCTTGTTATGCTAACTTTGTTTTTTTCAAAATGATTAATATTTTTACGACGAATGAGATTCAACTCCGCGGCCAACGCAATACGAAGCTTTTTGTTGTTTGTCAGGAATAATTAAGTGCAAATTCCTAAGAATGATTTAACGTCTTTTTATAAGTGTTCTTCAAGGTCATTCTTTGCGCCAAATGTTTCAGTCTCTTTTTTTCGCAGATAGGAGTGTATTTGTAAATGTAAAAGGCACAAAAGTGTATAAATTTATATGGATCACTGCAAGAATAAACAATTTTTTATCCTTATAAGAGTTTCCATATATGTGACGAGAATGCGAAAATGTAGACTCCATGATACACGGGATTGAGAATTGCAGTAAGTTAGTCGGAAATGTAGCAAGCGCAAGTGCATAATAGAGAAAGGTTAAAGTTAACATTCATTCACTCACGTAACTACTCGAATAATCATTTCTGATCTTGAATGTTATTTCATTTGGCATTCTTTTATGTTTCTTTTTGGTAAACCTCTGATAACCATTATTACTTCGATTATTTCGAATTTGAATGATTCACGTAAGTCCGGCTGTTATTTCACAATGAGATACAACAATTATATTTTCTAGCCCGAGGAAGAAGACAGTTTTATATAAACAATAACATGAGATTTATTCTTCTCGTAATCTATTCGATATTTGTGTTGCCACTTCTGAGAATCTCTTACTTGTTTTGTGTTTTGAAATTTTCTCATAGAACTAAGTTTTGAAGTTTTCGCGAATTTGATCAAATTCTCAAATAAAAATTCGGGCTAACGAAAATTATAGGTGCGGTGCATGGCGACTTGGTAAATGATAAAATTTTTGAAAAAGGGACAATATAAGATTATTTCTAACAAGAATATAATCTCCTAAGATATATCTTATCTTGTATTATCAATAAGATTGCTCGGCAACTAATCAGAATTATTCAAAATGGATTCATATATAGTAATGATTGCAAAGGAGAATCTCTTATACATATTGCTTAGATTTTTCTTTATATTATATCTTGATAGGAATTTTTTTATGTAGTAAAGTTTACTGTATAACTGACTAGTTGACAAAATAAAGTAGAACTAATTATTATAAATTTAATTAGATGATAATATATTTTCAGGATAAAAATGGAGAGTTCCAGTGATGAAAAGCAAAATGAGTCCGACGAGTGCGACGAAAGAAGCGAGAAGCATGAGGGATCGGGGACTGAGTCGAATAGTAAAAATATCTCGCAAACGAGTCTAGAAAAAATAGAATATATAGAAAACGTAAACAATTGTCAAACTAAAACGACTGATCCTTCAGCCATGGTTGTGGAAAGCTTGAATATTGAGCGAGGACTTTCTCAAGATGAACCTGAGGAGGATGAGGAAAGAAATTCAGATGAAGATGAGTCGCATAATAATGAAAATAAGGTAGAGGACGAATCTGTAACAAGCTCATCATCTACTTCCTCTGACGAAGAATCAGAAACAAGTTCAGATGACAAAACTGAGCCTTCCAAAGCGGATGGAGCAGCTCAAGTATTGCTAATCGCTGAAAGTCAGAGAGTTGAAGAACAACAACACGTTACAAAAAATGACGATACTACAGACGATAGTGACATCGAAGATGATTTGGTGTCTGCTATTAATTACAACACCATTACTTCTTTGGCCGCTTTAAAGGATATGCTCCAATCGTCTGGTGAAGATTCTGAAGGAGTTGACAGTTTCTTTCACCATTACTTTTTATCCCACGTCAATCGATTACCATCCAGGAACCAAACACATAGTCCTTATCCCTGGGGAAGGAGATTGTCAGAGTGCCGAGAAGAAGATGAATACGAGACAGAAGAAGGTATGTCAATAATAACTGAATAAATTATGTTTATCTGATTAAAACTATGTTAGAGTTCAAACTTTTGGTGTAATTGTTTTTATGTGCTTTATAGGAAAGTATCCTGAAACTTTGGACGAAAAACAATCGGGCATTAAACAGAACAAGAATGAATTGTTAACTACTCAAGAGTCCCAAGATCAGACGTCTGAGAGTATTCCTTCCAAAACCTCAAGCCCCTCCTCTTCGGAAAAATCGAGCTCCGAAAAAATTGATCAGAAGTCGAATCCGACCACTTCCAGTATTTCTGAATCGAGACCACTTCCAGCTACTTCAAGATTCACTACTTCAACAGTAACTTCACCAACTGCCACGAAACCCCCCTTACGACGGAGACACACTGCTGGTCCCGGAATGACATTTCCAGCAACCGATCCTCCGACATATTCGAGCAGTATGACGTTTTCAAAAATAAGTCCTTTACCGAGTCCTCATCTCGATAAAAGATTTTTCGATTCAAGTCTGATTGAGATGAAAAGTCAGGCTAGCAGTTCTAGCACTCTGGACTATGATTCCACAGAGGAGATCTGGGTACGCCGACTTGATTTGGTGCATGACAAAAAACGAAAGGTATGTACATTTTATTGCATCTCCTATAAGTATTTTTTATATTACAGAATTATTTCAAAGATTTACTAAATTATTAATTATTATTAATTAATACGTTTTATTTTAAATAGAATA
Organism: Melikaiella ostensackeni; assembly: GCA_032362435.1. Taxonomy (NCBI): domain Eukaryota; kingdom Metazoa; phylum Arthropoda; class Insecta; order Hymenoptera; family Cynipidae; genus Melikaiella; species Melikaiella ostensackeni. Next base: position 43,740,626 of record JAUMHM010000031.1, on the reverse strand, counting down.
TTTTTCAAAGCAAAGAAATGTTTGATTAAGAATACATTTTTAGAGAATTAATATATCCCAGAGGTAGTATCATCCAAGTATTCCGATATCTGATCTCATTCACTGATTGAAACCGACTTATCAGAAGCATTGCGATATACTTAATAAAAAGTTTATATCTGAAGGTGCCTGTCAATGAATTATTGACTCATGTCATCATGTGCATGTGAAGTTTATCAATTTGTTGCCGTAGTTTCGGTTTTGCTCTTCGATTACTTATTTGACTATATCTAACGTTTTTTCTTGTTTGTATTTTATTAATATGTCGTGATATATATAGTTACACATTAATAATGTCATTGGAATCGAGCGAAAAGGCCAGAAAATATTCCTTAGTATCTTACTTTGATCGAACAACTGTCGGTAAAGGTCGAAAATATTCCTTAGTACCCTATTTGGATCGTTGTTGGGAATATTCCGGAACGTATAAGGTTTGTTTTTAAATGCTCAATCTTATTTGTATCCTAGAATATTCTCTTATTTAGTTCATTCTTCAAAATGGAAATGTAACTATATATCGGGTACATAAAAGCTTGATATGCACAATGTAAGGCTTCGCTTTTTTTAAGCAAAATATATAGTACAAAAGTGTTTAAGAAATATACATAAAGCACGTTTACATAAAGTGTGAAAGAAAAATCGATCCGGATGTAGAAAATAAAAAATATTTAGTAAGAATTGAAGTTCATATGGATAAAAATATAACTCCCTTATGATTCATATTCAGTATATTGAGATTAGAAACTATGAAGTTGTCTAAATAAAGTTCTTATTACATGTATGTATGTCAATTATTATATCATCTTTTAGTTTCTGAATATTTCTTTATTCCAGGAACTTGGATCGCAGCCTTTACCAACAATCGTGACCGAGGATGTGGATAATCATTCAAGTCATTCCTTGCAAGAGCAAGGGCATCGACCCCGAGCAGGTAATTAATTTCAATTTATAGGTGAAAGTAAAATACTGTTCTTAACCGTGTGGCTTGACAATATCTTGTTAGATAGATATACATTTAATGAAAATACGTCTGAATTTTTTCTTTGTATTCTATTAATAATGAAGCTACCATCAAATAAAAAAAGAACCACGACATCAATGTGAATATTTTTCAATCAAATTTTAACAAGTATTTATGACCACGTTTCAGGCACTTGGGGTTCTCATTCGCGGAACATTAAGAAGGCATCCTCGGGAAGTGCTCCCAGTTCAGGAAAATCAACGCCTCTACCACAACAAATGGAATCTGCATCGAGTTCTTCGAGTTCTAGCAAAGGTGGCAAAAAAGTTTCGGGTACACGATCCGGTTCTACTAGTCGTAGCAATAGTGCTGAACGTAGAAGAAGTGGTGGTGACGAGACTGCTAGTCCAACAAGAAAGTCTGCACTTTTTGATGCTTTTCGACCAAGGAGTAAATCAGATGCTAGCAAAACTAGAAAGCCCAGTATTATAGCAAATATGAAGAACGCTGTGCAGGTAAATTACATGTCTGAAATCTTCGGTAAGCTAGTTTCGCGAATTAGCGCAAGGAAAGGGGGTAGAATTTTTGAGATGCATTTTAATTTGTGCATAAAAGTGATTTGCAGATTTTTTTGTAGAGTTTAAAACAAATGGTGAATAATAAAAATAAATATTTATCGGGCACAAAGAGTTTTAGATGGAATTTTCGTCATGAGTAAAAAAACACGTTTCCGATTGAAACGGTTTTTATTTTTAAAAAAACATTTATTTTACTATATCTTGTAAGTTTCAACACGTAGTAAGCTTAAATCAATTTTAATTAATGTATAGGTGACGTTCCGCGAAGAAAAGGCCGTAACGGAGTGAAGGGAAATTTTACAGGCGGCGCGATTAAAAGAAGAGGCGCACTTGCATTGAAATACACGGTTCACGCCTCTCTTTGCAGTTTAATAATAATTCGAATTTTGCAGATAAAAAAATATTTTTTTATATTATGAAACGGCGACTCAAAAGCTAAATCAATAGCATCGAAAACCTGAAAATCATTTTTTTCCGCCTGAGGGCCCTTTCTTCGCGGAACGTCATATATAACGAAAAATTTTATCCAGAATATGCAAACAATTTGAATAATAGACGTTAGAATTGAAATACGAATTCTAATCTAACTTTTAGGTCACACTTTTTTAAATAGTAAATATTCAATGCAGAACTTGATACTCATTTACTTTGAGTTTGTTTTTGCATCAAAATAAGTTAATTTATGCTCACAATGTGTTGAAAATTACATGGTATAGTAAAAATAATTGTTTTTTCTTAGAGAAAAAAAACAGTCTTAACTAGATTTATCTTTATCTAGGTCTAGATTCTACCCGTTTTGGGTTAACATATTTGATGTTCAACCATAGGACAGCCATCTAGATATTGAATGTTAGTTTCTGTGGATATTGAAGATATGCAACGCAGTGCACGATTATCTCGAATATTTTTTTCAAGAATTTTACGCTATTCAAACAATTTACAGAATTATTATTAATATTTGTGAACAAAATATAAGTAATCATCATTTTTCCACAAATTGGCATAAGACACGAAACGATGTCGAACGCCATTGACTTTTAAGTTTCATCAATGCTCTGAAGGCGATCAACGTATGTATTATTGCCAGAGTTTTGTGGGGCGCTGATCCCAACATTCTGGGTGTGGTATATAGGAATTTAGTCAGGACCTGCCTCGAATGGGGTTCCCCGCTGTCCTCTAGAGTTAGTGATTCGGCCTCGAGCATTTTGGATAAGGTACAGCATAAGGCCCTCAGGGTTGTACTGGGTTGTATGGACTCTACACCGATTCCTGTTCTCCTGTCTGAAGCGAACTATAGCTGGCGTAACAATCTTCTCTCCCCGAAACTGCACTTGCTTACGAAAAGGTGCAGAGCTGTGGAAGTTCGTCAGAGGAGAAGAAGGAGACGGAGAAGGTATCGAGTGTGGTTGGATAAGTCGGGCTTGGTATCTACGTTTGATTCGGTCTGGGGTGTGCATCAAGTCTGTGTGCATTCTGGTCGTCCAGCTTATTTTGGTAGCTAATGGGAGGACCAGTTATATATATCGTTGGTTGATCTGGAGTTGGGTTTGACTATTAAGGGTTCTGAGGACCCCCAGAGGAAGTTTGAGGAGCTAGTTTCTGTGGCCTATCCTGGGGTTTGAAGGATTTTTACCGACGGCTCAGCTAACCCTGAAACGGGTAGAGTGGGATGTGGGTTCTATGTTCAGGGTACAGAATATAGATACGGTCTTCCCTTGCAGGACTACACCTCTGTTTGCCTGGCAGAGCTTCATGAAGTTTACTTAGCGACCAAGTATGTAGCGAGGACTAAGATTTCTAGCTCAATTGTTTGCTCTAATTCACCAACGGCTTTGAATTATATCCTAAACAGATCTTCGGACCGTAACGGACCGATTCTTGACCGGAACATTGGACACCTCCTTGCCAAGTTAAATAGAGCTGGTCGCCCTATCAATTTTATGTGGGTGTCTGCTCATGTGCGCATTTTGGGTAACGAGTGGTTGGACGAATGCGCGAGAGCCACACTCTCTTTTTGAGCTTCAGGGTGCGTATGGGATTTCATAAGGGGCAACTTGTAGACCTTTTTAAGGGGGACTTTGAGTCGTGGTACTTCCGACTTTGACTTTTCTGCCCAGAGGACAGGTCTGTGGGGAGGAAGTATTTTCACAAGGTTACTTATAAAATCCCTCGACCCTGGCACAGGGGTTTCCGGGCCCCTAGAAGATACATAAATCTGATTACGCGGCTTTGAACCACTCATGTTTGTACGGGTAAGCATTTTCTTAAAATTGGCTGGAATCTCCCGTCTGACTGCCCATGTGGCGCGGAAGTCAGAGACCTGCCACTTTTTTTTATCGAGTGTCCCCTTCATTCTGAGGGCCGACCTTCGTTTTTCGGCTTCCTCTCTGGAATATTTCCGGATACCTCTCCTGAGCGAGTAGATTTGAATGTACTAATATTTGATCCGTCCGAGGAGTTTATTGGTGAGATTGGGGAGTTCTTTAAGAAGGGGGACATAATTCTGTAAGTTGTGTCCTGGGTGTGATGCGGGGTCTAGTGTATTCGCGAGCGGTGGTCTTGCTTTGTTCTTTCCTTCCCGTGGACCAGGACTGGGTCTGTCCCGTTGACGACCTGGACCTCGTGACAGCTGTTTCTGGGGATTTTTTGCTTGATGTACTTGGAGTTACACTGAAAAACCCTCATAAGTCGATCCGACTTATGTACTTCCTAGAATTCTGTTAGCTCGCATTCGTAGACGACGGAGTCTAAGGGGATGAGCGGGAGTGGTTGCGAGAGCTGTGGCGTTCAGCAGTTCCGTAGCTATGAAGCGGATAGTCTGAAAACTCGCATGCATTTTTCGCATTTATTTTTAAGTACACGCGGAAAATTCTCTTTTCATTAATTAGTCTTCATTATTAAAAAAGGTCCGTACCTTATGATAACAGAAATCTACATTTGTACAAAATTAAGTTAATTAATATTATGTATTCCTGCTGGAAATAGTTCATACGGCCCTCATTGTTGACATTGGAGTCGCCCCGCCATACGCCCAAGGTCATTTCAGGCAAGAACCAAAGTTGGACCTATATGGGATTTTCAGTGTATATTAACCATGAATTTTTCGTATGCAGTTCTGGCCACTTGCTTACAAGAAGCCACTTGCTTACAAGAAGCCACAAACAAGAAGAAGAAGGATGTTTCAGTCTAACATAAAAATATATTTGAGCCTAATATCTAAAAGAGATAGTAGATGTTTCGTGTTAATGTCTGAATGTTTGTCGGTACTATCTTATATCTTGAATATTTAGGATTGATCATCCATTTTTCTCCGTGCGGGCTTTAAAAAGGGGCCTAAATAATATTTTAATAAGTCACCTGAATATGGCAGAATAATATTACATTCTACGTACTTCAGGTGACTTATTATTCAAATGTTAGTTAGGCCTCTTTTTAACGCGTGGCTCAAATTGTTTTAAATTCCGCAAAACAGTCGTAAAATCACTATTGTATGCAAATTATAATTCATCTTAAAACTTTAGCCCCCTTGCCCAAGCTTACATTTTGACCGCATTAAAATTATAGATGGCGTCTGGCAGTTCTGTGGTTCCCAATGGGTAACACGTTGCAAAAAATATGCTTTACGTTAAAAATTTAATTCAGTATATGTTCAGTCAGTTTGCTCTGAATTATCGCATATTAAAAAACAATTCATTTAAATGGACCGCTAATTATTTAATTCTGTTTTCTACAATGAGAAACAATTTTTATAATTCCATTTACCTTTTCTAACAGTAAGTCACAAAGATAATTTGTATACCAAAGTTTGTTGGATGTACTGTAGGCTGTTACAAACCACGTTACAGATTGTAAATGTCGTTCTAGTTGTCAGTGCAATTGTCACGTGTTACAGCGTTATTATGCACCTTTCGATTAAAATTATCTTTGGCGTTTAGTGTACTGGCCCCTACTAATTAAATATTTCATTTTTTTTGTATTCGGCTCTGCTGTGAACTTAGTCAGCGATATTCGCGTACTATTCTAATGGCCATAATTCGTATAACTCGGAACATTGACCTAGGCGCTATTGACCTTCTAACTTTAAAAAAGTTTTAACAAGTCTCAATGTACTTAATCATTTTTGTAGCACTCGCTGTATAGAAGTACACATGGAAGTTCCTCGTCGGATGTCAATACGGAAAAAGATCATAAGGATCATAGGGATAGCAAAGATCATAGTACAAGATCACGAACTGGATCCGAAAGTAACAGAAATCCAGTTAGCAAAGTCATAGATCTCATCAGGCATCGTAGTCATAGTGCAATAAGTGCGGAGGATAAACGAAAAGCGGTAAGTAAACTTTCTATATTTTGTTTTCAAGGATTTAACATGTTATTTTATTTTCTCGGTATTAAAGTATAATAAAAGCAAAATCTCCGAAGATATATGATGGTGTATAGTATATACCTAATGTAGTATTTGATACGAAGTTCAGTCTTATTAAAGATTTCAGAGACATCCTGTACTATTTGAAAACAGCACAGTAGAACCAAATACATTATGGGAATGGACCTGAGGTTGGCCTTGCTTTCAGTTTCATGTGATGCAATATTCACATAATGATTGTGACGGTCCATAAGCAAAGGGCCTACTTTGTCTGCATGGAGTTACACATGGAGCATATAACCCAATAAATTGCCGAAACTTTAGGCCCAGAACAAACCCGGTAGAGTCTAGGCTAAATAACGAGGCACCGGGGCACTTTTGTATTTGGAACTCTGAAAAGCCGGTTTTCGAGAAAAACGCATTGAAATTGGCGAATGCTTTAACACACGTGTTGAATATTTTCTTCAAACATAAAATTGACCCACTTTCAGACACATGCGCGACATAAGGATAATGTCACCAAATAAGACATAGATTGAAGTATGATTTCCTATCAAAGATCTAAGTCGATATTTTTGATCCTTGTTGACTCTTATTCACAAAAACGCGAATATCTACGAAACTGCGATCTACAACGTGGGCCCAGGTGGGTTCTTTTTCTTATGGACCGTCACATATTATGCAGCAATCTGTATGATATTGTAACATCTGGCGTAGAGATGATGCGAGAATCTTATACGTTTCAGAAATTTACGATTGAAGTGAACCTTGTATAATTAAGAATTATTGTTAATGTTATTATACAAATGTTAAAACTTACTCTTAATTACATTTCTCCAGGTTTATATTATCATTTCTGTTGTGTTTAAACTTTACACTTCTGAACCATATAATTGCTTGAAGTTTGCGCTATTTCGAAAGAATTAATCTGATCGAATTGGAACCAATTATAAACTTTTCCCCGTTTTTGTCGTATGAATCGTGTACAGCTTTAGTGACGTAAACTTCTGAGACCCATTTAACACAAAAATGTTGAAGCATTTGCCCTTGAGATATTTGAATGTGCAAAGCCAGAAAGGCAAAATCAAGAGTACTGATACGTTGTATTACACCGGTGAACGCGGGAATAAGGCGCATCTATCCGCGGATGGAAAGTGAACGGAGCGATAAAGCAGGAATATGAGGCGGCGGTGGAGGAGGAGAACAGAAGCGTAAAAGAGGGGAGGAACAAGAGTAGCACGTTTTCAATTCAGTGACTCGTCGTACTTCCAGTTTCGAGGTTCTCATTTCTAAAATCGGTTTTCATTTTCATTTTCTGCTTATATATTTTTTAAATCTTCAAATCGAGATTCCAATCGAGTCATAATTATTATCATCAATCTAGATTACGAAATACGAATTTGTTGTCGGTGTATGATCTAGTTATTGAGAACAACAAAACATCACCTTTTTTAAAAAAGACAGTAATGCATTTAAGTTCCTTTAACGTGTAGCACAGTTGCTAAGAATGTGATTAACTGTATACGCGACATACGTAACCAAGTACGTAAAAAATAACGACGCTCACGTCGTAAATTGAGTTTATCAGATATTAAAAGTTACCACTTTGTATGTAGGAAGTAAAAAATTAGAGTGTGTTGAATTGTGTTGGCAAATTCAGGTACATTTTTTCCTAAATTGTTGACATTTGAACACTTGATTACATTGAATCTGTATTTGCACTGCTTATCAAGCAGTGGATATACTTTTCTTTTTCTAACGATAGGCAAAGGAGGATGGAGAAGTTTACAAATATAACTGAATATAATCAGATAAGGAAAACGTCATTTGATTAAACAAAAGGTTTTTTCAAAGTACATGTTTGTACTTCTTTTTGAGCTCATATTTTGCACTGTGGTATACTGTAGGTTTATGTTATTGAAAGTTTTATTTCAAGTCTAGCTCAACCGGTAACATGTTATAATTTGAAAGAATAATATATTCATTGTTTTATTTGTAATCAGTCATCTATTTTTAGTCGTATTACGAAGTATGGATCTTTGGGTTTACCAGCAACACGGAGATTGTAATGGAAATAGTCCTTGACTTCTTACCTTAGAGTCAAAGGTGACAACGAAACGAGTGGAAGCATAGATTAACATATGATTATTCTATTTCCGTAAAGCTAACATTTGTCAACGATATGTATTTTCTGAATTTCCTTTTTTGTTTGTATTGTTTCTTCTTATTCTTTATTTGATCACAGTCCGTTTTTATCACTGAATCTACTTCTTTATGAATTAAAGGGTAGCCCTCCATAAAGGAGTAAGGGCCATTTTTACGGGGTTTCCTGAGTGACTAAAAACTTTCTCGAAAATCGAATTTTCAGTGTAGAAAAAAGTGCTTCCGAGGTACATCGGCGCTGAATTGAAAAGTTTGATTCGATATATTAGATTCCGAGAAAATGGAAGGAGAATTTTTTTTCGCTCGAGGCACACGTTTTCTCAACTTTGGTCGGCGCTTTAAACTCTAATTTTCATTTAAAATAATCAAAAGCAAAATAGATTTGTAGCTGTTCAGTTGCAAAAACCTGAAAACAAATTTTTTGAATGACGTTAGAAATCCCTGTTGTCACAGTATGTATTACAGTTTATCTAATTTTTTGAGTCGCTAATGTCATTTTCGAAAAAATGGCCCTTATGGAGAAATGGAGGATTACCTTTAAATTGGGTATTAGAATAATATAATTCGCTTAGGCATACCATGGAGAGTAAACAAATTTAGTAAAACCAGTTCCATTCTTTGTCTCTTCTGCAAAACAGTTTTTGCCCCCAGGCTACACGTTTGTACTGAACCTTCCAATTTAATATAATGACGCACAGAAATAATCAGTTCAAAGAACACATTCTATTCATTTACGACAATGAAGGAAAACATTAGGCTGAAAAACAAGGAACTTTGAAATGCAGTTTAAGGCAATTATAATTTATTTTCAACGGAATTGTATCAACAAACAATAAGACAGTGAATAAGAAACAACTCATCACTATGTCTTCTTATTTTCGATGGATAAAAAGTGGGAAAAAGGATAATGAGTATTTTGCACCAAAGCCTAGAAGTCGATCTCTTGATTCTAAGAGTCTGGAAGCATCCGGTATACGTCTCATCCTACAAAATGTATATATTGTTTATTTAGCTCTCTTTACCTTCCATTTTTATACACATGTAAGGATTTATGACTACAGTACTTGAGTTCATTTTAAGGTGGTTCGCTTAGAAACATATTCTGTTCTAAACCAAAGAAATTAAAAAGTTTCATAGAAGATTGATACTATTTATGTATATGTATGTTAATTAAACTGTGACGTGTAACAGACACCTTTATTGTTTACAGAGAGCAGCAGCTCAACATCAGTCACATCTGGCAGCGCAAAGTGAGTACTTGAGTAATTTATTTTTTACATTTGAATTTGTTAAGAATGCATCAATTAAAATTGCACTTTACTGCAGGAATTTATTATTTATTGTCCAAGGTCAAAATTAATGTAAAAACTTTCTATTAATTTCACCCAGGAAAAAAGAATCGAGTGAATGAAAATTTATTTGAATCAGAAAATTTAAGAATGCCAATTCACATCATTTCAATTGGCCACCATACACCCACCATCGATTCTGGCAAATCTCGTTGAATTATTTTTCTTTTTTTTTTTCATTTTTTTTTTTTTTTTTTTTTTTAATCGGACGAAAAGTTCTTCATGTTTCAGGCACTCAGCAGGTAAATGTCGTTCTGATTAAAGAAACTGAAAAATAATTTAACCAGATTTGCCCGAATTGGTGGCGTCTGTATGATGGCCGATTGCAATGATATGAATCGGCATTCTTAAATTCTCCGATTCAAATAGATTTCAATTCAATTGATTATTTTTTCCTAGGCATTCATACATAAATGTGTATTGTGTATATTGAACTATGCATATTGTCAAGTAATTGACCAATAGTAGAGGTGCATTCTAGCAGTTTTGTTTTAATGTACGAATTGTACAATTTCCAGTTGAAAGCCTAATAGTTAAATGATGAAATTGAAAACGTTCCAAAGAACAAAGAACTGATTGGTTATATTTTAATCGATTTGAGGCTTTCAGAGCTTTCTGAATCCCGTTACTTGAAGAATATAGGAAATTTCGAGTCAAGCTTCAACGCGATATTATATTTAATGATTTATTTATATCTTAATTACATATCTTACTGATATGCCTTATACATTCTCAAGATAAAAATGTGTAATTGAATCTGACACTGCGGCAGAGATATTCGGTTATACTTACCCGATTCCTAACTTAACGACATTTTATATCAACACTCACGTGCACTCGAAATAAGAAACGAGTTGCAAATTTACGAAATTAAGTAAAATAAAAAGTGGATTCGATGCAGAAGACGATCGCATTCAATCCTAAAGCATTCATTCAATCATTTATTTTTTCCTGAACTCAAAATTGAATAATTTTAGATTGCAAATTTATAAATAAGACGATTTCAATCGCCCAATCTTGCACAATTTTAAATTGAAAGTTCCAACAGTTAAACAATTTATTTTTGTATTTGAATACCTCGAAATAACCAGTGCCGGTTTACCCATTAGGCAAAGGTAGACAAATATACGTCAAATATACGTCAAATATACAAATATACGCCCCCTACGGCGTGGCGGGGCGCCACGCCGTAGGGGGCGCCCCGCAGTGGGGCGAAATAAAAAAAAACGAGGTTCAAAATAACTTGCAGAAGACAATTCTTGACCGGTTTCAGATTTTTCTTTTAGAAAAATTCTTCACTCATTTTTAAAAAGATCTGCGTGGGCTAAGTTTTGAATTTTTGTTTGTTTAAACTTTTATGTTATTGCGAATAGCGAAAAATTTCGATTTTTCTATCTTCTTGTAACAATTTTTCCTATACTCACTCAGCTTAGAGTCGCTTGGATTTAATGCGCGGGGATATTTGTAACAAAAAAAATTGTCAGCTGTGATTTTAATTATTATGCACAAATTAAATTAACAAATAATCAACATTATGGATTTTTAAAATGTGATTATGGATTTTTGTTTGCAAAGTATATTTCTGCATTAAAATTACTTGTTTTTATCGACCAGGTGATACTTGATCATGAAAATTTGTCATCCTATATTCTTTGTTAATTTTACAAACAAATTTTATTTAAAAATACACACTATAGACATTTATAGGCATAAAGAAATTGTCTTTTTTCTTTATTCTCCTTAAAGTATGTTACCGGTTGTGTATTTTGATGATAATTTGTCAGTCAGTATGTTATCTTTTTTTTTTTTAAATTATCTAAACAAATGCCCAGTGTGGACATTTGAATTGAATTGTACAAAAAGCCTTAAAACGAGAAAAGTATGTTTCCAAACATCAGTATGTTTGGCTCATTAGAGACAATTATATAACAAGGAAAAAAGAGAGAAAAAGGAAAGAGTTCTTAATTCTCGTCAAGTTATGTTGCGAGAGAGGTTTAGTAATAAAAATGTAATTAGATATTAATTGATTATTTTATAAAAATTATGTGAACAAATTACCAATGTGGACATTTAAAAGCAAATGGAAATCATTTTTTCTCTTAATTGCGCTTAAATTATTTTACCAATGATATTTAGTGTAATCAAAACTCAAAATGTATCATTACATATTATTTGTTGATTTTTTAATCAAATGTTATATACAAATGATAATTGTAGACTTTTATTGGCATTACATCGCATCAGTGGCTACGTAATTGAAAGAAAATTAAGAGAGAAAATTAATTCTTTCTGCCTTTAAACGTCCATGCTGGATATAATTCTGAGTTGGAACAAGGAATAAATAAAAGAAATATAACAAAATGCACGTAAAGAATTACGATTACCCTGACTTGGAACAAGGAATTTTCGAAAAGAATTATAATTCTAAGTTGCGGCATGTAATTTCAGTGAAGAAATATAATTTTGAGTTTAGGACAGGGAATTTCCGTAAAGAATTATAATTTAACTTGGAACGGGGACTTTTTGACATGGAACTGGAATTTTGGAAAAGATTTTAATTCTAATTTAGAAGAATAGAATTTCAAAAAAGTCCCTGTTTCAAGTCAGAATTCATCATAATTTGAAACTTCCTTCTTTCAAATTGCGGGTCAAACTATTTTTCTGGTCAAGAGAATTTTTTTTCGAAAAATTAAACTTTTGAATTTTTCTTACAAACGACAGATTTGACAATATGCTGAGAAAAAAGTTTGCTCATATTAAAAACTTCTACATGACATATCTCGTACTCTTTTATAATATAATGCATCGTTTGCGAGGAAAATTAAAAAATTCAATTTTTCGAGAAAAACAAAATTCTCATGGCCACAAAAATGATTTGGCCTGCATAAAACTTACCGAATGTCATCTTTATATGAGCACGAATTCTTAAAGATTATTAGATAAAATAAAGAAAGTGGGTTTTTTTTATTAAATTTGACTTTATCTTCCCCGATGAATTTTGAAATCATGGAAAGTAGATTTTATGGAAAACACAATTTTTTTATCCAATATTTAAAAAAAAATTTGCTTATACAAAGATGACATTCGGTAAGTTTTATGCAGGCCAAATCATTTTTGTGTCCACGAGCATTTTTTTCGAAAAATTGAATTTTTAAATTTTTCTCGCAAACGATGTAGATATCGAAACGAGTAAGAGGTATTTTTTGTTGAAGTTTCTAAAAGAAGCAACCTATCTTTACAACATTTTGTCGAATCCGTCGTTGTTTTGTAAGAAAAATGTGAAAATTCAATTTTTCGAAAAAAAATCTTGAACAGAAGAATAGTTTGGCCCGCATGAAACTCACAAGATTTTTTCGTCATTCGAGTAGCAATGCAGCAAAAAAATTTGAGAAAAAAAAGGTGGGGTTTTTGATAAGGTCGACTTGTAATATTTACCAAAAAACTGTCGCCATTGTGTTAATTTTCAACATTTTGTTAATTTCCTGGCGAATTTCGAGAGAGGACAATTGACCTCACTAGAGTCAGGAAAGAAAACTTAAATACCTCAATTAGGTCAAAAGTTATGAAGGTTTAAAGGGGAAAAATTGTGTGTTTTTTTTTAAACAACCCTAAAATTTCAAATACTCATGATTTTGCGAAAATGATTTTTTTCTCAAAACGGTCAAATTCGTGACGTGTTATTTCTTTTGAAAAACAACATATTTAAGAGGCGAATGATTCTGTGACTTGAAGCTGCACTGCTTGTCTGACTTCAAATGGATTGGGCCAATTAAAAATTTTGTGAATAAGTATAATTTTGAATTGGAACAGGGAATCTTTAAAATTAATTTAATTGCGACATAGTATATAGGGACTTTTCTAAAAGAATTATATTTCTGGTTTTGGACCGGAAATAAATAAATAAAATATAAAACAATTCTCGTAAAGAATTATAATTTTAACTTTAGGACAGGGAATTTGGTCAAGAATTACTATATAATTTTGTCTTGGTACAGGTAATTTTTGACATTTAACCGGAAATTTTTGAAAATAATTTCAATTCTGATTCATAAAAAGGGAATTTAAAACAATCCCTGCTCCAAGTTAGAATTCGTCAGATTTTGAAAATTTCTTGTTCCAAATCAGAATTTGTTTGAATTTCAAAATTCTTTTTTTTTTTGCCAATTAAACATTGCCAGAATTTGAAACTTCCCTCTTCCAAGTTTTAGAAACTGGGAGTTACTATATTTCGGAATTAAAGTAGAAAATGTTGTAAATAAATATAATTCTGACTTGGAATAGAGAATTTTTGGAAATAAATGTAATTGTGACTTGGAACAGGAAATTTCCGTAAAGAATTATAATTTTCAATTTGGGAGAGGGAATTTTAGCAAAAAAATCTCTAAAAGAATTTGTAATTCTGAGATAGAACTGCGAATTTCTGTAAAGAATTATAATTTTTATTTTAGGGTCACTTTGGAACATGAATTTTTGTTAAGAATTATAATTTCTACTGTAGGGCAGGGAATTTCCGTAAAGAATTATAATTTGACTTGGAACAGAGAATTTTGACATAGAACGGGAATTTTGGAAAATAATTTTCATTCTGATTTAGAAGAAGGGAATTGACAAAAAATATCTGTTCAAATTCGGAATTAAAATTCTTTGAGAAAATTCTTTGTTGCAAATTAGAATTGTAATTCTTATGACAAAAAATTATCTGATGTTTCGACTCAGAATGATAATTCTTTTCCTAAATTTCCTGTTCCCAATCAGGAATTTGTGAAATCTTTTAAAATATTTAGAAATCTCTTGAGATCTTTGAAAATCGTTTTGACATCGTTTGAAATCATTCAAATGGTTTGAACTTTTTTAAATTGACCGGGAAATGACCGGAAATTTAAAATCATCCGTCGGGTAGACACCTTTATATATGGTAACATAATTTGAGGAGATTTGATAAAAAATAAATAGAAAAATATATTAAAAATTTTAAACCAGCACTGGAAGTAACTAGTGTTCAGTTTTGAAATTTTGAGATTCTTTTTTGAATACTTCAAATCATAGATTCTTTAGTTTTTAATGTTTGAATTTAAAAATTTTTAAAACCGTGAGCAGTTTTGAGTGGCCACCCTGCATTTACCATTACCAACCGTTCAAATTACTTTCTTGAGGAAGACTTTCCTTTCATTGGCGTGAGATGGCGCACGCGCGTATTTCACATACAGTGATAAATTTCTCTGTGTTTGCTATGTGTGTCCATTTGTAAAATGCACATTTGGTCACGTTTATGATTATGAGTACGCTTGGTGCCTGCAGACAGTTTCTCGTGGGTTCTTGCTTTAAACACGTCGTATAAGCAAAATATTGCAAATAAACTTCCCGGTTTCAAGTTTGAGCTTGCACTCTTGAAAAACTTGTCATTTTTTTTCATCTGTAATCATCATTTCTGTTAACTGCGATTAATTGCGATGTGTGAAAGTGATGAGTAAGAACTAGGAGTTAGTTGTCAATGCTCCAAATGAATACGTGCAAACGTGCAGCTGCGGCTTGATACTAATGTTATATATTAAGAATTGGTGAACAGATATATATTGTAATGATACACTAGACTATGTAAACATTTAAGTCAGCTTACAATGTGGAAAAGTTGTGATCTGGGATAAACTTGTGTGGTGAACGTCGCGAAAACAAGAACATGAGGGAGTAAATTCTTCACGGCATACGTAATTCTGATATTTTTTACTTTAATTTGACAGTACAGATAAGTTTTTACCCAATAAGTGATAATATTAGGCGTGAAATTATTCATATTATGTAAATAAAGACATGTGCATTACATTAATCTGATGCAAAAGTATATACACCGATTATGACCTATGCTTACTTAAAATGTGTGAGACGCCGCGTGGTCTCAGCTTTTCCGCACATAAAACGTGTTTGTGCTGAATTTTCGCTCGCTACTTAAAACTGTGATATAAATATTCAAGGATTGTTATTAGAGCTACTAAGTGATTCAAGTGTCATTATTGAGAGGGATTGACAAGTCACGAGTTTTGAGAATTCTTCAAGAAGACGCAATTTGCATGTGTGACTTGTGCTCGTTTAAACAAAAAAAAAGAGAAAAAAACGTTACTCGAGAGTTTTATTATTACTCAGCAAAGGATCAAAAAATTAAGATCATGGTATAGAAGAATATAAAATAAAGAATTCGAGTCTCAAAAATCAAAATCTATGTTACGAAGTACTCTAATGTTATCTACGACTCAACAAGAGATCGAAACCAAACCTATGTGCATTTTTTAGGACCTGCGCAATTCACTCATCTACTATCTGGTTCGTGGTAAGTTTTACATATTGTTGGATGCGAAGATTCTTCAAATGGTGTTAATTAGAACATGATACTTTTAAATAAATTTATATATGGGCAAAAAAAAAACAAGAACGAAACTTTTTTTAAAATATAAAAACTTTTATTTTTGTTACCATTTGGAATGCAGATTACAGAAGTTTATTTCATATGATAATCACGGATAATGTTTAAAAAAATAATATTAAAAGCATCGGTGTTTTTGCAACTGGTATAAATTTATCTCGACAAACACTATATAAAGTCATAAATCATAAATACGATAAACATCCGTGGTTTGCACTTGATGAAAGATCGGAAATAATTTCCCGATGTGAGTTTTTGGCACAAATATATTGAAAACTATTTCCATGTATTTGATATAGTTCGATTATAATTGAATATACTGTATGAGAGGTCTTCAATATTCAGAAGATTGTCATTTTTTACTTTAAACTCTTTAAGATGAAACTCAATAAGTGATGATTCGTGCCTATGTTGAGAGAAGGCTATACTTCCACCCGCTATAAATCATCCCGTTTCTATCAAAATATTTGAGATGACCTATTTGTAAATAAAACAGAGGATTGGTAACTTCCGGCAAACCACGGGAAGTAGGTCGTATCGACCAGGAGTCCCTACTCCTTTCGCAGTTACTGATTTAATTCTCACACGGCCTTCACTGCGTTTTCTCCCTTAAATCCTTCTAAATGATCAATGAATAATAGATATTGTCACAACTGATCTAAAAATATGAGGTTCGAAGCCTTTAAGTCGCTTATCATCAGTGCAAAGTGGGGTGCAGAGTTTTTGAAAATATTTACCGCATCTATTATTGTTGATTATGAATCATTCCACATATCAGAAGATTTAGGAATGTATTTTAATTTCAAATGGATATTTGTTCCATTTAAAACAGGAAGCTAGAATTTGAATATAGAAATTAAATAAAATTCAAAGAATGAGTAAGAACTGCGTTTAAGATTTACATGTATTTGCATGTACATAAAATACAATTGCTTTTCGATGCTATTTTCAGAAAGACTTCCAGGGTCATCTATACTAATGCGCTACATGAAATTAAAAATTTTACCTAATCTCGGAATGAAGAAGAACCCAGCAGACGACATTTTTACGAAATACCGAAACTTATTTCTTTGTGAGTAGTAAGTCTATCTAACGTGAAACGATATTGTTAAAATGCACGGCATCAATCATCTGTTTGCTCAACACGGATTGATTTCACAAAACAACGATAAGAGTGCTCAGGTTGCAAAGAATTCCTCGTCTTCTTCTTCTTCTTCTTCTTCCATGGACTCGAGGCAACAAGATACAAAAATATTGCAAGATATGTTAAATCAGCAAAAAGTGCATCTTCAGAATGGCAAACTTTACATTCACGGACGACAGACCTCGCGAGGTTCTGTAAGTTCGACTTATTCTTACGGATCTTCTATTTCCTACGGATCATCGCATGGTTCAAATTCGTCCAATCATGGAACAACTGGAAGTGGTTATTCGGCATATTATACGTTACCTGGCAATGGTCATCGGCATAATTATCACTCTGGCCATCGTTACTACCAACCACATCAACAAGTGAACTTAAGCGACAAGGTGTCACCATCATCGCCTAGTCCCACAGGTGAACAAGAAAAACATCATCGTCATCACAGCATTCATGAGATGATAAAACACTTTGGCAAAAGACTTGGACATATAAGAAGACAAAGTGAATGTCAAGAAAGTCCAAAAGAACGTGAAGAGGAATTTCGAAATAGAAGTCAAAGCCTCGATGGAGGAGCGAGGCATCCTAACATTGATGTAGATTGTGAAACTACGTACAGAATCTATGAGAGCATTTTGCGACAAGGTAATAGCCTAATATGTGATACGCAACATTTAAAACATTTACGGAGATGGGGTATTTTTTAGAGCTGAATTTCAATAAAAGATGGGTAAAAACTCTCCTTATTCGTTATCAACAGTGGTCATGAAATTTTAATAGAAATTGAACGTAGGGCACAGTAAAGTGGTACACGCAATTGCTTTAGTGGCTTAATTGGTTAAGTTTCACAGAATAGAAGCTGGGTAGCAGATAATTGTAAATCTCGCGTGCGCCATGCGCTACACCTATACATTATTCTTCCCTACTTCCTTTTAAAAAAAAGTGTGTAACAAACACTTTGATTAGATTTATATTTATTCATGCAATATGATTTTTATTATAATTGGTTATGAACAGTATTTATCACTGCAAGTTTTATTTCGTTTAAAAAACGTTTTTTTTATAGCTAACAATGGAGGAAAAAGTTCTCTTTGACATTGAAGTAAAAAAGAAAATTAAACATTAGAGGATAACAAGGATTTCAGGGATCACAGTCCATCCCTTTTTTACCTAATCCCCTTTTTCCACCTTAAATTTTAAAAATCCACTAAAACACCTGCAATCGAGATTTTTGACCCAATTTCGTGTGTGTTAGTTTTGGTTGTAGAAACAAAATTTTTGAGAATCGGAAATAATATGCGAAAAAAGTGACATATTAGGACCCTCTAATAAAGTATAATTAATTTTGAGATGATTGTTATATGGCTTGGTTTTACATATTAGCAAACTGCGTATTTGAAAAAATTGTCGTCTTCATAATTTTGTTATTTTCGTGAATAATAATTTTGTTCAATTTCTGCTTTTTACATTATAATCTTTATTTAGCTGTAATTAAGTTTTGAACATCTAAGAGCTTTCAACTGATGAACATACATTAGAAAAAAATGTAAAAATCTAAGGAAAGAAAAACATTTGGTTTTTCATTTGGTCATTTTTTCAAATTATTTCTTTCTAGCTTACTTAGAAAATTTTTTTGGACAGCCTAGGGTTCTTCACTAAAAAAATACATTAGAAAAAAAAATTGTTGAGAAGGATGAATTAAAATCTATCTACCTATAAAAATACATTTTTAAAAATTCAAGCATGAGCATTTTTCAATTCTGTTGTTAATCTATTATTTAATCTTTGATCTTCTGGAATTGTTTTCTGATAATTTTTTATCAGTAGAAAGTGCTGGTGTTCAACACATTTTTCAAAGCTAAGTAAAAAGATTTTGAAAACATTAAAATGACTAAGAAACTTGCTAAAGAAAAGGTGCTACTGTTAGAGGGCATCTTCGTGTAATATTCACGAGATATGTACTCATATGACATAAAAAGTTTTTAATAATAAATAAAGTCCCCTTTTAATCTCCTTTTTTACCTAAAATTGAACTGAACCGCTGTGGCGCCTGGGATTTCTAAAATTTTTTGTTCACTTTCGAACATCTTGATTATGAAAGTATGAAATTTTTAAATTTAATCTAATTTTGAAGGACTTGAAGACTTTGAATTTTAAATCATTTATTATTTCAGGCATTCAACTTAAAAGTGTAGGTTGAGTGTGAGCAATGGGAGTGGGAAATGACCTCGGAAATGACCGGAATGTTTAGAATTCTTATTAGTAAAACTTATCCAGTCACGTTAAATGTCACTTGATATCGCATGAAATAGTGCGAATTAATGAATACTATCTGAAATTCTTCAAGATTCCTACGAATTTAATTTTTAATTGAAATTGTGCAGTTTGAAATGCACAATTTAAATCAGTCCCAAATTAAAAATTACGTAGTTTTGAATACCTAATTCTAAAACTGTTGTAACTTTTCAGGCAAATTTTCATGAATTATGTATTGTGCTTGAAGTCCAAGGTCAAGGTCACTTTAACCCATTATGAAATACTATTATGAAATTAGAAAATGCAAAAGTACGAAATATTAGAAAGAAAGAAATTTGATTCGATTTTCCTTTCTTTCAATTAATATCTTTGACTCCGCAGGTGCCCTTAGGAGAGGCTCACTGGATCCTGGTACAAGAAGATTGTCTCTTGGAACCCCAGTAGCTCCTCATAGAGCATCTGATGCTTGTTTGGATCCAGTTCATGCTGCCATACTCTTCAGGGATGCTCGAGGAGTAAGTCTGAACTTGAGATAACATCCTCTCAAAGTTTTTATTTCATTTTCTGTTGATACTCTCATCATACTATTAATGTCAAATATTAATACTGCCCTACAGGTTAAGAACCTCCTTAACTCAAGTTTTTATCGAAATTGAGATTTTTGTATCGTTAGACACGTCTCAAAAAGCTGTATCTAATGGTGTTCTCAAAAATTGAAATTGGTTATAATAATTATATGCAAAAAGGACGTAAGGGACGTGTCTTTTTTTATTCTGTATGATAGTTTTGCTAGACGTCTCACTCCAACGAAGATGCACCGAAAATTGGATGCATCTTTCATTATACAGCCTTTGATTACCAGCACGTGTGCATTGTGGTCTTAAAATATATTTTATTAAATGTTATTGGAAATGATTAAAATTTTGAAATAATTTCTTTACCATTGAGTGCAGAATGATTGATTTACTTAGAATATAATTTTGACACACACACACACGCGCGCGCACAGTTAAAAAAAATAGGTTATATAACCACCGCAGGGTCCTACTGGAAGCAAATGCCATAGAAATGACATCAACCTCCAGCAGAACCGCGGTAAAACACCTATGGCCACGTCTCAACCGTGAGATGGGTGGCCATATAGAATACTCTTGTAACTCAAGTACATCACTCAGATTTTTGGCAGATTATTAAAAAAAAAAATAGAATTTGATTTTCAAAACCCGGCTTGGGAGACCCCTTAATACTTTTTTGAAATTTTTTCAAAACTCGAGTGATGTTTTTCACACAAAAGAGTATACTGTACGCTTGCCGAAGTAAAAATACACAAATAGCGATTATTTAAATAAAATAAACATTTTATTTACAAGTACCGACTCGGGGACCCCTAAATACTTTTTAAAATTCTGCCAAAAATCAAGCTCATTTTGACACCAAAAGGAACACTTTGTAGGGGTACCATTTGAGAGAAAAAAATTATTTTTTGGTCCACCCTAATTAATACTAAATATAATTGAATTTTCTAAATGCAATATTTAATTTCTTTGTGTTTTAGCTGCCAGTGGTAGATCCCTTCCTGGAGAAAGTCTCACTCTCTGACCTCGGTAAGTTTTTAAAATATAATCAAATTAAAGCAGCAAAATTTTATTTAGTAACAGTAATCTTATTTTCGAAGAGATATTATCCAAAGCCCTGGCTTCCTAAACTCGAATTACCTTGAGAAAATTGAATTAAATTTAAATTTGAATTAGATTCTCGCGCAAACACAGCAAGAGAAAAAGGCATAGTTAATGCAAAGTTAATTATAGTTTGAAAATTTTCCTACGGACTTTTAAACTGCGAATCAAAATTGCGACCAAGGAGAGATAAAATAAATATGATCTCTGTGGATTGAATAGAGGGAGGGGGGAATAGAAAATACCTAAATTTCTGTTGGCAAACACGGCGCCTCCGTCTGGTAGTAGGTGCTATTCTTGGCATCTAGTTTCATCGATGAAACGAAGGCAACGTATAGATGTAGAAAAGAAGAGACGAACTGGTGTCGTTGGCGATATACGAACACAGCAAAAATATCAGTCATTCAGTTACCAAAAATCAGTCAGCTAACTTTGCGTATCGACTTTTCGATTATCGACATTTCGATTATCGACATTTCGATTTATTTTAATAAGATTTCGAGAGTGGGCATCGACTATTCGTGGAACACCAACGTCATTAAAACTGTGCGCTATTAATCGAAGTGTTTCTAAGGAGAGAACAAAAAAAAATATTTCGTGACGGTAGATATGTATGAACATGATTATTTAGGTAGTCGTTGTGTACAATTGCAGAAAATTAAACTGGTGACATACGCATTATGCTGTACATTTTTTATTTCTTAAGCTAAACGTGTATTAGTGAAAATTGATCGTAATTGGCGCAGATTATATTTTTTTAACGTATAACTACATGCAAAAAACTTCATGTTCGTCTATAGTAGGTCGAACTATTGCTAATTTTTTTTCTTGATGGCATTTTTTTATTTATAAATCGACTACATTACTGACATTAATAAATTGCTGTTATAAAAATATTCTCTTAAAGAAACTTGTGATGACTACCGGTCACAATGTTAACTTTGCACTATTATTCAAACTCAACTTGGTGGACTGAGGAAGTCGACGACCCTGTTTATTCAAAGGACCTTATAAAAGAATTTGAAGTAAAAAACCCACCTCTTGAGGACGAATTAGCTTGGATTCTATCAAAAGGTATAATATGTATATGTAGCAGATCACATTAAGACAAGTTATAAATGTGATTAAGGGAATGTCCCAGATTGTCAATTAACCAATTGTTTTCGACAAACTTACTGATAAACTAATAACTCGAAGGATTTTTCCAATTTACATTAAAAGAAAGAAAGGTGAACGTCGGTCTGGTATGGAAAATTCATTCGAGTTTTTAGTTTATGAGTAAGTTCGTCGAAAAGAATTATTCAGCCTGGTACAGTAACCCAATTTAATGCCTTCCTTTCCGGTTTGAAGTTAGGAAAAAACAGTGCAATTCTATGCAAAATTAGTCTGTGAAGATTGTACCAAGTACCATGGGTTATAATTACATAGAAATTAACAGTTTTTTCCAAGCCTAACTTCAATCCAGAAAAGAAGGAATTAAATTGGGTTACTGCACATGCCTTTAATGATTTGAGAAATGTCAGTTGTGACTGACATCTTCCATACCGACAACCGTAATTCATGTATAGGTGAAGCATGAAGTAAGTACATAAATGATAGGTAAACATTGAGGAAACAGGTGTTTGAAATTGAGATTGAAAAATCCATAGACTTTCTAATAAGGCTATGAAACATTATTCTATTTTTATAAATCTTCAAGTTAAGGGCATGCACCAAACTGTTACGTGACAGATTTTTTTAAACGAACTTGCTCATAAACTAATAACTTGAATGAATTTTTCATACCAGACAGACGTTCGTCTTTCTTTCCTCTACATACATTTGATATAGAAAATGCATTCTGGTATACATGCCCCTAATATGTTATAAAATTTGAAAGTTAACAAAATTCAACGTTTAAATTAGAAATTGTTAATTTTGGACGCTTTAAATTTATAATTGTAAGTCCACAGAAGTTAGTTACGCCAATGTAAAGTGAATGACCTTGAGCCAATGGGTATTTTTTTCACTTTTTAGGAAAATTACCTGAAATTGTGTGATCTAATCGAAATTGAACGCTGTACTAATCAAACAACGACCCGTTTTTTTGTTTCAGAAGAGGACGAATCGCAAATCTTCGTCAAGTTTTTCAAGTTTCATAAGTGCTATGATCTCATACCTACCAGTGCGAAACTTGTTGTTTTCGATACGCATCTTCTCGTAAAAAAAGCTTTCTTCGCTCTTGTCTACAATGGTTAGTAAGTTTGCAGCCCACCTCCCGAGAACGGTTAGAAGAATATATATCTTAATAGTTTTCTTGTAATTTTTAAGGGGTCAGAGCAGCGCCTTTATGGGATAGTTCTCGACAGCAATTTGTTGGAATGCTAACTATAACGGACTTCATAAAGATCCTTCAAATGTATTATACTAGTCCGTCCGTTGCAATGGGCGAGCTTGAGGAACATGAACTTGAAACCTGGCGAAGTAAGTTCAATTGCATTGTCTTTCATAGCAGTAGTAATCGTTAATTGAGAATCGAACATGATCGAGAAAGTGAACAAACAAAAAGTTGAAAAAGTTATTCTTCTTACAGATGTGCTAACAGATCAAGTGCACCCCTTAGTTAGTATAGGTCCTGACGCATCACTTTATGAGGCTATCAGAACATTGATACAAAACAGAATTCATCGTTTGCCTGTGATAGATCCTGATACTGGAAATGTTCTGTATATTTTAACTCATAAGAGGATTCTAAGGTTTCTTTTCCTTTATGTAAGTATAATTTAATTTGCACCACACATAAAAATTACAGGGTTTCTACCTGACCAGGAAACCGGGAATTTCGTTCAGGGGGGGGGGGATTCAGGACCCGGATTTTTCATTCGATTGTACTAAAGTGAATATTAAAAGTGTTTCGATATTTTATTGCTGTCAGTTTGTTCAATCACGAAACAAACAATGAATAAGATCTTATTATTAATAATGACGATAATATAGAAGATGCTGTTTTAAAAACTGTAATTATGATTTGGAGCCGCGGATTTAGAAAGAGATGTCTGTAATTCTGGATTTGCAAAGGACATTTTTTAAAAGAATTATTACAGTTCTGAATTCGAACAGAGAATTTTTGAAAAGAATGATAATTCTGACTTGGAACAGTGAAGAAAATTTATAATTAAGATCTGGAACAAGGAATTTTCCAAAAGAATTATAATTCTAACTTGGAGGAAGAAATTTTCGAGAAGAATTATAATTTTGACTTGGAATATTGAATTTTCCAAAAGAATTACAATTTTGACTTGAACGGGAAATTTTTCGAAAAGAATTATGCTTCTGATTTGGAACAATTTTCGAAAAGAACTATAATTCAGACAAGGAACAGGAAATTGTCTAAAAAAATTGAAATTCTGAGTTAGCACATGGAAATTTCGAAAAGAAGTATAATTCCCAGAACGGGAAAATGAAAAATTGACCGGGAGAAAACCGGATATTTAAAGTTGTCCGTCGGGAAGACACTCTGGAATAGAGTCATTTCTGCAAAAAAATTATTTTTACCATTGATCAATACTGTAAATTTAAAATTGTTGGTCAAAAAATGATTTCGGCCCTTTTAAATAATTATAATAATTAATAAAAAAAGACGCGTACCAATATTTAAAAACCACGTGGTTTCTACGGATTTTGATTGGCTGAGACGGCATGTGACGTCAGAGGTCAGTCAAGTTGCATACCGTTGCATACAAGAAGTAAATAATTAATATTAAAATTATTATCCAGAGATTTTTTAAAAGTGTAAATGACTAATCATGGCGATATATGTTGAAGCTTCATCAGACTTTTTCGGACTACAAATTGATCAGGTTTACAAAGAAAAAAGTGGTTTGAAATGATGCGACATGACATTCAGAATACCTCTCTAACTTCGGTTATATTTTGTAAAAAGTAGTGTTATAAATTATTTTCATAATACAAGTGTCTGTTCTTAATATTTACCATAGTTTTCGTTATTTTTGTGTATAAATAGAGACTATAAGTTTTCTAACCACATACCATACAATATTTATCTTAAAACTTATATTTGACCAATAATTAATTTTTGTGAACATTTATATCTTTGCAAAGTTATAGTTTTAAATAATACAAGCAAAAAAAGAATAATCAGGTTTTTCAAATAATCTTTTTGTACGAATGACTTTGACTGTAAGTTCTGTATAACCTCATCAACTTGTAAGTAGTATTAGTACACCTCAGAATATATATCGACGGCTCCACTGCAGAGCTCCAACTCTCGTTTCTTCCGTATGCCACTGCAGGTTTTTTTCTGCGTATACAACTTTAAATCACTTTTAGCAAATTTTTCAGGAGAGCCGATTAAAGTTTAAAATGTTTCTAGAATGCAGAAATACTGTAGAAAATAATAAAAACGGTATTAATAGATAGCTTCAGTTTTTATCTCAAAATCGGTAACAAATTTTTGGCAATAACCATGTTTGATAGTATGAAAAGGTTATAAATAAGCAATGAATTTTCCCCCTGGTAATTCATTTCGATTATTTCACGTAATCAATAGAACAAACACAAAATTAGCCTCGAAGTAGCATTTTAAGGGATTTAAAGATTTTTTCATGCGAATTATTGGCACATTAATAAACGTTTCATGTATTTTATTTACCTTTCTCCAACAATTTGTTGGTTATGTCATCTTACTCACCATTGTACAAAAATTCACAAAAATACATTACAAAGTAACGAGAACGCAATAATAAGATTGTCAAGATTTATTTTTTAAATATACACAATATTATAAGCACTTTATACGTGGAACGAAGGCCGATCGAACATTAACCTCAAATTCACAAAACAACACGTGATCACGTGGTAATTATAACCCACAGGGTGGTCAACTAAAGTGTCGATCATATTTCGAAAGGTTTTATATCAGGGATGTAAAGATACACACATGAAACATTAATTGTTGAAAAGGTTCTGCAATTTTATTTCTAAGTATAATGCCATTATACTGAAAACTTGAATCTTCGCACTGCTTTCAATAATTATTTCGTACGTGTATGTTTGCAGCCCTGCTTCTAAATTTCTCGACTTGAGTTGGAGCATTCTTGCTGTGAAATTAAGAGTAACCAATTTGGTTTTTTATTATATTCTCCTTTAATATTACACAGAATTTTATAATATTTTACCAGACGACGCAAAATGATCTATTTATTCATGCTATCATAAAAACTCAAAATCGAAAAAAATGAACTGTATACGGACAGAAAAAAAACTTGGAGTGGTATACGGTAGGAATCAGAGTTCGAGTTGTCTGCAGTGGAGCCGTCGATATATTACAACCATAATTAATTCTTGTGAACAGCTATATCTTCGTCAAAATAAATAAAAAATACATTCAGTATAGTTCAATTTTTGTTTATCTTTATAATTAAGCTATAAAAAATATATGTATGTGTAAATATTTACAAAACTATTAATGAATATTTAGTGGTTTCGGTTAAATTGACCAAATTAGGTATGTTGCATTATTTAAAACTATAATTTTGCGAAGAAATAATTATTCACAAAAATTAATTATTGTTGAAATATAAGTTTTGAGATAAATAGTGCATGCTTTATGGCTCGGATAGGATTGACACTTCTACTGACGAAAGACATGTTCTCGGAAAAGTTTCAGGCGATGAATAGAGACTGGGTGTTTGGAATGCTAGAGGTGTAAAAGATCTTAAGGAAAAGGAATTTTGCGGGATACGATGCGCGTAAGGAAGCTAGACATTTTGTGTGTGCCGGAAACAAAGAAGAGGGGATGTCAAGTAAGAAACATAGAGAACGGACTCGAACTTTGGTCAGGAGTAGATAATGAATCATATGGTACCCAAGGATTCGGTTTAATTATGAATGAGAGAGCAAAACAAGATGTCAAAAAGTATGAATGTGTATCACCTACATTACTATGGGTTAGAATGAAAGTGGGAATCAAAAGACTACACTGAAAGTCCTATATAGGTCTGACTTTTGTTCTTGCCTAAAATGGCCTTGGCCATATAGAGCACCGACTCCAGTGTCAATAATCAGGGCCGTATGAACCATTTTTATGTGATTTTCGTTCGCAGTAAAAAATATTAATTAAATTTCTTTCAATGTTTGTTTGTTTTGAAGGATGAACACTGCCTCTTGTTTTCAAGCGAAATTTTTGTAACATATAACCTAAACACTGAAAGCGAATAAAGCTAAGTGCGGACCGTGCGAACTGACGAAATTATGCGCTTGTGATAGAGCCCGCTTTGTTAGTGTGGTACTGGACGAGTTTGCTGGCTTTAGAGTGCCGCTCTCTGTACACCTTGCACCTCTGATCCTTGAATGAAATTCTCGGAATGTCACATTGCGCACTGACGTATTAGGGACTTTCAGTGTATTTATTATAGCGTGCTACGCTCCAGTTGATGGTGACAAGAGAGATGTAAAAGATACCTTCTGGGACTAGGGGGACTAGGGACTAGGGACTTGCGATCCTGGCGAAAGAATAATTCTACTTGGAGATATGAATTGCTGGGTTGGTGTGCAACGCGAAGGTACCGACAGGGTACTGGGCCATTTCGGAGACCTAAGAAAGAACGGTAACGGAGATAAATAGATTATCTTGTGATTATAAAATGTCTTGTTTATTACGAACACTTGGTTCAGACATAAAAAGATCCACTTGGTGCAGAGGCGAAAGTCACAGTATGATTGTCTCTGTTATAGCGGATGAGAGACTGAGAGGGCTTGTAAGGGATACAAGGATTATGAGAGGCTCTGAGTGCGGAACGGATCACTACCTGTTAGTTTCAAAAATGAGTCTAAGTCAATGGTGGAGGAGAAGAAGAAGAGCTAATAATAAGCCGAAGCAGACGCGAGTTAGAATAGAAAATTTGCAGAAACCAGAAGTACAATTAATATATGAGTCAAGCCATGTCAAGTGGGCCTCGAAATTTTCAATAAATCGCCGATTTTGGAGGAAAATATTTCATCTTAAAGTAAATATGATGCTCATATCATCGTTGAAATATTTCACGAAAGTTCCTATATTTGTTCATATTATAAACAATCAAAGTTTAAAGCACGATAAAATTTAAAAATTCATTTTCTCCTAAACTACAGTAGGTAATGATGTGAAATTTTTTACACTTACATGGCAGTATTGACACTTTCGCATAAATATGCACTGAAGGTGAAATGGTTATAAACAATCGAATTTGCAGTAATTTTTTTCAAACAATTGCAATTTTTATGCGTTTTGACGCTGAAATTACATGAAACTTATATAGAATTGTAGGGCAAACGCAGACCTTTAATAATCTGCAAAGAAGAATTTTATACTTTCACTCTATTCCGGAGATATCCAACTTTTCGTCACTCGCTGCGCTTGCTTGTTGCACGGCGCGCTCCCTTGAGTTGTATAACTCTCCAACGTGGTGCGGCACGCGCTCAATAGGAATAAGAGTATACAAATCAGTAGTAAAATTGGAAGGATTTGCAACTTAAAAAGTGAGATTTAATCAATACGAAATTTTTAATTGCATACAGTCAACCTATTTATATGACATTGCACAAATCTTTGCAGCAGGAACATAACTTATATATTAAACATCTTTTTCAATATCTGCGAATACACTTTCGTTAATCAATATCTATCTATATTTTCTCACATATATCACTATGTATTAGGAACATATGCGCTGTACAATTACTTTCACAGAATACGCTTATGTGCGATTATTAACTATTATAACTATAATAGTTATATGCTTCAACTAGAATCAGTCAATCCACAAAAGCAAAAATTTTCGGAACAAAATATCTTTTGCATGAAAAAAATCAGCTTTGTTAACTTTTTTCTTGTTACTGAGTAATTGTACCTTTGAACGAAGATACATCTTTTGAGAAAATTTTACTTCGAATCTGTTTTCCAATCGCAGTTTGGAACTGATGATATTGTCGCGTGTTTTTCATCGCTATCGCTTTACTCGCGCGGTTTCTGAATTTCGTTTCGTGGGCATCATGATCAACTTGAGAACAGAAATTAAAATCGATCGTTTTGAAAGCAGTTTTTCCCCATTGATAAAGAGCTTTAGGATTACTTATGTGATCACCCGTCACTCGTTGCGTACAAATGTATCATCATTTGAGAGCATGGAAATTTATAATAAGTGCATGATATAGAAGTTTGAACTCATAAAATTTATGCATCAAAAACTTTTGACTGATTTTAAATATTAGGGAAAGTGTAAACACTACCATGCTTGTGTAAAAAATTTCACATCATCATCTATTGTAGTTTGAGAGAAAATGAATTTTTAATTTAATCGTGCTTCAAACTTTGATTGTTTATAATACGAACAAATATAGGAACTTTCGTGAAATATTTCAACGGTGACATGAGCATCACCCTTACTTAAAAATAAAATGTCTTTCCCCAAAATCGGCGATTTAGTGGAAATTTCGAGGCCCACTTGACATGGCTTGACTCATATCGTGAAAAGCTGCATAATTATTTAGAACAACATGAAGAAGACTGGAAGACTGAATTGAACAATAAAAATGTAGAGGGTGCATGGATAATACTACGGGATAGCATC
>JAUMHM010000031.1:43692682-43710973 GCA_032362435.1 Melikaiella ostensackeni | reverse complement strand
AGATTTTGGATACTGCTGGGCCCGCGTGAAGAGATTTTCTTAGTGGATTAGTATAAGAGATTGAGAGATTGATCAGCGACCCGTGTCGGAGCGGTGCTGTGGGACGAGTGTGTCGTTTGAATGAACAACACGCGACTTGCATGATCTAAATCCATCCCTTCTCCTACACATCCCTTACTTACCCATACCATATAAAGTCCTTGATCCCCGGTAGTATAACGAAGCTAGAACCGAAGGAGTTACGCTTGCCCCGAAAGGGAATTGGCCTAATGGTTTAATGAAAGAAATAATCAAGGTTAGAAAACTCACATGTATGTTCACATAAAAATAACAAGAACTACACTTGAACCCCACTATAGAGATCGTGACGGGGGTACCCTCAATGGCCTTCGTTCTATCTCGGGGTTCTCTAAATCATAAACAATCAGGGAAGTGTGAACCATTTCCTAATATTACGCAATCTCTAAACGTGAGTACGAACGTGAGTACCCGCGCACTGCGCCTTTTTCTATACGCTGCTGGTGTTTCACGCTTGGATGAACACCGTCTCTCGCCCCGCGAACTGAGAATCTGCGTGGGCCAGCAGTTGGCCAGCGGTTCTAGGCATTCTTAAACCGGGGTTCCAGTGTATTGTGAATATTAGGACCAGCCACTCACTTGGATTAGAAAAATAATTAATAACACTATTTTTTACAAAAGAATTGAGAAATACTTAAGCTAAAGTGATCCTTGCACCAAAATATAACCGAAGCTAGAGACGTATTCTGAGTGTCACTTTGCATCATTCATTTCAAACCACTTTTTTCATTGCGGACTGTTTGGGACACATATAAATAATTTTGAGGGCGTTTTTGTACGTGTGTTTTGGCACCCAGGCACAAAACTCCAGTGATAACGATTGTCCTCTGTTTTTTAAAGAAATTTTTGTTATATAGGCCTATGCATAACCTCTGACGTCACACGTGTGACGTCATCATGTCGCGAAAATGTGGACATTCTAAATTATAATTTCTTTTTTTTTCAAAATTATGAATAGATAAAACTACGTTTTCCATTAAAAGGTATACTATTATTATACTTTTACTGTTTACTTCGATATAAAAAGGTTTTTAATGTTTCGGAAATGGCTCTATTACTTTTGCCTTCCTTCTCTTATGTAATATCGCTCACTTTTATTACTTTCCAATTGCAGATAAATGAATTACCTAAGCCCTGTTTTGTTAACAAAACACTGAGAGAATTGAGGATTGGCACATTTGAGAACATCGAAACAGCTACAGAAGACACTAGCATAATTTTAGCCTTGAAAAAATTTGTTGAGAGGCGAGTCTCAGCTTTACCGATCATCGATGCCGAAGGAAAATTAGTCAACATTTACTCCAAGTTTGATGTGATCGTAAGTAGAATTAATCAATTTTCCAGCTCTTATAACATCAGGTAAAGCGTTACAAAGAATATTGTTGACAATTCTTATCAAGCAATTCTTGGTAATTGTTTTTTATTCCTTGTTACGGTTACCGAACTACTTTGTCGTTTCGATATTAGCATCGTATATATTTTTACAGAATTTAGCAGCAGATAAGACATACAATAACTTGGATGTTTCTTTGCGAGAAGCAAATGAACACAGGAACGAATGGTTTGAAGGTGTGCAGAGTTGCAAATTGGATGAAACCTTATTTACTGTAATGGAGAAAATTGTCAGAGCAGAAGTGAGTTTACTGTTTTCTTCAAATAAAAAATATGTACTTCTAAATTAAAGACAATGCGATTCTAATATCATTAAAATTCACCAGGTTCATAGATTAGTCGTAGTGGACGATGACGAAAAGGTGATTGGTATTATTTCTCTATCGGATTTGCTGTTTTATCTTGTCCTCAGGCCTTGTGGTAAGTTTTATTTGTTGTGTAAACATGATTCTTAAGTATCTTGTAACATTTGCTTTGAGAAAAAGGGTTTTATATGCAATCGATAAATTATTATGTTTCTTATATCTTATATTTCTTATGTTCAAGGTGAAGACAGTGCCAGCAATAAAGGTAGTTCCATTTCACTGCGTGCACAGGATTCTGTCACATCAAGGGGCCCTAGCTCTGCACATTCAGAGACATCGCTCGCTGATATTGATATAGATCCAGATCCAGTTGTGATCAACACCATCCAAATAGATCAAGCACCAGTGACTCCTAGCCCTCCTCTTAGCCCGACTGCATCTGATATTTCCGAACCACAGTCAACTTTAGTGAATCAGTCTCAAGAACCCTCGTGGCGGGAAGTTACTGTTTCAGGCGGAGAATGAGTCAGTTTTTACATATAGAATTTAACACAGTTGCTTGTTATCGAAGACCCATTCATTGAGACACATTGTCTTCTTTTATGACCAACCACATTGTTTGTGTCTGATGGGCGTGCCTTTTCCAGTGAGACACAGCTTTGCGAGTTCTTGGCAATTCAAGTTGGATCTCTGTATGTCTAGATCAGCAAAGTTGAATGACACTAGTAAATAATAATTATTATTACTCTTGTCCAACGCACTATCCGGCATAGTATTATTTGGTCAAGATTTACGTTTCAACCATTAAACAAGTGTCTTCAAAATTGTTGAAAACAAAGTATAAAAATATTATAGAATGTAGATGATGGACTTGTATGGAATCATGTTTGAAGCTGTTATATTTGACTATTTTGACAGCTACATCCACACATACGGAGATTACAGTGCGACCTTGGATCAACTGAATTAACATTGTGTTCACTGTGTTCACACCGCGAGGTCACTTTAGACCAAAGATATAATAACTCTCTTCTTAATTAGTGTGCAGAAGATTCTCGAATTTTTGTTTTATCTATACACTTTGATAATATCCTCCCTTGCTTGTCGTTATGAAAGGCCTAGCATGAACAGTTTGAACGCAGGAAAGACAGTCCTCGACATAATCATCAGTGTCATTGAAATACTAAACGATTTCAGAGGTTTCGAGGTTCAGACAGTTGTAAAATATAAATAAGAGTATACAAAATTAAAATGTCTATTAAAAAGGCAAACATACACAGATCGAGTTGAAAAAAAATTTAAACAAATTGTACACCCATAATTAGATCTATACAATTTTAAAACGCGCACGGGAAAATTGGCACTTAACATAAAGTTTAACTACATAATATATATAGGTATATATGTAAGTAATGTAAATAAATAGAAACGATCCTAATAAATATAAATAGAGCATTTTTCTCATATACAATGATTCAGTATAACCACCTTCCTTCTTTTTGAACTTAAAATTTATTATTAAGCATTGAGAAAAGTACAGTAAAAAAAAGGTACTTTATTTAATTGAAAGGCTGATTTATACATTACGTACATACAAAATATACATTAAAAGTGTTATTTTACTGTTACCTTTCTGTCCATTCTGATCGAATCAACAAACAGGTTGGTCTTAACGTTAGGTATTCCTGAAATAAAAAGGAACATGTCATTTGAGAAATCTAGAAAAAATTGCAGCAAAGGAAAGTATGATTTATGAAGTACTGAAATAGAAAGTCATTTAGGGGCCGTCCGTATACCACGTCGACAGTATGGGGGGGGGGGGGGGTTCAGACCAAAGTCCACGTGGAGACATTTTCCCCTTCAAAATCTTAATTTCAGGGACCTCTTTTCAGGAAAACATGAAAAACTAACAATATTTTCACGAGTTTTTGTTTATACTTCAAGAAAAACCGGAATTCTCGGCCAATTCACTGCTAATTTTACTTCCTTGCTTTTGAATACCAAAAATATCATAGGAGGGGGGGTGGGTCAAAAAGCGGTAAAAAAATTGTCCACGTGGTATACAGACGGCCCCTTAGTAACCACAATAGGGGAGGGCAATCTTAGTGCCTCGATCTTTTGCAAAGCAAAGTTAAAAAATAATCAATAATTAACCTACCTTCTTCAGTAGTTCCTTAGTTTTTATATCATGTACCCTCAGGACCCTATCAAGGCTGACACTAACGACATTATTACATTTTTTGTTGATGGCAATAGCAGTAACACTTCCGACAGCACCTTTGTAATGATTCACTATTTTTCCATTTCTTAAGTCGATTAGATGCATTCTACCTTTGCCTGAACCAACTATAACTTGCCTATAAAAAAAATATTGAATAAACGATCATTTTTGTTTTCTGTAACCAAACTATGCTCTATTATGCAGTCAACTTACATATTGGTAGCATCAACTGCCAAGTATCCTAAAGCTTCCTGCTTAACTTCAATATTCATGACTGGTCTTCTTTGAGCATGATGATCGTACAATCGTACCTTTGCAAAAAACACTTTTATTTGTTAATTACTCCCAAAAAAAGTAATATTCACTTACCTAATTCAAGTGTATTTTGTAAAAGCTTAGAGCGTTTGATTTAGGTTTTGACAGTTTCTTTCATAAAATGAAAGAAAGTTAAATTACTTACATGTCCATATTTAGAAGAAGTTATCAATTTGGATGAATCAGGAAAGAATCCAATGTCCGAAATCCAAACAGGCACTCTCAATTCTAGAGAATCGTTTTTAACGTTCTTTGCAACGAAAATTTGCTTCTCTTTCTCTATATCAAATAATTTTAATGGATTTTCTAATCCACCTGTAGCTATTATTTCCTTTTGTGAATTTGACTGACGCATTCTGTGTAAATTAGGACCAGCATTTATTACAACACCATCATCCTCATCTGGTCTTGGATAAATCACATGTCCTGACTGCCTGGCTGCTAAAAGTGTACTGAAATTATATAAAACACGTGTAGATAAAAATAATATAAGATGAAACATTGGAAAGAAATGTTTAACATGGCTTTAACATTATATTAACTCTTTTCTCAGTTTTACTTATTTATTCTTCCATAATATCACTTTTGAACTTACTTAGCATATTTGCAAACTCCAATAATAGTTCCTTCTCCTTCAGTACATGGAAAAGAACGCGCAAAACTAGATAGCACCGTATTGAAAATCTCGACACTATAATGAAAAAATTAATTTATTACTTCGATTTTCATATTACACATAAAGCCTGTATTTTGAATCTCACTATATGAGACTGTATCCAACTGTATCGCTCGAAAAAGTAGAATTCAAGCAGGTTATTCTATATTCCCACCTAGGAGATTCCTTTGTACCGCAAGCCACGAGAACTTCAGTCTCTCTGTCATTACCCCATGATAATGCAGTTATATTTCGGTTATTCGGTATGGGGAACTTCTGTGAATCTGTTACTTTTAATGCACTATCCATTGAGATACCTAAATTAATGACATTCACGTATTAGTGATATTCGTGATTTTAGTCTTATTTTAAGGTTATGATATTTTTACTTGAGGTGAAAATTTGCGTAATTGCTTTGAAATTAAAAATAAGTAGGGGCTTTACATATAATATGGTATTTACCTTTTAAACTTGCTGATAGACCGCCAACGAAAACATTAAAATAATTTTCTCGTGCCATCATTTCAATTTATAAACAACAAACACCACACGGACACGGGCCGCGTGCAAATTTTCTTCCGCTTAATTCTTATAGTTTTGATTACTTATCAAAATTATATTTCAGAATATGCAATTGTATACTTTTTTCCTTTATTATCAATTGTTTAAATATCAATTGGTGAAATACAAAAGGATAAACGTAGACAAAATTTTGTTCTTAACACAATCGTCACAATCTGCCCACATGGTGTTATTCCAAGGTTTCTGAACAATAGAGGATAGTTTTTTCAGATAACCAGGCGGGAAAAGATCCATACCGTGACAAAGAACTCTTTACTTTAGAATGAGATGCTTTTTCAAATAATTTGACAACATTAATAGAGCTCGAAAGATCATTTGGGATAAGGAAATCATTTGAAATAATTCAGACAGTGTATTTTTTTCAAAATAATTCAAGCAAGAAAGAAATTAATCTACTTCTCTAGTTTAAAAAAATAGCGCTGAAAATAGGCCAATCAGTTAACTGGCGTTGCGTTTGCGCTCTGTGACAGTAGAATGTGGACAATGTAATGACGGCTGTCGCTGAAAACTGGGTACTTGGCAATTCGGAATTGGCATTTGGCAATGGTGAGCTGATGAAAAGTTGTCATAGATCAGCGAACAATTCTTTTCAGAAGACGACCACCGTCGTCGTCGCGGATGCATTACTCCGGGCAGTGGTGGCATGCGTAAACACCCGCCATAAACAGTGCAAAATATTCGGGAGAGAGTCTTCGTTGTTCGCCAAAGACATTCTTATTGTTGTGCCAAGAAGGTTTTAAAAAATTCAGATATCTGTGTGCGGTTGTGTGTGAAAAAGATCTGAGCAATAGTACGAGCGTCTGAGGAAAAATTTAAAGAGAATTTCTCAGTTTT
Organism: Melikaiella ostensackeni; assembly: GCA_032362435.1. Lineage (NCBI taxonomy): Eukaryota > Metazoa > Arthropoda > Insecta > Hymenoptera > Cynipidae > Melikaiella > Melikaiella ostensackeni. The sequence goes on along the minus strand of JAUMHM010000031.1, from coordinate 43,704,591 downwards.
TAAGAAGGAATCCTGTTTAAAAAGAGGGGCATTTTATGGAGATTAATCACGCAGTAAGAATCTTTCCAGCATCACCATTGCGGAAAAGGACAAATACCCTGGCGGTGAATTCTTTGCCGGACTTTATTTGAGCGTCGGGCGGCGGGTCGACGGACTGTCACCAAATCGCATCGCAGTGAAGTCACACATTGGCAGTGCGTCACCGCCCATATGTGATGTTTTCCGTGCGTGAGAACTAATCATGTATTGTCAAGACAAGGGCTCGACGGCCTCCAAAAGTAAAGAGGGTGAGTTTTATCTAGGAACCTATTCATTCTGGTTTTGTCTAGTTTCTCCTTATACATTATGACCTTATAGTTTGAATAATTGTTTGTAAACGTTTATTTCGGGGTTTTGATTGGAACATGAGAAGGGTTGAAGTCATAAAATTTGTGTGTAACTGTAGACGTTATATCAATTTATAAGAAAGAATAATCAAGAATAACAGGGCTTTTCATTCTGCTATATTCTGCTAACTTCGTTGTCAGGTATGTGTAAAGAGATGAGCTTCATGAAATAAAACTCAAAATTGTTAATCTACAATGAACACATAACTTCCGGCAAATTGAATAGAGATTGATTTTAGCATCTAAAACTAATTTCTCTTTGAATACGTATACTTTGTTTCGATATGTCCGAGCATTACTCATTTTATAACAGGACAAGCAGGATATGATGAATTTTGAAGTTGAGATATACTCATAAATTAATAGAGACAAGGAAAATGAAATTGATTTTACAAGTAGAAATAAGATTTCGCTTCACATAATACATTAATAAAGTTTTGACGTTGTTCGAATATGGATATTTTAAATGTATTTCATATAAAACATACACAACATGAACTTGCAATTGCAGTTTTAGAGTGAACAGCCCTATACAAGCAAACATGAAGGTTCATTGGTCATTCATAGGTCTCAATCAACTCTTAAATTCAGGAGCAAAAATGGCTGATTCAAACTCTGGAAGCCCTGAAATTTATTGTAGAGTTGAAATTTTTAAACAAAACGTTAGCAACTACTTTAAGCATCTTTGTGTAACTTTACATTCTGCTGCGTAATTTTCTCAATAATCTGAGTTTAAAAGATATTTGAGAACAGTTTTCTCGTAATTATATGTTCTATTTCAATACGTTTACTTTATATTCTATCCTTTTTTCCCATTTTTGAATAGGTACCGTAGTAACAATGCGGGACAAAAAGGGAGGTGCTCTTAGTAGAGTTCAAAAATTGAAAAAGCGTCTTAGTCACAGTTTTGGAAGATTATGTAAGTATTTTTTATGTTTATAGTTAACACTACATTCATTCCGATTTTGAAACAAGTGCACATGCTAAATGCTGTCATTCTCTAAATTACGCATATTGTATATGTTGAATTGCAGCAATTTCAAAAGAAGAAGCAGATGATGTAACAAGTAGAGGTCAATTACCATACAATGGTTATTCCGAAGAATTCCTAGATCGTTTGGAACCAAATGGCAATATACCTACTGATAAAGATCGTAGATATGGTACGATTAATTTCAATTATTGAGCAAACTTATTATTTTTAAAGTGCATTATAAATGATTAAATCTATCATTATGATCTTCGTTACAGAATGGACAGGTGTTGGTGATCACGACAGAGTACATCGACAGCTTTCCGTTTCCAGTGATTCCAAGTTGTTAGATGATGATATCCGAGAGGAAGCAAAAGTTATTTTGCGACCACGACGACCACCTCGTCCAAAATCCGAAGTCTTTCTTGGTCCTACTCCTCCTGTGAGAAGAACGAAAAGGTTTTCTGCGTTTGGGGTAAATTGTTTTATAATTTTTCTAATATAAGAAGCTGGAAGAGCAAAAATTAAATTAAGTATTTGAATACTCTTTATTTTTGCCGCTCTTTATTTCATAAGTTTTTTTCTTATATTATGTCTACGTATCATACTGAGAGTAACTATTTTTTAGGGGGACTCGCCCTTTGGCAAATCAGAAGCATACATTAAGTTGGAGCAACTGGGAGAAGGATCGTATGCCACAGTATTTAAGGGTTTTAGTCATCTCACTAATCAAGTGGTTGCTCTTAAAGAAATTAGACTACAAGAGGAAGAAGGTGCTCCATTTACTGCCATTCGAGAGGCGAGTCTACTGAAGGAGTTGAAACATAGCAATATAGTGACTTTGCACGATATTATACATACACGAGAGACCCTTACGTTTGTTTTTGAATATGTCCACACTGACTTGTCTCAATACATGGAAAGGTATGGCAGTGGGGGTGGATTAGATCCACGTAATGTCAAGTTATTCCTATTCCAACTGTTGAGAGGTCTAGCTTATTGCCATCGCAGGTAAGAAATTAGTTCGCTTTGTTTGCAGAGAGTAGGTAAGACCCCCCGCTGTTGTCGCCGAAAGAGTTTGGCAACATTTATTTACCCTTTAACAATATTGATATAATACACTCCTAGAATTCAAAACAACCAACTAGCGACAACAGGGGGTCTTACGCTGTTATAATAATTGTAGTTTTATATTAATTACTTGCGTCACTTGTTTCAGGAGGGTGTTGCACCGAGATGTGAAACCGCAAAACCTGTTAATTAGTGAAATAGGAGAGCTTAAGTTAGCAGATTTTGGACTTGCAAGAGCTAAATCTGTTCCTTCCCATACGTACTCGCACGAGGTGGTAACTTTGTGGTACAGGCCACCGGATGTTCTCTTAGGATCTACTGAATATTCAACATCGCTCGATATGTGGGGAGTAGGTTGCATATTTGTAGAGATGTTGACGGGTATTCCAACATTCCCAGGTGTACGCTGTCCATACGACCAACTAGACAAAATATTCAAAATCTTAGGAACTCCAACGGAAGACACTTGGTCAGGAGTGACGCATCTAAAAGGCTATAAACCCAATAGATTAGTGTTTTATCCAAGTCGGAAATTAGGTCTTTCATTTCCTAGACTGTATGATGTTGCAGAAGGTGATAATATGGCTTCATCATTACTTCAACTAAACCCTGATCAACGAATAGGTGCAGAAGATGCACTTCAGCATCCTTATTTCGCCTCTCTTCCTAGAAAATTATATGAATTGCCTGACGGTAAGTTCATTTTTATTAATTTATAGCGTCATAATTCTTAGGGACGTGAAATAAATGGAGTAAAGTTAATTTTTGTGATCGATGCAAGCCTTCATTAATTTATAGATGCTTACTTATTTCATTATATCTATAGACAAGTAAAATTATTATAATTCAATTGCAGAAGTGTCGATATTTAGTGTCGAAGGCTGCCACTTATATACTGAGTCACGACAATCTTATGCCGACCCACGCCACACAGCTCTTAAGACTTGAGGTTAAATACATAAGTATAATAAGAAAATAAAGGTTAAGTAAACTTTTACCTGCTCAGCGATACAAACATTTTTCATTAGGAACAAAGAAAATAAGGAAGAAAGTGCAAAAAGAAAGGCTTACTGCAGTCACTACGCCTTGACCTATCCATTGCACACTCTTTAGGAAGTCTATTTCTCTCTTCCTCTCTGCCGTACAAACAAAAAACGCTGTATCTTCATTGTTTATCGTATCAGAGTCAAGGTTTAAAAAAAAATTTAAATACAACCTAAACGTTTTTGTTTAAATTCCCTTAACTTAACGCAAACGACATTTAAATATTTTTTTTTCAATTTTGAGCGCATTTATACATTATTATCTTACTTTATTTACTGTTGACGAAAAAAAACCAAAACCCTATGTCCATGCAGATACGATTCTTAGCTTTAACTCGAAACCACTCAAAGTGCAGATTCTGCATTTCTTGTTTGCACGGCAGCTCTCTCTTTCTGAGAGTTGATTGGAGTTATCTATTTTCATTAATTTTTCAGTACAGAGGCAACTAAAACCATTATTTTGTTTCCTCGAAGGTACAACTCTTGTAATTCTTAAAATATCAGATTTAAAGGAAAAAGAAAATAACAAAGAAACGAAAGTAAATTGATTCGCATATATGTCTAAAAGTTGAAGAGAAACTTTGAAGCTTGGAAGAATACTGGTTATAGAAATCAAAAAGCGCACGCACGACCCATCCTCGCACTTCGTCCAAATACTAGTTTTAGACTGATACCAATCAAAAAGTAATATAAAGAATACGATGCCGTAGTCTTTAGATTCCCCGCCAGCGCTAAATCCAGAGACAATGGTAAAATTCAGGGCCGACGTCAACTATATAAATGGTATGGAGTACCGAGTATTCCAGAACCAGGATTTTAAGGATATAATCTTAACAAAATTTTAAGCAGGTTTTTTCACGAAGTGTTAGAAAAATATCTCTTGTAGCAGGGCTGGTGCTAATTGTGTGGATTTCGTCAACGATGTCGACGTGTCCACAAACATTAGTTCCTACCTCGATTTTGTCGTTCAGCAATAAGCAGTGGTGGACTGGGTACCCAAGGGCGCGACATGAAAAAAAACCGTTTGGGTTATATGCACTACTGGTGCCTTTAAGAAGTATACGGGCGCCTCGTAAAAATCAAACTTTCTAAACAGAATTATACTTTAGAATTATGAAATGCAAGGGAAAAAGAAAATAACAAATTAGAAGAAACTGTATTACTAGTAATACATGTGAATTTGTGCAAGCCAGGGGTATTATGGGCCTTCTACCTATATTATGGGTGTTTATATTCTTTTAACTCTTCGCTTTGCAATCTAGAAAATATTTATTTGTCTAAAAAATATAAGCTTCCTGAGGCGCCTTTATATTATGCCTTAAGGGGCGCAGTCAGGGTTCTCTGACCAACAATGCATGGCCAGTCCGCCACTGGCAATGAGGATTCTTACTCGAGAGTGTTACAGGAAATGTTCCATCAAGGTCTTAACCTCTAAAAGATGCTAAATACCTGTTGAAATTTTATTAGAGACTAACGCCATGTGGATCGCTATTTTCTTGTATCTGATACTTGTGTTCAAACCTTGTTGACGGACACAGTTGCAGGAAAATCGAGTCTGAAATACGTTTTCTTTTACGAAATGTAGAACATATAATTTAAAAAATTTTCATCAACTTAAACATTATAGGATTCTAGCTTTTGATTATGAGGAGAATTTTTAAAATGTAGTACACTTTCTTCGTAAATTAAAGTATCCTATCTAGACCCAGAAAACTGACAAATCGTCGGTCCTGGTAGCATTGGTGGCTAGTAAACGTGTAGTAAAATAAATGCAAGCGACCTTAGGAAGACTGGAAGATCTGTAACGCTGCGATTTAGACACTTTTATCACTTTCGTCGATGACTAAAAACTACTGTTAATTACTGTAGTTTTTAGTATAGGTTTTACCACTGTAATTCTTCGAATAAACATAGCTTGGTTAGACATATCTTGCCCATGTTGCGAATTTGTGAAAAAATGCAAAAGTACATGCTTCGACGAGAGAGTTAGCATTTTTATTGGTCAAGTGTATACTTCAATCATATGCGTATAATAGAAATGTAGTAAAATAATTTTGCATTTAGATGGAAATTTTTAGAAATACGTAAAGTCAGATTTTTACTGCCTTTAGCGAGTGACAGATTTATTAGCCAGAATTTGAAAATACTTTGAAAATTGTTTATTATTTTAGAAAAATCATATTCCTATCTCAGGTGTATCTCAGAATTGATAAGAAGTATGCAAAAAGTAGACATATTTGAAGTATGCAATATTGTACAACAATATTGCAACAATATCACGTGCTTTTGGGGTGGATAGATAAAAAATCTTCATTCATCCTAAAGCGAATACGCGATTCCTGCGATTGTTAGAGTAGCAGTAAAATATTCAAATAATTATAATGATTAATAGCGAAGAAAATAGCGTTGCAGATCTTCACGATTTGGGCTATAAGCCAGAATAACTATTATGTATAATAATTTTACTCCTTGCTAGGCTAAATTTATACCAGTTTTTCAGTACACTTGAAAATATATCAGCGAAAAAATGGGGGCATAATTGTCGAGATTTTTTGATAGTCGCTCCGGCTATAAATAATAACGAAAACGAAAACTGGGAGAACTGTGGTGCAGTTAAATAGTAGGATGTATATATAGAGAACACCGAATTCGTATTGTTACTGGATACTATTAAAATAGTTCAAGCGAAGCCACTCAAATAAAAGCATTTTTTGTTGTTAATTTAATGCGTGGTATATTAAAGTACATTACTCTCAGGGTGGTCTTTGTAGCTGGATTTTTTTTATTAAGAATGTGAAAATGAGAACTTTTTTTCAGGATGTTGGGAAGAATGTGTGCGAATTTTGAAAATGAAATTTAATGACCACCCTGAACGTGTATTTACGTTTTCTGCAGCTTACCATTAATTGCATAAATCTTTTTTTTCCTAGACGTTTCTAATGATACCTGCGTACATTAAGAACATTACAGAATCTTGATATGCGTTACCTACTTTACTTATACATATAATATATACTCGTACATAGCAAGTGACATATTTTGTAATGCTTTAGTTTCACTGCTTATTATTATTATATACTTATACTTTACACTTACGTTTTTTTCTAAAAAGGATCATCAGTAAACATTGTCAGAATATGTACTACAGCGAACAAAGACCATTATCTCAAAATAACAAAAAGAAGATTAATTCGTTTAAATGCTTACTGTTCTTACAATATATACCTTTCTTGCATGAAAAAAATTAGATAATGGGAAATAAATTTTAATAATCAGAGGATTTTATTCTAGACTGATTGTGGATTATTGCAAGGTGAATGTCAGCAGAGTACATCATTGCTTGAAAAATTTAAAGTAAATTTCGCATATGTTCGGAATGTGGGACAACGGGACCTTGAAAAGGCGGACAGTGGGACATAGGGCTTGAAAAAAGAGGAAAAAGGACTAAAATATTAGTCCTACATTGTGCATCAACATTAACATTTCCTGAAGTACAACAGATAGTTTTTTCGCTTTGTTATTTTTTTATAGCACGATAAGAAAAGTATGTAAATAAAAATAAATTTAACAATTTTTTGAAAATAATGGTAGAAAAAATAAATAAAAACAATCTTCAATTTTCTAAAGTTTTAAAATGAATATTTTATTATTATTTTTCACTTTGAATTTCGAAACTACATAATTTCAAAGAACTGCAATTTATCCATCTTTTTTTACACAAAATTCACTTGCTATTCAGATAAATAAGAAAAGTAATCATTAAAGCATGAAATTATTTTTAAAAATTCATTTTTCAACAAATTTGAAGAAAACCATTAGATATCAATTAGATTCAGTGTTTTACTATTGAAAGAACTAAAAAATCGTAATTCGAGAAACTCGGCCAAAGTAAAAAAAACCCTATAGGACAAAAGTCGCTTGCCTCAAAAAGAGGACATGTCCGGGAAAATCCGGCCGGATTACGAAATTTCGCATTTCAATTCTGATTGGTCAAAATTAAAGATCGCGCGGTTAGTTTTACTTGACTTCCCCAGGTAAAATCTATGCCGAAGCAAACTCTAAAGCAAAGTCCGTAGATTCCAAAATTAGCAACCACGGACTTACTTCGTAAATTATTGAATTTCTTACCGAATTGACCGTATTTACCGTAAAAGTGATAAATCGCTTTTTTCTTTACATTTAATGGCTCACGAGCAAATGAATGACTATATAATGTAATTTTGTGTTGTTTTTTATTAATTGCCATGCAAATATGTCGGGAAAAAGTAAAAAGTATCATGTTTAGGTCGTTTTAAAGGAATATAACCACTTCAACTTAAGTCGATTTGCTAACGATAGGACAACATACTTCACAGCCACATTTTCAATTTAAAAAATCAGTCGCAAAATATTGACAACTGGAAGCTATACAGTATATAGGAAAATATTTGTATCTTATGAAGATAAAAGAGGTCATGTGGGCTCACGAATCAACACTTTTTCACTTTTTTCATAATAGAATGATATTTCATGCGATTTTCTTTGCAAAATACACTCTTCCACTCAATTAAACTTTTTTCTTATTTGTTTAAAATCCCGATTTACCACATTTACCTCAAAGTCTGTCAATTTGGTAAGAAATTTTGTAAATCTTGTGAATTACGGTCACTGCCCATCTGTATTGCGTATGTAATGTGACGTCATGCTAGGGTTGTAAGCAATAAAACGTTTCATTGAAACTTTCACTTGAAACTTTCAAATGTTTCACCGTCAAGGTTTCATCGTTTCATGTCACATTGGGGTAAAGGAGGGAACTTCTGTAGTGGTGCCAGATTCACCATTCTTATCAGAGCAGAATAATAAGATAAATCAGATCCTTGAGGATCGATGTGACTTCTGTGTAAAGCCCGTCCATTATGCAACCAACCTATTTGATCCTTCAAGGCGCGGAAAAGATTTAATTGACAGCGAGGTTCTGGAAGCTCAAGAATACATAATCAATCTAACAAGTTACTATGCTGATATTGAAAAAATTTCAGTTCAAGATGTCCTCACAGACATTAATATATTCAAACTGCAAGAAGGAAACAACCACATCAATGACTCCATATTTTTGGTGGAAACCTTGCTGCGTTAGCAAATCGTTGCGCACAATCGCATTAAAAGTTTTATCATTACCTCCGACTTCTGCTGCCTGTATAAGCGTACAAATAGTAAATACGGAGGGGTTCATAATAAGACAACCAATCGTCTTTTATTAGAGTGAGCCGGAAAGCTAACGTATATTAAGAAAAACTGGAAGGTATATATTTTTTAATTAAACCAATACAATTGAAAATTTTTTTAAGTTCATAGAAGACTCGCAACGAAAGTTTTGTACTATTTTAACATATATATATATATATATATACATAACAAATTTATATTTTTTTTATCACAATGATTTATTTCCACAGTACACTCGAACCCCCATAAAAGCCCGTCCGGTTTACGCCTTCCTAGAACTGCTGGCCCCCGCAGTTTCTCAGCGGTCGGGGCGAGAGACGGTGTTCAACGAAGCGTGAATTGCCAACACCGTATAGATAAAGTCGCAGTGCGCGTGTACTCACGTTCAAACTCACGTTCGGAGATGGCGTAATATTAGGAACTGGTTCACACGTCCCTGACTGTTTACGTTTTGAAGGATCCGGTTTAGGCCCAGGGCCAGTGCGAAGCAACTCCCGAAACTGGGCTTATATCGAGGTTTGAGTGTACATTGCAACTCACAAATAATCATATTTATAACAGTCGTACATCCTTACCTTTTGAAAGAAGATACTCCAAGCTTTGGATCACTTCTGATCATACCTATATCTTTTAGCAATTAAATTAGATTTTAATTAGTCACCACAGCTCTATGACTCTCTATGAATAAACTCTACGAATAAATTACAAAAATTGTGCTGGTGGCCACAAGAGGAGCCGTGGCCAAAACCGGTGCACCGACCCTATTCTGAAATCTTTCAATTTACAAGATCCATCCGGGCTTCAACATCTTAAATCTTTAGGACCTATAAAAGCTTTGAAATTTTAAAGTTTCCACTCGAGTGATTTATCGTTGATAATACCTCAAGATCTTTATAGAAGACCCGTTAAAAGATGCACTAGCGATCATAAAGTGTGAGGATGAGAGTCGGTCACTGACTGATAATAATGAGAGTGATGACGTCAAGGGATCTCTCAGAGGAGAACATTCAGCGAACTCGGAAGACTATTTATAAAGAAATCTCACGGAACCATAAGCCATAATTTTCTTCTTTTGACATCCAGTGTATACCGTCGCGTGCTTCTGCATGCGTATGAGTAAGCCAGATAAAAAAATGTGTCACGATGTAAAGATACGTGAGAGGGTTTGCAGATAAAGCTCATTTTTAAAGAGTGCATATTTTTGAAAACGCTGTATTGCTGTGAATCCGGAGGAAATGTTTAGGAGTCACTCCAAGTGCATAAGAATTTATTTTTGTAACAAATATGCGAGACATTACTGGTAATTAAAATGTAAAATGAAAATAATTTCTTTTAACGAAATCTTTTTTATCATAACCCAAGGACAAAGTGTAGAAATTATTAAGGGATATGTGGCACTTTTTTTACTGTGAAAGTGAAGGGTGACCTGAGGGAAAAGAACTCTGCAAGCGGGAGTCTCGACCTGTATTGTAATTAGCAACCAGCATGCTTAATTATTCTAATGAGAGTAATAACGTCACGAGGTCGAGGAGTCCAGAGGAAAGAGCACAAAGTGCAGAACTGTAAACTGGATTCCAGTAAACACAAAGTTAAAGGAAAAAAAATTAATAGCAGAATTTCGAAGATTATTCAAATTTAGGTATGAACAAATTTTTTCAGTCAACTTAGCTTCAAATATCTCATCTCACGGAACAATGCATTTCAAAAAATACTTCATAATTAGAGTTCTAATCTAAATAGGTTCATTAACTCTGTCGCATCAAACGCACGATTTAAGTAAATTTTGCCATGGGTCGTTCAAAAACTATGTCATACTGCTAGGGGATGGGAAGGGGGGTGGGGTGTGAACGCAAAATGTGAAATGTGTGGAAAATATAAATGTGAATAACAATTTTTTTAAATGCTTGCAAAAATGAAAATTAGTGATTTTATTTTACAAGTGAAGCATCTACATAATCTAAACACAGACTTCACCATCTTTAACCCCTTTTTAAAAGAATTCCTCTTTTTCCCACGCATTCAAGAAACTTCCCCTTTTTCTCGTTTTTCGCTCAAATCCGATCTGAATGAGTAGAAACCAATAAGAAAATCCAACTATTTTTCGTTGGAAAGTTAATACTTTTCGATTGAAAAGTCTACTATTATATATTTGGTTCAGAATTCATTTATTTTGGTTAAAAATTCTACTATTTGGTTGTAGATTTAACTATTTTGTTGAACATTCGTTTTTTTAAATTAATTTCTTTACTGAAAATTTAACTCATCTATTTTTGGTTAAAAATTGATTGTTTTTAGTTGAAAATTCCACTATTAAATTTTTCATTGAGACTTCATCTTTTTAGTTAAGAATTGAACTATTTTGTTGATAATTCGTTTTTTTTTTGGTTGAAAAGAAATTTTTCCAACAGCAAATTGAACTATTCCATTTTTCGTTAAAGATGGATCTTTTTTAGTTCAAAATTTAACTATTTGGTTTAAAATTAATTTTTTTGTTGAATATTCAACTGTTTTGTAGAAAATTCACCTTTTTTGTTTGAAAATTCAACAATTTGGTTAATTTTTTTGTTCTTGTCTGAAAAATCATTCCTAGTTGAAAATTCAACTCTTTTGACGAAAATTAATCTTTTTAGTTGGAAAATTCAAATTGTAGAAAATTCACCTTTTTTGTTTGAAAATTCAACAATTTGGTTAATTTTTTTTCTTGTCTGAAAAATCTTTCCTGGTTGAAAATTCAACTCTTTTGTAGAAAATTCATCTTTTTGATTGGAAAATTTATCTGTTTTGGTAGAAATATTATCGTTTTTTGTTAAAAAAAATGAAATGCTTGGTTAAAAAATAATCGGTTTTGGTTAAGGACTCAACTGTTTTGTTGAAAATTCGTTTTTTTTGGTTGAATTCAACCATTTTTTATTTGAAATTAAAATATTTTCTTGGTTGCAATATCAACTATTATAATTATCGTTGAGAATCAATTTTTTTTTTTTGAAAAAACAACTATTGGTTCAAAGTTGAACTTTTTAGTCAAAGATTAATTTTTTTGATGAAAGAAGGAGTTTCGGGTTTCAATCGTGTGCAAAACTACGAATCTTGCCGACGTTCCGTGAACATTGCAGTTCACTTCTCCACGGCTAACCTGAAACTGAAGCTTCAGATCATGTTGTTCTTATATATACTCTCTACGATGCCTGTGATTGGCCAGAGCGCCCACCGTGGGGACTGGTCGAACCTGAT
>JAUMHM010000031.1:43670018-43692582 GCA_032362435.1 Melikaiella ostensackeni | reverse complement strand
CCGGTGTCATTTTCATGGATGGCAGTCGCTCCCAGGGGGACCCTGCGGTGGTTGTTTGACCAATTTTTTAAAATTGTATATATATATATTGGCCACCCATCTCACGGTTGTGAGGATAGGCAGAGCACTTTTCTCCTGCATTCAAGTTACGATAAGTTGCGTAACCCAGGAGAAAATGCTTGGCGCAGACTCCACAGCCTCCCACTGGATCTCAAACGAGGGCAGTGGGAGGATGAGCCCCATAAAAAGAGAGACTCGAGCGAAAAACGTGGAGTTGTTTCCTTGCAGGCGTACTGCGACGAACACTCGGAGAGAACTTCTTGAGAGTGGCTAGAGGCACCATCCTCTAGACCTGTCTCATAACTTTCTCATCTCTGAACAGATCTTAAAGGTCTCAGGATCATCCTGGTCCTTCTAAGCCTGCGTTAAGAGGCTAAAGTTGCAATACGTTTTCAAGTGTGCCACTTACTTACTATAAAGAGATAGAATCTCCTATGTTAGAATCGACTTTCGAAAAGTTTGGTTAAATAACAAACACCTCATTTAGTAACCCAGATTTTGCTAATGTTCACTGAAGTATAGAGCAAGGTCCGCCTTGTATACTAGATGAAAAAGTGACATAGTGAAAATCGAGAAAGGTTCTTTAAAGCTGTGTGAATACTTATGAGCAAACGGGACTAATGCCCCAATCTGTTCAAGAAAGTTTTCAGCCAGAATTCCAGAAATACGGTGGCTTTTAGCGAAAAGAAATCTTTGTGCTTTTAAATTCTTAAAAGGAAAAATCAACACGAAGAGGGTCATAAATCCCTCACAGTTTCTATCTCTTTCGCTAGCCCGTGGTAAGCTCTCTCTTTGGGTATTAGCCCAGCGTCTCGTAGAACAGACGGAATAACCGCTAGCAGCGGGAATAGGAAAACTAGTTTCACTTTCCAAGGTGCTGTATACACCTGTAGGGATACTAAAGATTTATGACTCATTTTGGAAGTCAAGGCTTAAATCATAAAATTGTTTGATTACGGTATAACCGGTATAGCTCACCTTTAAGGCTATAAAAAAAAGAAGAAAAAAGAAGAAAGCGGACAGGCAAGAACGTCGAAAGCGCGACGATAGATTTGTTTAACCGATTTTAGAAATATATTTCGAGAGAAAGCAATATTAATGCGGAATTTTATAAATAATTAATATGCAATTGTCATAGGACATTTACCTTAGTTAGTTAAGGAGTTTTTCCTTTGTACTCTGTAGAGTAAATTATAATAAGAGAAGAATTGTATTGTAAGGAAAAAGCTTGTAGACAATAACAAAAAAAAAGAATAAATAAAAGATAAATATTAAAATAGAAGAGGATATATGATAAACAGATAGGACTTGTAGTAGAGGACTAGGATAGCACGTTTAGCTAGAACTAAATTGAGAATCGATATGTATTCTATAGAGTAGGATCGTGTCAACGGAATAATTTGTAATTAAGGAGGGTAGAATATAAAATAAGGACAGCGAACTAAGACAATTAAAAGGATAAAAGAAAACAGACTGTAAACTGTGTGTCTTAAGATAATAGTGAATTGACACTCCCATGTAGAGACATAGAGAATTAGGAATATTAGGCTATTACGATAGCTAGAAAATAATACGTAATTATTAACTTAAAGGGCGAATGCAATCAGCTCACATCAGCGATGTTATTTTAGAACTTTGAATTATTCTTAACAAATAAAGCCTAGAGTAGATGCTAGGGATTTATATGTAATAGCTAGCTCAGGTTTATATGAATAAATTTGACATTCATAAAAGGAATCTAACTTTTTCTCTCATGTGACCCGTCCTTTAGATAAGAAGTATAATAATATCAGGATTGGTTATTTAATGAAATCCAACAAGTTAACCTAAGATAATTAAAGTAAACTTTAATTAATTAAATACCAGCATTTTTTAAAGATTACAATATATATACTAAATCGCAGAAAGGACCCTGGTAAAAATTTCGCAAAGGAAATTTTGGATAGGTTTGTGTACGATTTTCTTTCAGATTCTTTTCGGGATCTACAACCGAAGCTTTTCATTTCTATCACAAACTTGAAGTAATTTCGACCGAAAAATTCAAGTTAGTGCAAACAGCCTTTAAATCAATTAGAAATGAAATTAGCAGCATTTTTGCTTAAAATATTAAACTGATTTTTTATTAGGAATTTTCGGAAAGAAACGGATGCAGATTTCAGAAAGGTTCGAAAAGAAATGGAAACAATTGGATAGCTTTGGAAAGAACTTTCTACCAGGGAAGAAATGGAACCATAACAGTTAACGGTTGGTAAACTTTTTCATGCGCCTGTCTTCCTTTCTTCTTTTCCTTTCTTCAGAGAATTTCTGATTTAAATTGCGTAACTTTATGTACGTCCTGGTACGTACTAGGCATAGTAAAACTTTCATGTCGAGTTTTTCCTTCAGCTTCGCGCTAATTCTTGAAGCTAGTCTGAAAAATGAGACGATCCTTACAAAATGTTGCTCCATGATAATCCTGAAATTCTGCATTCATAATTTCAGCTGCTTTTAATAATTTGGGGGATGGATATTTTGAAAAATCATCTGATATGTGACAGATCCAGTTACCATCGGGCTTTTTGGCAAAGGAGACGTATATTCGCCAAGAGACTCGTCTTTTGAGAAGTGTCATGCGACATACTCTGCTATATATTTGAGTCCTTCTTCAGAAATTTTTTCTGCGGCCATTGCTACTTCCAAAGTCCCAAGAGGATCTTCTTCCTCTTTAGTGGGAAGATTCTGTTCTTCATATAATTTATTTTCATATCAATGTTTTACAATAAATCACTCCTTTGTAGTTTCTCTATTTTCTGGCATTAATTCTTTTATTATTTATATATTATACATTCCTATATATACAGATTTTCCTATAATATTTTGTCGCACAGAGAGGTATGCCTCAAGTTCGAACTGCGCGGCTACGGTAACAAAATGGCGAAACTGTGCGGTTGCGTGACGTAGGACGAATCAAGAGCTAGAGTGGCTAGACCATGTATTCGTTGGATCATGCCCGGACCCGTTACACCACTTTCTGCGCATGTGCAGGTTCAGGAAGTACAGACTAAAGATGGGATCATGGAGAATACACATAAGTAGACCAAAGTCGTGTACATTGACTTCACTCAAAACGAGGCATAGGACTATTGATTAGGACATATACAGAAATGGCCGCCGTTCATGTTAACGTGTTGTCTAGACACATGAAAACATAGACGGCGGCTATTTCAGCATATGTCTCACTAGCACCATGCTCGGGAAATACTATAACCATTTTCGTACGACTAAAATTTGCTCATTTTCGGTTACACTAGTTTGGTCTTACCAGTAATGACGGGTCGAGCTTGTAAATCTGGTAAAACTAATATCTTAAAGAAATCTTCATTTCATGGCGTAAATGAAGTTTCATGTCCATAAAAGTATTATTACAGATGGATTTAGGATTTGTCCTGAAAGATCAAAATTCCACTATTAAAGTAGAAATACAGCATTATAACCTCCAAGCTTAGGCGGATCAGGTGATGATTTTCAAAGTGTACTTTCTACGTTTCAATGAGCAATCAGTTCAATATTAGTTCAGCATCAAATAATCAGTCGAATAAGTAATATAAAACTCCTATGAAGGCATAGTTTTGCTATGAAGTGGTGGCTAAAATTCAAGGCCTTGTCTTGGACTCGTCTCGAAAGCTTGAGTTTCCTTCGCAGATGTGCATCATTCCTTCTCCGAACCGACCGCCTGGGAAGGGGGCATACATTTATGTTTTCGTAGGGCGATTGTAGGGGATTTTCAAAACTTTTCTGTACAAATTACATGCGCTCGCAAACGTGAAAACTTTTAGATTCCGAATATTCTATTTTCATATAGCTAATTGCAAAATTTAAAAAAAATTTTTGTTATCCGGGCCAGCTAACAGACAAGATACCCCTGCTGGGAAGGGTTAGGTTAGCTGGGATTTTAGAGATTTTCATTAAATGGTAGGTTTTCGCATATCTGCTAGTGGAAACTCATGCCTTCGAGACAAGCCCAAGACAAGGCCTTGATTTTCGAGGCCTCGACATTTTCGAGCTAGATCCAAGACAAGAAATTCAAAGCGGCAGGTATATCTCGTCATATCTTGTCTTGAAGCTTGAAATTACTTGTTGGACGGCAACACCACTTGGAATAAAAAAAAAACCATTACTATTTTCAATATTTTCCCATAATCATAAATAATAAAATAAAATTACGTCATTGTCGTATCATTTCATGCAAAACTCTGAAAGCTTACAACCTGTTTTTAGGACAGAAGTTTATTTCGCCTATATATCATTAAAATTATAAGAACTTCAAATTAATTTATACGAATTGAATTAATAGTAATCACATTACAGTGCCTATTACAAATGAAAAATTATCATAAAATATATATTTATGAATGAGAAAAAAGCTAGCTAATTTAATTCAATTTAGCATTTTGAAAGTAAAATGATATCCTTTCCTAAATGTAATCCTTTCTATTCCTTCTTTTACATTCTTAAATTTTCCAATTCCTTGATACCCTTCCGTTAAATTTTGCGAAATCGATTAAAAGGCATCGGTTTTGCTCTTTTTCTTTTTATAATACTTTCAATACAAAAATCTTGTTCTGAAAATTCTTGATTTACACGTTAAACTCTATATAACTTAGCCATTCGTTTTTTTTTTTCAATCACGCCGCGTGATGCTTGAGATTTGTTGCTTATATATTGCACTTGAAACATTCATTTCATTATTATCTACAGTCTCTTTTTTGTGCATCTTACAATGATTCATGTCTCAATGCAAATGGTGTCTGGCCGACATGGGTCGAGCTGTGATTGGTGTTTTAAAACCACCAATGCCCCGCGGAAACCGCAATCACGGATTGACTGAAATTTGAAATCCCGTCTGAAAACGTGTCACTTCCGTATCCAATCCGATGGGAGAAAATGGCTTTAAGAAAATCCTAACCTCTTTAGACAATTTCAAAGCTGTAATCAGCCCCCTGGCTCTTCGCTCAGAATACACTATTAAAGCATCGTGAGATTTGACTGGGGCCGGCAGGTGGCTCTGATTATTCACGAGTGTGACACGCGAAAGTTTATTTGGGGCGAAACGAATTTAAATTTAAATGGTCAACTGGCCCGTTCCGCAACTAAGGGTTTGGAAATCCAATCCTTCGAAGAAAGTCCTTCTTACATCCTGAAACTGTATTTTTGGGAAATTGACAAATAAATTGAAACTATTGACTTTAGTTGATAAAAATTAACAGGAATGGATTTATTAATTTGTCTCAAGTTTACAATGGACACGAAAAAAAAAAGAAAAAACGGACGCGTCAGAGCACAAGCTCGAGTTTTTTCCGAGTGGGTCCTCGCGTCTTCGTTGATGGGAGGGTTGGAACCGGCGCAGCGGTCCTTAGCTCCCCACTCTTTCGTGCTTTATTTCTCTCACAAATTACATTTTCTCTCTATCTCGCTCTGCATATCCCTACTCTAATTTTTACTAATTCGTCGCAGATTGCATGATACATTTCCTCACGTTAATGATGTTTACATTTCGCTGGGTTTAACGATAAGTGCTTTCCGTAGAATCGACTCCATGGAGGTCCCAACCGTCAGAACGAAAGATAACAAACCGTTCTATGCTCGGTCCAGGCTAACGACTTCGAGTCGCCAATCTAATATATAACTTAAGATTTATATGTACTAGTGTCAAAATATTCAACGGCTAAAAAATAATGATCATTATTTAATTATTTCTAGTATACTTTACTTTAGCATTACGTGACTAATCTTATATATACATTTATTCCCTCACCAGGATTTATTATTGCTTATTAAACATTTCTCATGTCGATTCGTCCTGAAATGTTGCTTGCCAATCTTTTTACTTTTCGCTAAATTATTTCATAATTTCAATTCGAAACCGCAAATTTTACGGAAGCGATGGTGCTGTTCCTAGCGGATAAATGCAAATTTATGCGCTCGTTACACTGTAAAGTCGCAGGACGCTACAACAAGAAACAAATGACAATGAAAATGTACCTTAATGTACTTCACCAATGCCTCTACAGGAATTAATAAACACTAGAGAGTAGATGATCGGTAACGACTTGAGTGATAAAAAATGGCATCCGCGGAGATGTCGCAAAATGAGGTTTCACATAAGTTTCCCGTTAATAAACTTATTCGTGTTGGCTACTACGAATTGGAGAAAACAATTGGCAAAGGAAACTTTGCCGTTGTTAAAATGGCTACCCACGTTGTAACGAAATCAAAGGTATGTCTTTTGAAGCAAATGTCTGCACAGAATTCGGAATCCGTCATTTTGTCGTTAACATACAACAAACAGCAGTGTGAATATTTGTTCATTTTTGTTTTCTGCCACTTGTCAGTTGTTTTTAACCTAACAATTAGTTGTCAATCATCCACAATACATTTACATTGATCAGTATTGTTAATCTTCCATAACATAATTGCTCTCCTTTATGTCGGTAAAAATACATATATGTATATTTGACATTTAGTATATGCAAAACATGCAAAATTAATTTTTTCGTAAACATTTTACAAATACTATGTATTTAGATTTTAAACCTATATGTTAGGGGATCTTTATGAATTTTTTGAAATCTTTTATTATTTGTATATTCTTAAACACACTTACGTCACGATCGCAATGTTGAACTACCACCATTAAAGATTAGAAGCATTCTTATAATAATATGCTCCATTATATCTTGCTATGGATTTGGAAATATTCATGGTTGTAGTATTGTTTTATAATTGTATCAAGTAATAAACTCCAAGTGTTACTCTCTAAACAATGATACAAACGTATTTGAGAATATCTCAACTTTTTAGAATTTTAATTGATTGTACATAATGTTCATACACAACTTGTAAACAAAAATTCTATTTATTCTTTTCTACACAAATATGAACCTTTGCTTTTTGTTAGTCACTTTCAATTTACAACGTAACGTTCAATTCCTAGATTACTTTTATTCTATTTTTTTTTATATGTGAGACAAACAACACGTATTGTAGTTTCATAAGGTGCTAAAAAAAAGTAGTTCAAAGCCAGGGAAATTCATTCTGTTGTCGACGTTGAATGTATTATCTTGCATTCTGTGCGGAATCCCATATTCTGACGGATACCGATTGGCATGTTTTGACATTTAAATAATTAAATGTATTTTTTAGGTGGCTATTAAGATTATTGATAAGACGAAACTAAATGAAGAAAATCTGGCAAAAATTTTCCGTGAAGTTCATATAATGAAGAAATTACGACATCCTCACATTATCAGACTTTATCAAGTGATGGAGACAGAAAAAATGATTTATTTGGTCACAGAATATGCACCTGGTGGTGAAATATTTGATCATTTGGTTAGAAATGGTAGAATGGTGGAGCCAGAAGCGAGACGAGTGTTTCGTCAAATAGTTTATGCAGTACGTTATCTCCACCAGCAAAGAGTGGTTCATCGAGATCTTAAGGTATATAAAACTCAATTAACCAACCTTTCGGTACGTATGTAATATGTACGTACATTTATGGGTCATTTTCACATAATTTGAGTTTTTGTATCTTTAATGTTTATTGCAGACTGAAGCTTTTAAATATATTTTCCATATTTTTTTAAACACTTATTGGGATGTATACTACTAATTCCTTATTCAAACTCTAGCATGAAGGCGTTTTTGCTTGAGATTATTTACTTTTATGGTTATGAAGTAGAGCCCTGAAAGTATGAAAGAACAGAGAGGTCTGATAGGTTAGACACTTTTATACACATTCAGCTGATCGACGTGAAGTTGGATAGCTAGTATGGATAGCTCTTTGTATGAATTTATGCTGATAATTCGTTAATCTCTGGAAACTGACTTTTTTGGAATCATAGGTATTTTTTTTCTTGTTTATAATCTTGATTGGCATTAATTTTTCCCATAGGTCGATTAAAAATATGTAAATGATGAGTATTATTATATTAAATACGGATGGATCTCAGTAGTGTTCGTTAACAGTCATGTCCTACCACCGTGCGCCTCAACCGACTTCAACCTAAACTTCTTACTCAACGCCAGTTCTTTGAAAGATTTAATTCTCTGATGTTGCCCGAATGTTTTAAGTGATAAATTGAAAACAATCGATCGAGCCCTTTTTTTGAAATTGAAATATCTATTGGCGCTAAAAATACCTTCATAACAGGCCCAGTTTTCGTTTAACACAAAAAAAGTTTATAGGGACTTTTTTACTACATATTTTATATATAATAACGTACATATAATTAAAATTTTGAATTAAAAAGAACAAATCAAAATTTGAATTTTCAAAAAAGGGGTCGATTAATTTTTTTCCTTCTTGACTCACATTATCTAAGCATTATCAGATAACTGAATCCTGTAGAGAGTTTTTGTTGAGTAAGAATTTTCAATGACCGTAGGGACCAAAAACCCCTATTTGCGCTACAAAAACCTCCATAGAAGACCCAGTTTTTGTTTGACACAAGAGTTGATGAGAACTTTTTTACTAGATATTTTATTTATAACAAAATGCACATAATTAAAATTTTGTATTAGAATTTTTTTTTTGAAAAAATCAAAATTTCAATTTTCGAAAAAGGGCTCAATCGGTTTTTTAAATTTCTTACTTGAAAAATTCGGGCAACATCAGAGAAGTAAATCATGCAAAGAAATGGCGTCGAGTAAGAAGTTAAGGTTGAAGTTGGTTGAGGCTCACCGTGCCAGTTTTTTTTTCATAGTAAAATTACCGTTAAAATAAATTTAGTGATATTCATTTACTCTAATTTATTCTCAAATTTATATTTAACTTAGATTTTGTTACTTTTTCAAAGATTATAAAGAAAAAAACATAATAGGGAATTTTTGTGTACTTGTTCAATCAATTGAATAAACCTCAATTAATGTCCAATATTAGTAGCTTGAATGTTTTTCAAGGAAAATAACTACATTAAACTTTGAAAAAAAATTGAAATAGAATAATTGTTTCTTTTATAGTATTACTCCTACGCTTAAGTAAGCTCCCCTATTGAAAAAATCCTCGAGGAAATCCTCGTGTTATTTTCAGGCGAGGAAAACATGAGGAAATCCGCGAGAATGTTCAAATTCCTCGAGGAAATCCGCAAAGATTTCTAAATTCCTCCAGGAAATCAACGAGGATTAATTTACTGATTCGCGGATTTCCTCGTGTTTTTCTCTTCCGAAAATAACACGAGGATTTTTTCAACGGGGTCATCAAGCGTGTCCCGCCTAATAACAAAAATTATTTTAACAGAAAAATCGCTGGATATTATTTCACCCCACTGTCATTATCGTATTTCTAAAATGGTTCTCTATCACCCTTTGTAACAAATCAGTCCTAAATCTTTTGTAAAAAATGCAACTTATACCTATGTGAAAAACTTGTTTTGTGAAAATGATCCTTATATAAAGTTTGATTCATTATAATAGGGTTAATATCTGAAATTAGATTAAATATAATAGGCTTAGCATCATTTATTATAATGGGTTTAATACCGATTTTTCTAGGCTGAGAATTTACTACTTGATGCAGACAATAACATAAAATTAGCCGATTTCGGATTTAGTAATGAGTACGCACCCGGGGTACCATTAAGTACGTGGTGTGGATCACCGCCGTATGCCGCACCTGAAATCTTTGAAGGCAAACATTACGATGGACCACGTGCTGATGTTTGGGTAAGTAGTATTAAATACACAAATGCAGTAAGCGTTTGAATATATTACGTTTAATTGGAATGATTTGTTCCGACCATTTGAAACGAGGTCGGGAAGCGCAAATAGAAAAATTGCTTTACACCCAGTTTGATGTGTGGACGTCTGCCAGAGAAGGGCTGTTACCAGTTGTAGTCGGTATGGAATTAATTCCGAGAATATTGTATAATTAATTCACCGCGAAAAGCGCGCGTGTATGGCTAAATATTGCGACTGGGCCATTTTCTCACGGCTGTCCACAACTCCACATATTTATAAATCTATATGATAACTTTTTGCATCACATTGTTCCTGCGATGTACGGATTTTGTTAATTGCCTTACAGATTTTTAACTTGCGTACATTTGCTTTAATTACATGATATTATGGATAAGTACATATGACGACCACAATACTGTTACAGAGTCTGGGAGTTGTCTTATATGTGTTAGTGTGTGGAGCCCTACCATTTGATGGTCCTACTATGCAGTTACTGAGATCAGTGGTCATCTCCGGGAAATTTAGAATACCATTTTTCATGTCTGCAGGTAATTGATTTAATAAGGGATCAATTTCAACATTTATTTATAGTAAAATTGTTAGACTTGTGTTGTTACATACAATGTTACAACATTTCAGAATGCGAGAAGTTGATTAGACACATGTTGGTAGTAGAACCAGAGCGCCGTTTAAGTATCTCCCAGATCTTAGTGCATCCTTGGATGGCTGGCGATATTGCATCAGAATCTGAATCCGGCAGGTACGTAATACTTGAAAATATCTTATTAACTTCATAGAAGATTATCTGTATAATTTCAGTCTCGCTAATATATAAGGTAATAATTTCAGAGCCAGTCCCGAAATTATTGTACCACAAATAAATCAAGTAGTCATTGAGAGTATGCTTAGACTACCAGGTCTTAGTGCAGATACACTGCTTCAATCAGTGCAAGGAAATGCTTTTGACCATGTGTCGGCAATATACAATTTATTAGCTGATCGGTTAGAGACAGCTATAACAAGTTTGCCGAGTATACAGAGTATACCAGGAGACTACATGCCTGATGATGGACATCAGTTGGAAAAGGTAAACATTGTTCTGTGAAAAGTTGAATTATAGTGCTGACTACTTCTTTTTGAAATGCAGTTTGGTGAGGCGGAAGCGGAAACTGATGAAAGGAGTGGACTTCATTTACCTGTTGGTATGCCGTATCATGCAACGAGAAGACACACTGTTGGACCAGGAGATACCTCCCATCAACCACCTACATCATATCCATATGCATTCAATTGTCCTTCGGGATGTTCGCCCTTGCATCTACTTCCTATGCTGCACTGCAATGTAGATCCTCAACTGTTACCACACACGAATCTCCCACTGAATCTTCCTTTGATTCAAAATCAACCTCCACAGAACTTTCAAATTAAGGATCAACATTTGTTAAAACCGCCCACTGTTATGGGAGCTAGTAAGTTCATTTATTAAAACTTTGTTGACTTCAGAATTTTGACATTACAAGATTTCAAACTGTTATTCTATAAATTGATAACTTTATAGCTAGTAGTTTTGGAAGGAGAGCTTCAGATGGAGGTGCGAACCTCCATGTATTTTACCAACAACAGTATGGTGGCAGTTCTGGTAATGGAGAAGAAAGTGGCTGGAGTCAACCTGGGAGTAGAGAACATTTACAACCAGTAAGTTTCATCAGTTTCTACATTTTATCTTATCAGAACTTGAAAATATAATATTAGTTAATTAATATAATAATTAGACGTATTAAAAGTGTCACTTAAAATTTTCAAAGGCCGGTAGTCCAACTGCTGTGCAGTGTCAAAAGGCATTAAACGTGGGAGTTGGTGGAAGCAGTACAGAAGGAAATGGAGCAAGTAATTCAAATGCGACCGGTGGAAGTGATCGAAGAAGACGCAGTGGCCTCACAGCAGTAATGCAAAGACCAGGTATGAAAAGGATGTATAATTGAACTTTTTACATATAAATGTTTTTGTAGATATCTTGTGTGTGAAGTAGATTTAGCATTATTGTATATTTGTCACGTTGTTTACTCAGAATTACACGAATGTGTAATTTCATTATTTTTATTGAATTTCTTTTTTATGTATACATTTATATCATTTCTATATGTATTTTTTGTGTGTACCTTTATCTATTTTTGATTTAAAAGTGCTCATATCCTGAGTGTAGGATATAGAAATTTGAAAGTTATCGTGTCCACCGTATTTTTATTTATCCAGCATTCTTTTGTTTGATTTTGCATGGTTTTGTTATGTCTACTGCACTACCACGCCTCAATCACTGGTAACTTGCATGTAGTTATAAACCCGGAACTCGTAATGGAAGTGGAAGCTAGGATGAATAGAGCCTATCTTCCATCAAGGTTGCTGCCATCTCATCTTAGGGGACCTACACTTTCTCACCATAGGAAAACCTCCTTGTATCCCGCCACTGGTAAAGTTTTTGTGTTTGTAGATGACTATATAGTAGTTATCTTAGCAAGTGTCACAGATATATGTCAGAGCGTAATGTTAATCGTATTTTTTTATGGTAAAGTAGAATCTTTTGTGCTAGACTGTTTAAGATATAAGTAAACATAGGACCTAGAGTTGGAAATTTCTTATCTTAATCAGCGCCAGGAAAGTCACATGTGACAGGTCCCCTGAATTTTGTATTAAGTATTATCTTTGTGTATCTGGGTCGAAAGCAGCTTCTGCGTCCAAATAGTAGTCAGTTATTATTAATTGTTTCTGTTTCAAGAATTTTACATTCAAATCCGACGTGTCCTAAAAAGTCTAGAGCAACTTTCAGTAGGCGTTACTCGAGTTTTTTTGAGGCACGTCGATTTTCAGGATAACATACAATGTGTGAATATAAACGCATCAAAGACTTTTAAAAAAAGTCAAATAAGCATTAGGTAATACATACTTTTTGAAATAATCTGGCGGAAAAAAAACAAGTGGAATAATTTTTTGAATGCTGATTTGATACTAAATTTTTCAGTAGGTAGTCGAGACTCCTATAAAGAACCAACTGCACACGTTGTTGCGGAAAGATATTCACCCGTTCGCCGCGCTTCGGAAGGATCAGGCCCACCAGGACCTGGAATTCAAGCACTTCAGCAAGAGTATCAACAATTGCAGAGGCTAGCTTCTCCGTCGCATAGTCCTGTTAGCATTCCTGGATCTCCCGTTCACGAGAGAGGCGTAGCTGCAATTACGCAAGGTATTCAGTTTCACAGTTTTTTTTGTGCAGAATTTTTCAATTTACCTTAAAATTATCATAATAATTTATCTTCAAAATGTGATACGATACACTTCTATTAATTAAATAAACTAAATAATCGTCTCGCTTTAGGACTCAGTGGTTTGACGACAACGTCGGTACAGGGCAGCATTGTCCATGGTACACCAGCCCAACCACCGTCAACACCTTTAGATCTCAGTCCACTTAGACATCATAGATCTCCAGCCACAACGCCTGTTAGTTACTCGCCTAGTAATAGTCCAGCACTAGATATGATTCAAGAGGAACATCCTGTAGACGTATCGAGGGTAAGTTGGCAAATATTCTTATTAAGGAGGAACATACAATAAGTAAAGTCCAAGATTTTTGAATGGACTTGAAATATGCTAAAATTGTATTAATTTCACCTCATTTTGTAAAATGTAAGATTTTTTTTACCACCTTGTGTAGAAAATGTAGGCTTTTAAATAAACATTTTTCCTTATGGACCTAACGTAGCAGAATCATATAAATCGAAGATTTTTATTCTAAAATTAAAGATACTTAATCAAAAAACTATTTCAGGAATGCCTCACCAGTATTCTAATGCCAAAATGCAAATAATTGTTAGGCGTGTTTTTGAGAAAAATTATTTTTTCGTTTTTAAGAACGAAAATTTTAATTTTTTTCAAAAACTGCGAGATACAATAAAATTTTAGAGGTCAAGGTTGTTCCCCTGTTTGAAATCTACAAAATTATGCTTTTTTACAATATTCTATCTAGTGTAGTTTTCGAAGTTTTAAAAAAAATTGAATAAAATCGACTAAATACGACTAAAGTAGCATTTTTTAAACCATATTCTACATATTATTTTTGAAAAAATATTTTTTTAGTTCGGTAACAATGTGTTAAATATACCCACTCCATACGATTAATAAAGATCCTGAGCTTCAAAATGGAGAAAAATTGATTTTTTTATCTCTAAAATTTAGAAAATCCAATTTTTCTCAAATGCAAAATTCGCTGTAGTGAATCTCGCAGTGTTCGAGAAAAATGACATTTTTCATTCTTGAAAAAAAAATCTCAAAAGTTTGTCCAACGATTATTTGTATTTTGGTATTAAAATACTCGTGAGGCATCCCCAAAATTAAAACAAGAAAAAAACTGGATGTGCAAGAACCTTTGGATTGAACATAATCGTGGTTCACTGTGGGGTCTTTCTAAAAGTCATAAAAATTAATAAATTGAAAACACACTAACGATTAATATATAATAATCAATTTTGAAGTGGTGTAAATCAGTTTGTTGACGAAAATTAACGTGCAATTTGGCAATGTTGCATGAGGAAGCCAATTTGGTGGGAAACCAACTCATTGAATATTTTGAATGCCAACAGGGTTACAAACATGACAACACACAAAAAGTGAAGTCAAATTGCTTCCAACTTCCGTTCAATTGCCAAACCTAGCCATGATTTTGTCGTGTCAATGAAAACTTTCATATTCATATTTTATTTGAATTTATAGAAGTAAAGAGCTATTGTGGAAATGTTTTAATACATAATTATGACTTTCTAGTAGTGAAAAAGTATTTCTTTTCATTTGTATTGGAATTAGTATAGGTTTTGTCTGAATAATATGCTGTTGGTACCGCTGGTATAATGAGAAATGTGATGTTACGTTGTTTTTCAGAAATTTAACATAATTTGCAATTAGATGCACAATATTTTGTAGTATAATGGAAATCTCTCAACATAAGTAATCTTCTTAACTCTTTTTTGTATTTTATAAGAACGTATTTACAACTTTTTGTCCAGATATTATTATGATCTCAAAGTTGCGCATGTTTCGGAGACTTGCCTATATGTGTCTTCTTTACAGGTACCACCTCAAATATCGGTGACGGATGTTCTAGGCGGACAAGTGCTGTTAGTGGGTTGCTCGCCTTCACCGTCTCCGTCACCTGATTCTTTGGAAGATATATTACCACATTACAGTCCTCTTCCTAGATTCATTATATCAGAACCTTGTGATCCTTCGCTACCCAGTATCACTCGAGGCATCGGTAGGCCACTCAGTACTCCAATATCTGCGGAAGTGGAAGTCACTTTATCTGATGAGTCGAGTAGATTGAACTCGGAGACGATATTAGGTCGAGTTAAACAAATCATAGACGCTAGAGCACCACCGAAAGGTTTTATTTTCTCTCGGGAGGAAGTAGAAGGGGGTGGACTTAGTTTAGAGTATCCTGGTGGTGTACAAATTGAATTAAGAGTATGCGAGTCGGAGGAGAGAGAAGTAAAAGGTATAAAAATGCGAAGAATCAGCGGAGACCAAGTTCAATATAGCCAGCTGTGTCAGCAGTTGATTTCTTGCATTACCGTTTGACGACGACCAGCATTATTATACCTTAATCTTCGTTTTTATATTTTATTTTACTGCATTACATTCCTGGTGCCACACACCACCCATCACAGTATTGCATAGCATGCTGCAAGGTACTATCAAGTACCTTTTTTATATTATTCTTATACGCGCCAAATTTAACGAGTTTCAAAATTATAGTATACTTTGATGATTCGAAAAACTAAACTGTTGTAGGTTTTTAATTGTACGCTGTTAATTATATTTAATGATTTTTAACTTTTTGTGTACAACTTGTAGACTCGCCTACACTGAGGTACGACAGCTTTCCCCGAAAAAGCATATTACGCAAACTGTTCAAGTAGCAATGGGATAGAGCAAAGTGTGAATTTTAGTCAGACAATTGTTTGTTAGATTTTTTTAAGTTCATATATGATTTATATGATTTGATTTGACGAAGCATTTATTTATGTTTCAAAAAATATTTTACGTAACGGCCGCCTTTGATTTGGTTAAAAATTTTAGTTGCACGTTCGCTGGGTGACAAATTTCCAGTTAATGGTACATTTTATAAATCGTGACACATCTTAAGTCATGCTTTAATTCATTTTTTAAACTCTTTTTAATGGGATGTTTGATGCTTTTTATTAAAGTATTTTAAAAAAATATTCGCTTTTAGAATGTCTGTGTACATATATTTGATATTAATTTTCATTGCGTTCGGAGCAAAAAAAACTTGCAATTATTGCTGGCAATTAAAAGAAAAAAAATTTAAGCTGTTTTGGTATTTCGCGGCGGTCAATTATTATAAAAATAAATTTTACCAGGCCAAAGTTATATGAAATGCTTCGTTATAATTTGTCGACTCTGTAATATATTATTAGTGCAACTTATTTTAAAGCAGAAAAAACATTCAATTTTAATAGTAGGTAATTCGTTGTTATTAATACAAGACATTATTAAATCCTTAATTATCAGTTGTGTTTTGAAGAAACTGAGAAGTGTATAAGTATAAGATTGTACTGTCTGGACAAAGTTAGTATAATTTTACGCGAATTCTCTTTATTCTTATTTGCCAGAGTATTTTCAAATACTTGAAATTCGTATAGCACAGCAGAGAAGTTTTGAAGGGTAGATTTATGTGTAAAATTGCGTGTATATAGTAAATTGTAAATATTTCGTGATACTTGGAGAGAAGAGAGATATGTATATAAAATAAACAAAAATAAGTTTACGGCTATTCAATTTGAACTAACATTATTTCTGAAGATCAGAGTTTATCAGTTTATATTCAGTAATATTGAAGTAGATTGTTATTCAGCGTTAATTTTGAACATCAGAGCTGTGAAGCGGGTTTATATTTGTGGTCAAACCATTAATTGTAGTTTGAATTCAACATTTTTTTATTATGTTAGACTTGAAAAATATATGTATTGTTTTATGATAATAGTTAATCAAATTGAAGCAGCTCGAACTCAATGCCATACAACATGTACAGTTTTGGTTTTATCGATTGCGTTATTTTCTTTTACATTTACAACAGTTCTCCGTGAATTTAAATAAGGAAAATTTGTTGAAATTTGTAGCGTAGTTTTATGAATAATGTATAATGATTTTTTGGCGCACTGATAAAACCAGACCTATTATGTACACAAGCACAATAACAGTGCATACTACATGATCAACGATCATGTATGCCGAAGTAACTTTACTGGGTTCAATATTTCACAGAGGCTGCATCCGGTGAAAAGTGTGCACATTATTATTAAAATATTTTCTATCGCCTTTTTATTTGGTTGGAAAACTTTGAAATAAATACTGGAATTTTTTCATCGTATATGAATCTCAAACATATCAATGTTTTTCGCTCGATGAAAATTATTTTTAAAAAATATTTGAGGTAATATTGTGAATACTCTTATCAGAAACGCTCTTTATGGATATGATAATTCAAATTAAAGTTAAAATTCAATTAAGGCAAAATTTTGTTTGATAAACTAAAAGATTAAAAATTTGTGGATTTTAACGGCTTTTAAATATTTTATTTTTATTATTTATTATTTAAACAGTACTTTTTATTCGTGAGTTTCGAGATTTGAAATAATTACTTTTCTTCAGAAGCATTAAAATCGAAAGTTTTAAAATCAACCTCCAACACAGTTTATCAATTATAAGTTTTGCTTTTACACAAATTATGTATGGGATTGAGAAATAGGTTTACTAGTGTCACTTTATATGTAGGTGCTAAGAATATTCTTTTAACAACACTTTTCTGTTACTTTGTGATTTTTTATTTTTATGTTTTATACGCTTAAAAATAAATAGATTATAATGATACATAATCAAAGAATATCACATTATTTTTCTACTTATGATTATATTATATGGATATAATTTTTGTAATAATAATTGTTTTTAAAGTGGAACGAATTGCCTATGCACGTACTCATCACTGTACTTTACTCTCATTCGTATTGAAAATTGTAATTATAAAGCTTGAACTTAAGTATTCTTAGCACCTATTATGTTTTGTACATAATACATAACTATATGGTTATCCGTATACTTGTATATATATATAGTATAAATAATAATAGAGTACAGGTAGTATTTTCTGCTGTCAATTCTTCAACTAAGACTGTGATTTTTAAATATGCTAATTCATAATTAGAGTTCATTATTGATACACATTCATTGAATAAGAGAAAATAAAGTTGAAAGAGAAGAACAAAATAAAAGTACATAGCGAAATATTATTTACCTATGTCTCTACCTGCTAAAGTAAAAAAAATAGCTGAAAAAAAATTCAACAAATATTACACTTTGCTCCGTTAAAAACTAGCACATACGGAAGTTCCTCTTGTGTTACTGGTCGATTTGAAACTTTCCTTAATAGTGATTAATCATGTACCACTTTTATGAACAACGAATGATATTTAGAAGTTGAATTATTAGAGGGTTTCATGTATATATAATCTAAGGACCCTAAATGTAACAATAGAGTCCGAAACTGTCGTAAAATCATTTTAACAGAAACGGTATAGGTTAACGCAAAACCCTCGCTCTTTATAAATTCAATCGAGCTAATTCAAAAGAACAACATTATATAAAAACTTGGTCATAGATTTGACGTAATCAGTATATCGACCAGACTCAAAAAACCATATAATTTTTTTGAAGACATAGGTACAGCCTCAAGTGTATTTTTGATATACATATATATCATTTATCCCTGTTGAAATATTAAATGTGAATACTGAACAATGAAAATATTTTTTATTCCATGCGTACATATACAATTTTCGATTAATAATTTAAATTTCACAAATTTTGTCATTATCCTCTGATTTTCACATATTAATGTTTGAACTATTTTTGACGTGGACATGGATGACGGATCTCGATTACAGGATTCACATATAGGATACATTTTATATATATAATATTTGTAACAATAATTCTAATGTGGTAAAAGTCGAGTTTGAACAATATACACTGAAACCTCCATTTAACGGCGGTTTCGGGTATGGCCTGCGATGACCGTGAGGCTCTTCCAAGAATTTCTATGATGTCATGAAAGTCATGGCCGTATGAACCATTTCAAGTAGGAATAAATAATATTTATTAACTGTATTTTGTACAAATATAGATTTTTGTTATCACCTTTTTTAATAATGAAGACTAATTAATGAAAAGAGAATTTTCCGCGTATATTTAAAAATAAATGCGAAATATGCACGCGAGTGTTTAAACTGCCCGCTTTGTGGCTACGGAATTGCTGGACTCCGCTGAGCTCACAGCACCTTTCTCTCGGCTACTTGGACCCCCTCATCAACGAATGCGAGTCTGCGAAAATTCTACAAGCACGGTATATAGAGGGCGGTTAAATGGAGGTTCCAGTGTAATTACATTTCATATGTATTACATGAAATTTAACACAGAATGTAACACATGAAACCAACAAATGGCTAGTAATATATATATTGCAACGTTAATATAATATATAACATAAGTATAAAATCATGTAGTTATATAACTGATTAAATTTTCTAGATGCTGATGCAAATTAGATTAGGACAAGTATACCGAACAAATGATTCTTTAGGAACATTTTAATTGAATTAAATATTAAAAGAGTGATCTATAATACGTTACACAGTTTTGGTTTCTCAAAAATCAGGTGTAGAGTCAATTGAGAGTACAATACTATATATCGAAATCTAAATGAAGTAAGAAGAATTCAAAGAATTAACAAAAATTCAATTGAATTTCAGTATATTTGAAATGAATTCAAAAGGATTTAAGGGACTTCTAAAGAATTCAAGAGGATTCAATAGAATCCTAAGAGTTAAAAAAATTCAAAATTGAAGTGAAATCGCAAAAATTCAAAACAGTTCAAGTTCATTTATAAGAATTAAAGGTGAATTAAAACGTATTCCGATGAATTCGAGAGAGTTCAGTACATCTAATTTATTAAAGAATACACGTGATTTTCGAGAAATCGACAAATTGTGAATTTTACCAACATCATTATAGGTGTAAAACGTTTTATCACATAAAATGACTGAAATTCATGAGGAATACTTTTATATATTAACCCTTTAATTATCAGACTATTCTTCATTTGGCATAACCGTAATAAGTATGATTGAAGGGTTAAAATGTTTATCACACTTTTTCTACTACCGCAAAATTATACTGGTATTTTTTCATCAAGTTACGCGGGACTTAGGAGGTCGATCAAAAGTCAGGTGATATTTTTAATGCTTTAGCCATTCGTATAGCAATAACAGATTAATTTATGTTTATTATAAAAAGAGATGGGGTTTCAAAAGTAAATGCCCCGTAAAGTAAGAGAAACGATTGGCAAAAGTACAAGTAAAACGATTTTGATTATGGAATTTCCAACTTTTTTGAACGCCCCCTTATGCACAATAATATACTTACTCGACTTTTTTTTTAAACTCAGTCATTCACTATTGTGTCATTTCTTCTATAGAATCTGTATTAGGGTGGGCCGAAAATTCAAAACTGTTGAAAATCGAAAATGGCTAGTGCTGAAAAGTTGCTACGTTTAATTAGAAATAAGAAACTCTAACGACTTTTTGAAATCGAAAATGGTCCTACGGAGTGGCAATGAGGTCAACAATGTTTTATTTCGAGAATTTAAATAAATCCCCTTATGGGTACGACAATTATGGTAATATCTTTTTATGTACAGTTT
Source organism: Melikaiella ostensackeni (assembly GCA_032362435.1). NCBI lineage: Eukaryota > Metazoa > Arthropoda > Insecta > Hymenoptera > Cynipidae > Melikaiella > Melikaiella ostensackeni. Next base: position 43,671,980 of record JAUMHM010000031.1, on the reverse strand, counting down.
TTGGTATTAACTGCTAGTAATAAATTAAAATTAAATAAATATGAGTTTTGTTTAAGCTATAATTTCCTTAGTATTTATTATTATATCATTAAGCCAAATCCCTTCCGGGGTAAACGTAACTCTTTCGGTAAAAAAATTTCTTAAGACTTTATAGCTGTTTAAAAAAGTCATAAACCATCATTTTTGCTTTCAAAATTTCATACGAGATTTTAAATTGCAAAAACAGGTAGCAACTTTTTAGCACTAGCCATTTTCGATTTTCAAAAATTTTGTATTTTCGGCCCACCCTAATCTGTATAGCAAGGCTACTCATCATTTTCCAATAAAAGCCAGTAAACTTGATTACATAAACAATAAAAATTAATAGCATCTTCGAAACTAATATACTGTACTGTACATTGCCACAATGCAATGCGTTACGCGAATAACAAAATTACGTTGCCTAAGAAACCTGCAGAATCGCTTCATATATCTCTTCATTGTTAAATAGAAATAAAATTGTCATCTGCTAAAACAAGTGTCTCACTAACTGCGTCATTATACTTTAATCCGTAATGAGTTTTTTCTTTCAAATTCGACATTTCGAATATAATCAAAATTAATTTGGAAAAAAATATTTTTTAAATCTGCTATACTGACTCGAATATATATTCTTATGAGCAATTAAAAAAATAAAAAACATCAACTACAATTTTGCTACACATTGAACCTCTTTTTGAAGTAACATCGAAACATCTTTAATCAAAGACACAAGCCAGAACACGCACTAAACAATTACCAATTCTCGCACATGCTCGTTGGCCCTGTATAGCGCATTCTTTTCTTCGATTTCTTCGATTATCCTCTTGTTCTTTTTTTCCTGATTTCGTTGACTGCGAGTAGAAATTTTTGCGCACAATGGAATTAATGCGAGGTACCTCTGTGAGTTTCGAAACCGGTCCGTCAGTAGTATCGAGGATCTATAAGTTACGATGAAATGTTAGGAACAAAAGCGGAAAGAAGTGTTCATTATTACATATCGATATATAGGACTTGTCAAACAGATAAGAAAGTGTTCTTATTTTATCTTGAGTTTGTCTTTGAGGGGGAGGCACAATTTTAATCTTTAACGACCAACTTGAAAGAAAAAACTATTATAACGTACAGATCTCTTTTGTTGACTCTGATCATGTCCTAGAATTCTCGAAACAATGTAGGCTGAGTCCTCAGTGGTGAGAATACCGCTAGCCATAGGTCCTTGAATAAATTCCTTGTCAGTCATTAACAGATAACGAACGTTGTACCAAACATCATCTGAAAGAACAGCTCTTTTATTGACAGGTGTTGGTTCTTCACCTTTTCTTCTACATTCGGAAGCAGCCCATCTGTCCAAGGATGAAAAAAGTACACTTTCTTGTTGCAGCCGTAAGCTGTCCCGGCACGTAAGATTTGCGACTTCTTGATGAAGTAGTTCTTCGAAACTTTCTTGACATAAAATTTCTTCTGCCTCTGAGTCAATGACAACTAGACAATAGTGGAGAAGCCTATTGCAAGCATCCGCTGGAAAAAAATGATACATATAGATTTATTTGACTTATTATAAGATATAAAGTAAAATCATCATCGCTATAAATTACCTATTTCACCGACATCGTCTCCGGGGGCTGGAGGGGCTGTAGGAGTTGTTGGGGTTCTCCCTGCATCTAATGCTGTTTCGTTTATATAAAACATGAGTCCGTGATAAACTTCCAAAACGTTTGAAGGTTTAAGATTGTCTTGAAGAAAGTTCACAGCCATATGAGCAAGATCTGGACAGAGGTACTGATGTGCTACATCAAGAGTAGCCCTCGCCGTTGAAACAGAGTTAAAGCTTATCGGTTCATCTCGAAGATAACTATAAATTTGGACTGGTATAAGTAACATCAAATATTGATATACTTGTATGAAAATTACGGATATTGCGGGATATCCCATGTATGTCTC
>JAUMHM010000031.1:43659483-43669918 GCA_032362435.1 Melikaiella ostensackeni | reverse complement strand
TATGTCTCGTGATATCCTGGGGATAAACTAAGGATATCTATGGGATATTTCATTAGGGTGAGAATTTCGATATCCCTGGGATATCAGTAGGATATCTTTGGATGTTTTTGGAATATTAAAAAAATGCATTCCTCAAAGCAACAGGCTATTCCGGGATATCCCATTTATGTCCCAAGATATCCTGGGGACATCCTAATGATATATCTACGGGATATCCCATCCAGGCGGAAATGTTCTGCACACCAAAGTTCCATCCCCCATATCTCGGTAACCACAGTATGGTGGTTTATGGTTTTGATAATAGGGTCCTTTAGTAAACAAACGTGTTTTGGGCAGTGCGCTCGTATGAAATAAAAAGCCTTACCTGCATTAGTTTAAATTTAAACGATACCACACTTCCAAGGAAATTTTCGATAACTTTTTGATATTAATCTCAGTGATTAGCTTTAGGAGTTAAATTACTCATATAACTTCGCAAAAAAAATGGTTTTTATGAAGCCGGAAAAATACGTGCCGTTTCATTTCCTTTGAAAAAAAAAACATATTTCGTCGACTACCAATTATGTGACTTAAGCATATACTGCACGCCTGATAATGATTCAGTGGGATTATTTCGTATTTTATTTATGACTATAGTCTGATTAATAAAATGTTATAAACATTGATTTACATGTTTATTTAATTTATAAAACTTTTTTTGTCACCTATTTGTCAGCTAATTCTTTGAAAATAGTTTACATTTTCTAGCAACTATAGATACTGTCTGCGATGACTGTCCATTAGGGTGGTCCAAATTTATATCTATTGAAAATTTCTTTTCCACTTTTGGTGAACGATCGCCCTCAATCTGTTCGATTTCTGAGAAAAAAATTCCCTCCAAGTTTGAGGCATATGAAAATGCCCTAAAAATTTTAAAATAGCAGTTTTATTTAAAATTCATGATGTAGGTAAAATAAAATTATTACTTGTTTTAACAATGTTTTTTCTGTACATCATGAAAAGTTATTACTTTTCGGGATAAATGATACAGATGATTAACGTCAAGAGTAATAATTTTTGTTTAACATATTTTGCAATTGTTCAAACAATTTCTATTTGTAACATTTTTTTCCACCAAATCGTGAAAAGTTAGTATTTCCTGGAATGAATGACACAATTAACGACTGTTGAGAGTAATACTTTTTTGTTTAAACAATGTTTTTCCCCTGTAAATCGTGAAAAGTTATTATTTCCTGGAATTTTCATAGGTAATGTGGAGAAAATTGTACTTTTTTCGAATCTCTTATACTATTTCGCTTATCATTCAGTATTTTCTTATCTCAACGAAATCGAATCGATCTGAAAAACCAACTATCCATAACGTACTGATCAAAATTTTTTTGAAAAACGATAATTACATAAACAATTAGGGTATAAATTCTGAGATAAGAAAATACTGAATAATAAGCAACTAATGTAAGAGATTCGAAAAAACTTTCTACACCTTTCCTATGAAAAGGCGCAAGTGATACTAATGTTTAAATGATTTCAAACTGTCTTTCACAAACAATATCACTCCTGACATTCATTAACTGCGTTATTAATTCCAGAAAACACTAACTTTTCACAATGAGGTAGAAAAAAATTATGAAAGTAGAAATTGTTTAAATAATTGCAAAGTATCTTAATCATTTCTTAAAGATCGAAATGAAATCTACTTTCTTTTCAAAATTTTTGGTGCACTGAAAAAGGAACACACAAAAAGTTCACAAATCAAAACTAGACTTCGAGGCTACCTGCTTTTCCGGCTTATTAGATACAAATTTACAATAAATGTACAAACAAAAAAGAAAAAATAGGGAGAAAAAGGAAAGAGTCAACCAAAACCAACCTCACACTCTTTCTTTTTTCCACCTTTTTTATACTACTGGGGACAAAAATATTACTCTACTACTTATTGAATAAAAATAATTCATGTTGAAAAAAATTCAAAAGAATACCGACTTTAGCTTGAATTTCATTAAAAAAACCGCTATTTTGCAATTTTGGGTCATTTTCCGAGCACAACAAGGGGGTTGGGGAGGGGAGATGAACATTGAAAGTCATTGGATGGAAATTATTCCTGGAACATTCCTTAAGAAGAGACTAAACTTTAATTTACAAAAAATTAATAACAAGTACTTCTTTTTCCCATTTTTGCGAACACTGAGCTTTTTTCCACGTAAAATCCGATGTTAATTTTAAAGGCCCGCGGGCACGGGTTAACGGGTTTTTGAATTTTTCAAACGCTACCCCCCAAATTTCTATACTTTGGTAAAAAAAATACTGCCATAAATTTTCTTTTATTTTTAAAAAATTGTTTAGAGGTTCGGCTAGGCCGTTTTAGGTCTGAAAATGAATTTCCTTAGTTTTCAATGTTTTAAATTATGGGATTTAAAATTAAAAATAGGGAACAAATTTAAAGCTGAAAAATTTTTACACCCCTAGAAAGTATTTCTTATTTATTGAGGAATGAGCCCAAAATGTTATAAAAGAAAAAAATGGAACCTGAAATTTTTTTTTCTTAGAATAATAAACACAGGATTTTCTCTACAAATATAGTTGATCAAGGTCGATTTCAGTGCAATTCTGCATTTTTATAAGTTTTGCTTATCGATTTCACTGAATCTTTAATTGCTGAAAATAAGACTTGATATAAAATTGGAGGTAAAAATACATTTTAAAGTACCATAGGAATCTTTAAACTAGTACCAAAAATGCGTATTTTTGTGTATTTTGAAATTTAAGATTTTTTTCTATCATCCGGTATATTTTAAATCTATTCCTTATAGAGTATATTCTCTGTAAATTGTAGAAATAATCTTGCGCATATTATTCCAGGAAAAATAATGTTTAGGGGCCATTTCAGACCATTAATTGTAATGAAATGATAAATTTTCGTATTTTAAGCCCGATAATATCTTCAAACAAATTTTTTGTTTCATAAAATTTAGAGCTTATTCCTTGATAAAAGACAAACACTTTTGAGGGGCGAAAGAATTTCTTAGCCTTAAATTTGTATTTAAAAAAATCGAAAACTAAGAAAATTCATTTTTAGACCTAAAACGGCCTAGCGGAACCTCTAAACCATTTTTTTGAATAAAAGAAAATTTATGACAGTATTTCTTCAACAAAATGAAGAAATTTAGGGGGTAGCGTTTGAAAAATTCAAAAACACATCTTTTTTTCGTCACACTAGGGAATATCTCAAAATGGGACTTTAGTATATCCCAAAAACATCGATATTTCGGACCATAAATGGGATATCCTGCAATATTCTGTAGATATGAGAATTCTTTCTTTGAATATTTAAATAATTAAGTTCTATGGGTTTACGGAGCAGAACTTGCTTTTCTATTTAATTGATTTCTTCCTATAATTTGCACTGTTATACTTACGAACGAATAAGATTCGCGAATAAGGACTTTTAAGGATTTTTGAAATAATGGAATATTCTTACCTAAAAAAATTGTCAAATGCTCGTTTTTCTATGTGTGGTAATTTAACTATTGGTGGAGGATCTGTAAATGCAGGAGCGAGTGGACCCAAAAGCATGGCACGAAACCATTCAGATCTTCTAGTCAGTTGTTGTCGTTCTACACAATACCTCCAGGTATCACCAGGCAAGCCAACCTGTTTCATCAGAATTTCTGTAGTTCATTTATTTCATGTAGAGTTTTAATTGACATTTTCAAGAAATTGCCTTTTCCTTACAATACTTGAGTAAGAAAACGTGTTAATATTAATCTATTTTGCTAAAATTTTCAGGATATCATTTTTTTGGATTACAAATATTGAACATAAAAGTATATAATATAGCTATTATGTAATTAATTGTGTGTACCTCGAGTACTACCATGTTCCGTGGGTCCGTAGTTTCCATCTTCATGTCTGATGCAGATAGAAGAGGAACTTGCGGCATATCCTTACACTTTTCCAGGATTTCTTGTCAAGAATTTCAGGGTTTAAATGTTTTTTCGAAAAAAAACCTTTTAAAGTCCTTCCCTTCTCTAGAGTCTCTAGACTCTTCTTCAGTTCAATGTGAGTACATTGTATTTGGTCGCCTGTAAAATTGGAAAAAAATAATTCTAATACTAATTATTGGTTTCCTTTGAAACTGATAATAAACGGAAGCGTAAAACTTTAATGTGATCATTCCTTTCATTACTTTCATTACATATTAGAAAATGAAATTAAAACTAACTTTTTTTTTGCCTGTAAATTGATCATTTTATCAGCTATTCCGTGCAAGGTGTAATTCTTGCTTCGTTAATACCAATAACGTATCTAAACCATACAAGGGTTCGGCAATGTTTGTTACAAGATAAGAAAAAACTCTTGGTTGCTGATCTGTAGTGACGCCGACGAGCATCAGATAGTATGGGCAGAACACGGTCATTATACAGTAATGATCATAATTGTACAGAAATATTTTTAAATTTCAGATAAATGTATTAAGAGCTCAAATTCAAATCGTAGAATGCAAATCGTATTTATGGAATAAAGAAACAGCCTTTAATTATTTTGCGGCCGATCTGCACACAAGCTACCTGCAATTTTTCTCGAGTCTGAACAACTTTTTAAATATCTTTTTTGTGAAATACAATAGTGACCATAGAACTAAAGTCAATTTTTTCTGAACGCGAATAGTTATTTTTTTTCGTTAAACTTTTAATTTATAATCTTTCGATAATTTTACTTCCCCCGCTACGTTACGTAATTTTTGAACAGCCCCTTAGACACTTTTGCGCATCCGCGATTCATTTATTGATTATCCATTTAGGTAAGTTCTTCATGGTAATAACAAATATTATAACTTAATTTTGAAACGAACAATTTTTAATTCATTGGCTACTTCTGTTCATACACTTGAAGTTAACTTTCTATGAATCGCCAATTTTAGGTTTATATGTTACTAATGTAAAGTTAATGATTTATATCACTATAGTGTTGTTAATACATGAATCACTGAAGTCTCAATCAAAAGCGAAAAAAAAATGGAAAATATAGTAATTGCTGTGACTTGAACACTGTCACGAAAGCTTTCTATTTGATTTGTTTAATATAATTTATAATCGCTATGAATTGAGAAATATTAATAATAGCCTTCGAGAGAATAGTAATTCGCATACGAGTCGAGTTCATTTCAGGTCGGATGCTCGTGTACGACTGCAACTGCAACTCCTTCTCACTGAGTGTCGTGAGTCAGACTTAAGAACCATGTATGGATTTGTTGATAAATATATTATGCGTTCATTATCAGTGCCATGCCACCAATGTTTATAAACAATGGGTAAGGGCTTGAGAAATGCCAGGAATGTTCGCAGGAGTCCGTCAACACATCGACACGATGGCTTGAAAATTATGAATTCCAGATTACATTCTGAAGAAAACTGACAACTTTAATTTTACAAAATATAAAAACATTTTCTTCCGCCAATTGAGAAGCGAAAAGAGTACATATTTTATGTTTTCAATAAATAATTAATTTAAAAGAATTAAATCCGTGCTTTAACTATCTGAATCACTGAAATTTTACCAATTCAAATATTTAGAGAGCACATATATTTGAAGAGCGATATTTGACTGATTAAACAGCAGGAAATAGGTCATTGGTCTGGAATAAGTCTATTTCATCAGTGAAATCTCAAAGATTCAAAGAACCCCGCACTAATTCATTTTTTATTTCCGGTTTTTTTTTGTAAGTGCAACTTTAATCGGGGCATCAAAAACTACAAAATATCCCAAGGTGGATAAATTCGACTTTATTGTGTGCAAATTTTGTGTGGGGTTCTTTAAGTGTGATGTTTCTTTACCATAGCTTATTCTCTTATTGTAAATATTTTCATTTCTAAATGTTTTTACAACTTCCCACTTGAATTTACAACTATACTTCGGACTGCCAACTGCCTCTTAGAATGTACTCTGATTCAAGAGGTTGATGTGAGTAAGGTAAGTGCGAGGGGTTAATTACCTCGATTTTTGGTGTACACTAGATTGCAAGATTGCAAGATTGCGTGTGACTGAAAAATATTGCATGAAATCGCAAAAGATTCCGTGGATTATAGGAAATTCATTATAGTAAATCATGAAATAGAAAACGAACATAGGATAATCAGCACTGAAATAAATAATAGAAAAATATTGAAGGAATTAATGTAAAGTCTAGAGAAATTGCAAAGGAACAATTTATTTCAGACCACTCATAGTCTCATGATATGGAAGTATTATACACAAAAATAGCGATTCTGCACAAATAAACTTTTATGCATCAAAAATCTGTTACTTCCCTTGATGTCTTTAAAATCGCTTGAAATGTCATTGAAATTAAAGAAAATCCTTCGGAGTTTCTTGAAATCCCTTGATACCTTTCAAAATATTTTTAAATCCATTAAAATCTTTGAAATCGATTAAAATCCGTAGAAATCCCTTGAAATATTTTAACCCCTTTTGTATCCCTTTAAAATCTTGAAAATCTTGGAAATAGTTAGAAATCTGTAGAAATCCCTTGACATTCTTTTGAATTCCTTGAAATCTTTAGAAATCGTAAAAATTCATTAAAATTAGTAGACACCATTCGAAATGCCTTAAATGTAAATTAAATTGAACTTATTCATTAAACTTCTCTAAAAAAAACGTTAAAATCCTTAGAACTCTTTGAAATCCCTTGAAATTCTTAGGAATTCAATAAAATCCTTTAAATCTTGTGAAATTTCTCGAAATACCTTATAATTCCTTGAAACTCATGCGAGGAATCGCTTGGAATCCCTTGAAATTTAATTCTCTAAAATTTAGTTCTCTAGAAATGACTTGAAATTTTTGGAAATCCTACAAAATTCTTTGAAATCCCTTGACATTTTTTTAATGTCTTGAAATTCTTTGGAATCTTGTAAAATAACTTAAAATCTTTAAAATCCTTCGAAATTTGTTAAATTCCTGTATATCTCTTGAAATTGTTAAAATCCCTTGAAATAAAATTTAATTTATTCCCTGAAGTTCTCTAGAAATTCGTTGAAATCCCTTAAAATCGCTTGAAATTGTAAAAATCCATGAAAATAAGTAGAAATCATTTGGAATCCTTTGAATATAAATTAAACTTATTCATTAAAGTTCTCTAAAAAAAACGTTCAAATCACTAGAAATCTTGTAAATGAAATCTTTGGAATCGCTATGAATCCCTTGAAATTTGATTTGATTTCATTTATTTTCTAAAGTTCTCTGAAAATCTCTTGAAATCTTTGAAAATCCTACAAATTTCTTTGCAATCTCTTGACATGTTATAAATCTTTTGAAATCAATTGAAATCTCTTAAAATCTTTGTAATCGTAAAAAGCTACTTGAAAAAAGTATAAATCATTTGAGATCGCTTAAATATAAATTAAATTAAACGTGTCCATTAAATTTCTCTAAAAACAACTGTTTAAATCCCTAGAAATCTTTGAAATCCTTTAAATCTTGTGAAATTCTTTGAAATACCTTAGAATCCCACAAAATCTTAATACTCGCCAGGAATCCCTTGAAATTTCATTTCATTTATTTTCCAAAGTTCTTTGGAAATCTCTTGAAATCTTTGGAAATCCTATAAAATTCTTTAAAATACATAGACATTTTTTTAATCTCTTGACATTTTTTGAAATCCCCGAAAATTTTAGAAATCTTTGAAATCCTTTAAATTCCCTTGAAATTTTATGAAATTAATTGAAATCCGTGGAAATATTTTTGATTTCTTGAAAACCGATGATATGCTTTAAAATTAGTTGAAGCGTTTGGAAATCCCATAAAATCATTTTAAAGTCTTAAAATCCATGGAAGTCCCTCGAAATACGTTGAAATCCTTTGGAATCTCTTAAAATACCCTGATATGTTTGGAAATCTTTGAAATCATTTCAAATCTTGTGAAATTTTTATAAAATCTGACGAAATCACTTAAAATCCTTGGAAATTCTCTGGAATTCCTTGTAATTTGTTGAAATCCATTGATGTATTTGAAACCTTTTAACTCTTTTGGAATTCTGCAAAATCCTTTAAAATCTGTGGAATCCTATGTTACGTAAATAAATAAATCATTCTTGTAGTTTTTCTATTTTTTGCAGCGATTCTTTCAATATTTTAACACTATTTATTTCTATATTGATTTTCTTATAATATCTTCTTAGAATGATTTTCTATAATGATTTTTCTAAGAAAGCGGAAAAATTATAAGAAATTTATTATAGAAAAATCATTATAGACCTATACTGAATTTTCTATAATATTTTTTGGTAATTGTTAAAGATTGCTTTGAATTGCAGAGAGTGTACAGTGTACACTGTACAAACTTTTCGGGTAAAGTGCTCGGCTGAGTGGCTAAGGACAAGGGGTGTTAAGAGAAAAAAAATGTCATAATTCAGCACAGAAAAAAAACTTATTTTAAATTAAATATAGCTACAAACTTTTCTCTCGGCTTTTCTTCAAACTCACAGGTTGAACTTTTAATTCATTAGAATAATCATTAGAGTGCTTTTATTGGTTTTGTCTTATACATTATTTAATATAAAAACACCACGTGATAAGATACAAAAGAAATAAAAGATTCCGCACCATTTTCAAAATATATTTCTGATAAACGTTTTTATAAATTGCGCAGTTGGAATTTAAAAAAACTGAAATTCAAATTTGAACATTTCAAAAATAGTTTAAATTTAAAATTTCTCAATTGTGCATGCTTCGTTGAAATGGTAAAATTTTAAAGAAGATACGGGATATTTTTAAAGGTTTAATAGCTTCTAGAGTGGCAAATAATTTTGTATATTTCGCTAACTTTAGAATATTTTTCTTTACATATATGAATATGTTACCCATGTTGGCCTCTTTCCCAACTCTGTCCACTTATAATTTCAATAAATATGGAAATCACAACAATTGTGCCCAAGGCGCTAATCATGGGCAAATGCTATCACTGGTGTATAATTTAAAGGTGTCAACTAGGTGTAATTGACTGGTTCCTTTGGGGATACTGTTGGTATATGAACGAAACCTCGTATTAAGAATCTCATTTTCAGATATTTACTTGGCTTCTGAGCTTATTTTTTTTCGTTTATTACATTATTTTTGTCAGTTTTGCAGCATTTCGTTAAATCAAGTTGCAATAGCTTTTATCAGAGATGAGGTGCTTCTGTATAGTTTCTTGCTCACAAAAAATAGTCACTGATTAAAAAAAAATAAAATAAAATAAAAATTATAGGCAGTAAAATTTAGGAAGTAACTAAAAGTAAATTATAATAATATAAATATTTCTAATGTCATAATTTTCAAGCTATAAAAAATAATTAATAAATTGCAATTTCTTGGTGCATTCATATAAAAAAAATATTTTTAATACCTTAATAAAATAAAATAAATACCTTCTTGAACACAGAAAAAATTAAAAAGTAGTTCATTGCAGATTGTTACAAATGACACCTCACTAAATGTACAAGAAAAAGTTTTGTTTCGTTTGAAGTTTTGAATCATAATGTTTCTGTCAGCATGGATCAGAGAAGACTGAAATCAGCACTGGTTTGGGTTGTTTTCTCGAAACGGGCCATGTGGGATGGAAATAGTGGGAGCAGTTTTTTTTACATAGAGATTGAAGAAGGAAAGTGGAGGTTCGAAGGATCGGGATATTCTGAACTCTGGACAATCAAGGGAGAGGGTCGTAAAAAGAAAACGAGCGTTTATTTAGTTTTAGTACATGTGCCGGAAAGTGATGAGTATCTGGTAGTTTCTTTGCAATAAAATAATAGAAACGAAATTTTAATAGTAAGATAAAACGTATGCTAAATAAATTTCAAACAAAAATTATCATACTTTTAAACGTGAGACATCATCGTTAAACGAATAATTTTACAAGCTGCTATTAATGTCTAAGAAGATGAGTGATGGATATTATCTTTGCTCTTTAACGTCTGCGAGTAGGAGTGTTTCAATAAGGGATAACCTTATTATAAAAACGACGTTATGTCATGTTTTGCAATCATCCCATTCTAAAGTCATCTCTCATATCATGAGCAAATCTTAATTTTTTTAAACTCTCAAAATTTGCTAGTTAATTATCGTTTATATGAGCACTCTCAATGATAAGTCAATTCTCATCCAGGGTGTCTAGGGGTCATCCACAAAATACGTGATACATTTTTTGGCCATTTTTGACCCCTTCCCCCCATCATGATAGGCCGTGATATTTCAAAAACCCCCCCTTGAAAAATACATTATAAACTGTACCCCCCGCCCCTCTTAACATTAAAAAAAATAGTGAAAATATCGATTAGCTTTTTAATTGCATCCCACAGTTTTCAAGAAGAATATTTATAAGCAAAGTAAAACACATTCTAATCACATTTCTAAAAGTATATTTGTAACTTAAGTATAGAATAACTTTTTTAAAGTAACAGTATTT
>JAUMHM010000031.1:43627214-43641374 GCA_032362435.1 Melikaiella ostensackeni | reverse complement strand
CCCCTGGTACATGCATTAAAATTCTTTTTTTTAGTATGCCATATATTAATTTAATAATAAATTTAAAAAAGAGGAGTTCCCCTTGCACTCTGAACGATTTGAAAACATCTGAAGAAAATTGGTAAAAATATATAAATAATCATAGATTTTAATTATAATATGTACCTATCATCATAATAAACCATTTTTTATAGAGTTTAATTATTAAAAGGTTGATGACAAGTGCAAGAATATTTGGAATAGATATCGATTTCCGCACCCACGCAGGCATGTGTCTAAATGGGTCAAGATGAAAGATCCGAATTTTTAGGGCGAAGTTGTCTAGGGTCGATAATACTTCACGGCCATAGCTGTCGGAATTAGGGCACTAGGAAAATAGGAAGTAAATCTAATTTTAACTAATTATTTTCGTATGTCATAAATAGTTTCTTAAAATTTTAAAAGTCTTAGAACTGTTTGAAATTGTATGTACGAATATTATTCTTCGTTGCAGAAAATGGCCTCTGCCACCGAATCGATTTAGTTGTATGTATATGTTTAGTGTTTGCATACTTGATGTCCTTTACAAATTTTATTTTTCCGTTTTAATAGGGATTAGGCACCTACACATTTTTATTCAAATAAATTAAATCTTATTCAGACAGGTTTGAAAAATATAATTCTGTGATATTTTTTTGTAATAAATCCAACACGGTTCGGTTGAAATGACATCAACCCAAGGGTGCGAACATCAAGAATGTTTTTGTTGATTCTGTATCTGGGATGCCTCACAACTATTTTCCGATAAAAAATAAAATCTTTTTCTAGGCCGTTTTTGAAAAAATCCATTTTTAATTTTAACAAATCGAATTTTCCAGTTTTTCTGGAAAAGAGAGGAGAAAAAAAGTTAAGGAAGGAAAATTGTTCCTTGAAAAAATTGCTCTAAAAATATTCTCTTCCTATTTTTTTAACACACTTCGTGTTTTTGAAAAGTTGATTTTTCGATTTTAAGAGGTAAAAATATGTATTTTCTCATTTAATTTCTCATGCAATATTCAAATCTTTATTATTTCTATGTTCAGGAGTAATAATTCATTTTATAAATGGTATTCAAGATATTCTAAAAATTGGGTTTTCACAGTTTTATCCGAGAGAAAAAATTAGAATAGATAAATAAATATCTGATCATACAATTAATCACTAACTGATCAGTTAATAATTGTATGATTGGACATTTTAAAAATCAGAGATAATTATACATTTCGCTAAAAAAAATTTTTAAAACATATAGACATAAGTAATCAAAAAGGTTTTTGAAGCAGAAAAACTATCCTTAGGTTATTTAAATCAAACTTTATATGTGCTAATTTTTTTTTCTTGCATAAAACTGTCAACAGCCCATTTTTATATCTTAAAATCGAAAAAAATGAAGTTTTTCCAAGGGGTATTTTGGTAGAAATTTTTTGAAGGAACAATTTTACTCTCTTGACTTTTTTTGATATCTTGCTTCGTTTTCGAGAAAAACTGGAAATTTCCATTTTCGTAAATTAGAAATGAAATTTTTCAAAAACGGCTCCGGCAAAAAGTTTTTTTTTCTCGAAAAATAGGTGTAAGACATCCCAGATACAAAATCAAGAAAAACATTCTTGGTATTCGCACTTTTGGGTTGAAGTTATTTCAACCGAACCGTACCGATTGCAATGTAATTTTCAAATATGATGCTCTCAAATGTTAAGAAATCAAATTGCCTACAACATTCTTTGAATCTGGTTTTCGTATTTTGATGAAAAATTCCATAAAAACAAACATAATTCTTAATATTATTTTCAAAAAGTGTAGCGCCTTGAAAAGTTTAAGGCGGATAGCATTCTTTCACATCTTTGATAAAAAATTTTAGATGTTGAAAGCACTCCCTCATTTTACTTCACAAATATTAATCCTTTTTAATCGGATCCTAAGACATTTACATAATTTTATGAGCTTCAAAACGCTTTGTCCATTTCAATATTATTTGGGATAAGCAGCTTTAGTTCAGTACAAATCCTTTAAATTACTTCATCACTTAAATTCTTAAGTTTTAAACCGTAAGACTTTTATAGCACAAAAATGTAGGGGTGTGGCTGTCGAATGATTGGAAGGGTCTCCCAAAATTTATGACCTAGCCGAGCCTTATTCAACTGTCCCCCTAGTCCCCCTAGTATAGGTCAATAAGTTAGTAAGGTTTTGGGACGATCGAAGTGAACCCTTGTATAAACACCAACAAATTTTCGTCTCTATTACATACATAGAACTCTTCGTAAAAGTGTGAAATTGTGTCCACATTTCAGTTAAATTAACAAAAAAAATTGAATGGTGTTTCCGATCCCCGAAAATAAGGGATTTTATGTGTAAAACTCAAGATTTATGCTTCAAATTCGAGCTTCAACACCTTTTTTTAAGCAAAATGAAAGTAGCATGAAGTACTTCTCACATCAATTAACAAATAAATACGAAAAACATTTCAATATTGCGTAATTATTTTTTTTTTACATTTCTGCTCGCATTACTGTAGCAGACAATTTATTCATTGATCTCATGATGTGAAAACTATTGCCCTATTCATTTCATAATTTAAAAGAATACATCATATTCTGTACTTGTAATCACAATTACATATAAAATATCCTTTTTTGTATAAGAAGAATTTTTTTACAACTTACCAAGGTTTCTAAACTTCTATAAAATACGATATGCAAAATTGCGAAGATTCTTTACCCATTTTTCTAGTTACAAATAATTTATTAATTATTTCATTCGGTTGCACTTTAGTAGATAAAAACGAAACAAGAGACCTTCTGCCTTCAATATCTTAAGTATTTCTTTCCTTTATTTATCACTACACAAACTACATCACTAAACAAAGAACTATATTTTTGCACTACTTAAGTACATAGTGACGTAATTAAGTCATGTTCATTCCACAAAATAGATCCTTAAGACGTGAACGTTTCAATAACACTAACCGATCACAAAGTCTTTCTAAAATCAGATCACCTTAAAGACGGACTGATTATTAAGGTCCATGAAAGTAAACCAATTACTTTGCGCTATTTAGTAAAAAAACGCGTAAACCAATAAAAAACGGCTATCGATTTAAAATAGGGTCACGGTCGACCTTTCTCACATTGTTATAATTCAGGAATTGAATGATATACCCGCGAGCCCGGCGTGTAAAGCTTTGATAGTTGCGAAATATATAATAAAAAATCTTAAAAATAAAGAGTGTAATTGTTTAAACAAATTAACCGCTGAAATTTTCGGCACCGACCAGGGGCGGACTGGGAAGAACCAGCCGGCCTGGAAAAAGTGTCCCCGACCGGCCCTAAAAGCGGTTTCAAATTTTTTAAAAATTTGTAAAAAAATCGAGGGCCTTCAGTCCCACGCCAGTCCGGACACCTACTTATTCAACAATGACCCTTAGCATCGAAATAATGTACACTGGTTCGTTATTATATTTTATATCATACAAGGGTGATTAATCTATAATAACCACATTTCATATTAATATTTTCAGATTAATTTAATATAATAAAGCGGACTAATGTTTTCAAATTACAAGAGGTTTGTGTAAAAATACCCTAAAAACAAAACGAGCAATTTTTTCGTAGGCAAGGAACATCAATGCAGCTGTTAAAACAGTTTGGAGTAGTTTCGCTTCCATACCTTTATACAATCCCGAAAAACCTTGTTTTCTGGAAAAAAGTAATTTTTATTATACTGGAAATGTAGAAGACGTTGTTAACAGTTTAAAAGAATTTACACTCACTTTAAAATGTACATGAGCATCTGTAAAGTTCCTGCATTTGCTGGAAGATTGGAATTATGGCCATGCTGTAAAATGTAAATAATTGATATACAAATTTATTATCTGCTATTTTTTGATTATTATAATTTGCATCAATTTTTAAAATAAAAATAAAATCATTTCGTTTTCTTTTTTCTGCTTGTATTTTTTTTAATAATCGGTGTGGGATTGTATTGACCCTCAATAATAAATTTCTTTGAGAATGTTGATGTTCGTTTTTGGCTTTAGGGTCAAGCAAATTGAATCCAATTATGTAAATTGTTTTAAATGTTTCGGCACACAACGGTGGCATTCATCAGTGGATTTTTTAATTTCTGTAACAAACTGAATCATTTCTGGTAGGGACGCAATTTACAATGAGAAATGTTTTCCTTTGGTTATACTTAGTCCGGCGGATAAGGTAACCAATTATGCTTTTCGTGTCTCAAACGGAAACATTTTTTTGTGCATATAGATCAATTAAATCAATGCCACAGAACTGAAATAAGGTAATAATTATAGAAAAATTTCATGATTTATGTGAAAAAAAAACTTTTATAAAATTTTCGTGAAAAAAATTTAAAAAGAAAATTTAATGAATGATTTTTAAAAAGATGCGGGTGCCACCCATCTTCAAAGCGTTTTTTGAGGGTTCATATTATACACCTAAAAAAGAAATAAAATTTCTTGTGGCACGATTTTAACAATTCACTCAAAAAATGGTCACTAACCGCCGCAGCCGAACTATTAATATCGCAGTTGGAAAATTGTATATAAAAAATTTATTTATATTTTTAATTGAAATGTAATGGAATTTCTGTTTTCATTAAAAATTATTTCTATAAAATAAAGTTTATCCAAAAACACAAACGATTTTCAATGAGAATAGAAATTTCATCACATTTTAATTAAAAATATGAATAAATGTTGGGTATACATCCGAAAAGGTCACCCAAGAATATTGATAAAGAAAAACATTCCTCATTGTAAATTGCTTTCCTACACGAAATTCTGTAATTTGTTACAGAATTAATAAAATCCATTGATGAGGGCCCCAATGTGTGCCGAAACGTTTGAAACAATTTAATTGTATTTAATTTAACTGACACTAAAGCCAAAAACGAACATCAACATTCTCAAAAATTTTTTTTTTTTTTAGTTTGCTACATATTAAAATATACATTCTTTGATTTAGTCTCAAGTAATTTGAATCAAGTTATATTATAAAAAAAAAATATATATCTCAGACTTAAGATAGTTACAGCCCAAATATGTCGGAGGCACCTTTTGAGTTGGATATTTGTACCAAACTGAATATTCTGCACGGAGCTGTCCCGGTTTATATCATCAGTCACGGACGCATTTTTGTAATGCAATCAAGTGATCTGATAAGAATGATATGCATAATTTGATATACATATTGATCAGTTTGGTATAATTTTCACCCCACCTTCCACGGGCTGGGTTGCAGCAAAGTGCATGATGGGGGAACCCACAACTTAAGGTGGAATCCGAACTAGCAGAACCTCGGAAAAGTACATGGAAAAATTTCCGGGGGTATCGGCTCAGGGATCGAACCCCGGACCTCTAGTATGAATAGTGTTGCCGTCGAGCGAGAAATACCGAGGACCGAGACGAGAATGTGACATACCTTCTGTCTCGGTATTTCTCGTCTCATTTTGCCCCGTCTCGTTTTGTCTCGTCTCGTTCTGTCCTTTCTCGCTCTCGTCCCGATTTTTCCAGCATTTCTTAGCAGATTTTGACCAAACTGCTCAGGACCAGTCAAGATGCTGCAGAAAAAGGGAAGAGTTGCATTCTGACAAAAGATCCTTCGTCATGGACCATTTTTTTCCAGATACGTCGATTTTACAAGAGAACATTTTTTTCAATAAACCACTAGACTTTTTGAATTATATATTTTAAGTTTATTCGTTTTATGCTGATAAATTTGATACCAAACACAATATATTTTGGTTTGTAAAAAGTGATTCGAACAAAAATAGGTATATATAGGAAAGAAAATATGAAGCCGAAAAATTTAAAGCTGCTGTCTTGTTTGAACAAGACCAAGAGGCAAAAAAATGTCACATCAGGGATTTCAGGTAAGCAAGCGATTACAGCTACTTTACTTGATTTTACAAGACGATTAAAAATAATCAAAAATTTTTCAATTTTAAAATAATTTCAAATTAATAGACTCATAATTAAACACTTTTTTTCATTTTCAAATCCTATTCAAATAATGTTTCAGTCTAAAATATTCAATTTTAAACCCATTCGATTTGAAATTTCTTAATTAAAAAAAAAGAACAACTTTTCAATATTTATCAATATTTGACTCTTCATTTGAAATAAATTTTAAAATCAAGTATTCAAAACTGAAGAATTTGATGCTGAATTGTTTGAAATAGAAAGCCTTGAGACGTGAGAATTTCAGAGTGCTAAATTCAAACTTGGAACGTTACAATTTTAATTTTTCCATTCTTAGAAATTTTTTATTTTGAAGTGAAAGTATAGAATTTTGATGTTTTAATAACAATTAAACAATTATTCCTTTCAAAATACTTAAAATTAAAATAATTAACTTCTAATTTAAAAAGTTTACAGTTCAAACAAATGTTGTTATCAATTAATTTTTTTATTTACCTAACTTAAAATTGCTTAAAATTGTATAATTTTCAACATTTACAAATTGTTTGAGCTAAATGTTTTTTAAGCTTTAATTTAAAAAATTTAAATTCGAAAAGAGTTCCACTTTGAGTGCTTTAATTTGCAATTCAGTTTTGATCACTGCCAATGAAAGAATGTTCAGCTTACAGAATTCTATTTTTTAAATTTCAACGACCGCAAAAAATTTTTGTAAACAGGGAATTTTTTTACTCGATCAAAACGGCCACCCTGTATGAGATACATTTACCTGTGACAAAAACTACATCGGCAATAGTTTTTGTGTGTAAACTTATAATGCCCATGCTAAATTCACCTCTGATATATATATATATATATGCGAAATGTCATTGTAATAGAGTGTCCATTTTACATTTTTAAACATTTTAAAGTTTGTCATTTGTATATCTTAAAAGATAAAAATATGAAAATAAGGTCTTATGTTAAAAGGCGATTGTAGATTCTAGTAGTTAAATTAATAAAAATCACCTAGGATTCATCGAAAAATTTTAATTGGATCGTAAAATTTGTCTCAAAATTTATGTATCGCTTGTTTAACAGTGACATTTTTTACTTCGACACCGCCAAAAACATCTGTGTATTTTTATATTTTTGATGTAAAAATGTACTCCAACTTTTAGAGTGTAAAAAAATAAGTAAAAAGAAATATATACTAATATACATATATATTAATACACATATATACAAAAGTACACATATACATACATATATAAATATCGTAAAGGTCAATTAAAAAAATGAACTGTGTTCTGATCTTGTTACTGATATGAAAGCTTTCAAGTTTTATAGGATTTCAACAGTATGTAATAGTGGAAGGTATTTTACGTATAAATCTACAACAGGTAGGTATAAACTTATTATAATGTATAAAAATACAAATCAATCGGTTTTTTAAATGTCCCGATAAATATATTTTGTTTCTCAATAATAGAAATTAGACGCCACGTAATCTAAAAATCCTATTTTACTATATTTTAAAAATTGAGTTAGTGGTAAATTGAGAAAACTCCAAATCAATCGAAAATATACATATCTTTTCTACCTTTCTGTTTCATATGTTTTATTTTTATAATTGGCAAAATAAATATTGAATAAAGAAAAAATAAGATGCTAATAGTGTCATGTTGAATCTTTAAGAAAATCGAAACATAGTCGTGCTTGATATCAAATTAATCAGTAATGGATAAACAAGTATAATATGTAATAACATTTCGACTTTAACCATTTAGTGCACGAAGTGCTGAAAAAAACCGAGGCAAGAACGGGAAAGGATAAAACGGGACGAGGCAAAACGAGAAATGAACCGAGACGAAAACGAGGCAGGCTCGGTTTGCCTCGTCTCGGACGGCATCATTAAGTATGAAGTCCAAGTCACTGAGGTTCTCTCCTCAAAAAATTATTATTATTATTATTCTTATTATTACAACAGTATTTGAAACCAAAATTCACTTACCCTAAGTTTTGTCTGTATCAATTGGAGAGGATATGTGAGGGTCGTTGCCACAGTCTTTGCAATGGCGCCAATAGCAAAGAAGACCCATGCAGGTGGCTGAGAATTTATAAATCTACTATTAACTCGCCTCTTTATACTCTCGTATGTCATAAACTGAATAGCAGGATTAATGACAAGCATTAAACTTGGAAGTGTGCCGGCCCATAATTGCTTTAATCCGTCATTTTTCCAAATATGGATGAGCCCACCTGAAACAATTGCGTCAGTTTTTAAAATTCTTTCTCTTTATATCGTTTTTCTATCAACATTTTGTTAATAGCTGCGTTTTCAACCTACCATATAGAGAATCAAAGTCGGATTTGTTGTTATTGTCAGTTCCTACACCCTTCATCTTCAGTCTGGTATTGACCACCCAGAGAGGTGTCGTCAGAAGAACATTTATCACTCCTGCATAAAAAATTGACGTTGTACTATATTCATTTTTGGGATTTTGAATCGATTTCAAATTAATTTTTTTTTTTCTAAAACATTATTTTACCTGCAGCAGACGCTAGTAGCAGGTCATTTTTGGCCGATTGTTGCTTAGAGCTTTTAAGCATTTTTAAGCCATGGAAAGTATAAAAGTAAACAAAGTTACTCGCACATAAACTTTGCAATACTGGGACAATTCCTCTGTAAAGCGTATATCTGAAAGTGATTTTTTTTATTTTTTCAAATATTCGTTAGTGCGTATAAGTTGTAGGCTCTCAATCTCATGTATGAAATATGTGTGAAACTTACGATCCTTCTTTCGACACCAATTCTTGAATAATCGCAAATGTATGTTTAGCTTCACGACCTTCTTCCACTGCAAACAAAAAAAGGAAAAAGGAATCAACAGGAGTGTGTGATTAAATACGTGAATACCAAGTGCTTGATTAGGTAACACGTTTTCAATGCGATGACGAAGTTCTCTTTCTCGAGCATATGCATACTCGTATATACATACAGGTATGAGAATACTGACCATTGCAATGTTGAATGATAAACTTATCTGAAAATTGTACACACGTGAGGAATATAGGAAAATTATTTCAAAATAATATTCACTGCGATAAAAAAAACAAATTAAACGTTCTTATCATAGATTTTGAATAATAATTTTAAAAAATTATAATTAATTTCAATATTCATGGTAAAAAGGTAGAAAGAGAGATTAATAGATTATGTTTTTAATTTCCATTCACTAGTTTTCTTAAACTGAATACATTTTGGATTTCATAAATATTTATTAGCCTAAAAAAAGATTTTTTTTAAAACTTACGCTGAATTCTGGATCGTACAGTGTCAAGGGGAAAGAAGGTAGTCATTGCTACAACGCTTCCCTGAAATGAGAATTCGTTTAATTCTTTTCTATTTATACAAGAAAAAATATCAGACTTTATTTCGGTATTAGAATGTGATACGAAAAAAATAATTATATATGATATTATCACTTATGGCAATCAATAATTAAAAAACCGTGATAACAAATTAATATAAGATAATACGATTAAAATGGAATATGCCCTCTTGCGAATTATTATACATTAGGGTGAGCCGAAAAGAAAATTTTTTAAATTTCAAAAATCCACGCAGCCTAAAAGTTTGTGTGTGCTACAACTAGTTTATTCTAAAAATTTGTATCCGAAAAAAAATCCAACTGTCGCAAGCGTATTGAAGTTTTAAACAGCGAAGAGTGCACAGTTTTTTAAAAATAAATGTTGATGATACTTGCTTACCAGAATTTGTAGTCTACATTAATTAACAACGAAATTTTTGGAATTAAAAAAACCAAGAATCCAACAACTAAATTTGGTGTGTTGTTCAAATTCGGTCGTTGGATTCTTGATGGTTTTTTTAATTTCTAAGAATTTTGTAGTTAAATTTGAATGTTGGACATTAAAGAAGAATTTAAATTTTGATTTACTTTGAATTTAATTTTCTTAATTTTTATTCTGTATTATTGCCAACATATCCTGAATAATGAAAATAGAAAATTTAATTAATTACAGTAAAATTGTCAAAAAATGTCTAAAATCCGGTAATATCACGCACGTTTCTCGGCAAAATATAACCTTTAAAATAAGATCAACAAACTGAAAGAAGCTTCATTTTTCACTGACTTATGACCGAAAATATGTACACATGATTTTTCATTTTTTCTAAAAAACATGTGTACGTATTTTCGGTCATAACTCAGTGAAAAATGAAGTTTTTTTACTTTGTTGGTCTCATTTCGAATGTCATATTTTGCCGAAAAACGTGTGCTTTTATCAGTTTTTTAATACTATTTTCATGGATTTTAAGGTTTTATTTAAAACGAACAAAAGCGTAAATTATAGAATTTTTTGTCAGTTTTAGTGGAATTAATTAAATTCATTATTTTTATCATTCAGTACATGTTGGCAATAATATAGACCACAAATTCTAGTATTAGCCAAGAATCATCAAAACTTATAAATGTATCAGGTATAAAATAAATTTTGTACTCTTCACTGTTTAAAACTTCAATACGTTTGCGATAGCTGAATTATTTTTTTATCGAATTCAAATTTTCAGGATAAACTACTTGTAGCATACACAAACTTTTAGGCCCCGTGGATTTTTGAAATAAAAAAAAAATTGTTTTTTTCGGCACACCCCATTTGGGGCCATTAAAAAAAACGCAACGCCATCAGGGAACGGGGGAGAGGGGGTTACCTTGAATGTTACGCTAATGTTGAAGTTACATACACTTACTATACTTACTATATGGTTACATAGGAGGGCAGGGGATTGTCAGATAAAAAACGCTACGTATTTTTTTAACGGCCATTTATACAAGATACGAATAAAAATAGGATTATGATTATGTAGATATATTTAATGTTAAAAATATATACTCACACATGCTCCAGATACAGCGTGGATCAACGTTTCATAAGTGAAAAGACTATTTGAACTCATTTTGCTGGGTAGCAATTTATTGCATTACACAGAAGTTCAATTTTAAAAAACACCGATGCAAAAAACTGAGTGGGACTTGCAAAAAATTAATCTCTACATTTTTGATCAATTTCTGATTTATAATCTTCCACTGAATACCGCACGATGCGAAATTAATTGCACAAATGACATTTATACAGGATGCATTAATAAAAAAAAGACATGAGTCGTCACTGCATGAGCAATGTGAGAAAAAATATTTGTCAACAAAAGTCATTTGCATTTGTTAAAAAGTTAAAAAAATTTTGAAAGTGATGATCTTTCATAAATGCACACTTTACGTATGTTATGAAATATTTACAATTGTACAGGCCATGTGGTTATGCAGATAAAAAGCGATGCAATAGTAAATATTAAGTTATTACATTTTGCTTTTTGAGATAACGCCCGATAACTTATAATGGTACAGACCGGATAAAAGAAGATTTTTCTTCTGACATGATTAGAATATCACTTGATAAGCTAATTATTTGATAACGATAACTACACCAAACACCGCGCACATTACCACATCTTTCAATCAACGACAGTCGGTGAATGTTCACATATCAACTTGAGGCTTCATTTCAACGTTCGAAGACAATTTAGCAGCTGAAATCGTGGCAAGGTAGTGTAGTTCGCGCTTGCGCATATGGAACACCTTCATATTGATGCGGTTAACAATAATTTCTGAGCTGTTCTCAGTTTCGTTTCTATGCGCAAGACCGCGAGATTGAGGATATTTGGCCGTATATGATACAATTATAGCAAATATTGTTTTTTTTTAACTAGCTTTTACTCTTAAAGACATGACATGATACCATGCACGGAAAATTAATAATGAATTCGAAATCCCACATTTAATTTAATTTAAGGAATTATTTGATTATTGCGCTGTTTTACCGACATCGCGCATATCTAGCTGAAGTTCCAGACGTATATTCGACGAATTTTTTGTTTAATTGACAATGCCTGTTAAAGAAACTAACTGTTCTTGAAAAATTAAAATTGTGTGATAATTTTGATTTGATCCAGTCGAAAGCTATTATCAGGAGGTATGACAAAAAACTTTTCAAAAATAGTTTCACAAAGAGTCCCCGAAAACTCGAACTCGCAAGGCTAGGCGGTTAATTTTCACCCAAAAACAAAAAATTATGACAATTTTGACTGGATCCTGTCGAAAGCTAATGTCAGGAGGTATTACAAGAAACTTTTCAAAAATATTTTTCCAAAACGTGAACCGCCAAACTTGTGACAAATTTGGCTTCTTTGTTTTTGGTGAAAATTGACCGTCTAGCCTTGTGAGCTCGAGTTTTCGTACACTTTTTGCCACGTTTGACGGATTTGCGTTTTGGGAAACTATTTTTTTAAAGTTTTTTCTAATACTCCCTGATATTAGCTTTCGACTGGATCAAGTCAAAATTATCACATTTTTTTTTGTGAAAATTGACCGTCTGGCCTTGTGAGCTCGAGTTTTTGGGCACTTTTGACCACGTTTGACAGGTTCGCGTTTTGGGAAACTATTTTTGAAAAGTTTTTTCTAATATCTCCTGATATTTGCTTTCGACTGGGTCTAGTCAAAATTGTCACACTTTTTTTTTGGTGAAAATTCACCATCTAGCCTTGCGAGTTCGAGTTTTCGGGCACTTTTTGCCAAGTTTGACGGGTTCACGTTTTGGGAAACTATCTTTTTAAAGATTTTTTTATTATCTCTTGATTTTACCTTTCGACTGGGTCGAGTAAAAATTGTTACACTTTCAATGTTTCAAGAACGGTTAGTTTTATCTTTAGGTAAGTAGTAGATCCAATAGGTAACAATACTTATTTTTTATGAGGGTAAAAAATACTGAAAAATTGAGAATATTAATGAAAATTTTTCTTTGATTGTTTTTCATACATTTTCACAATTTTTTTAAACTATGCGATTTTACTGACATAGCTTATTTTGTCTAGAACTTCAAGATATCAAATTTAAGAAAATTTATTTAGTGAATTAGTTGATGAAAATGATTATTTATTTATTCAAATTTTTGATGATAAATTATTTTTTATCAATTTTAGCCATCAAAAAATTTATTCACAAAAATTGGACAGGCGAAGTTAAGGAAAATCTTTTCACATATGTTAGAAAATACTCCGCTATTTATAATAATGCCATACATTTTTTAAACTTAATAGGAAACCTGCAAAATGGAAAGAAATTGCACTGAAAATACAATTTATTAAACAAAAAATCTTTGCACTTTTTGAATTTCTACTTTCGTAAGCAAACGTTTTTCTGCTTTAAACCATATCATTATATTGTATAAACTTTCGATTACAGAAAGCATAATTAAATATTTTTTCCAGAACTTCTTTTCTTTCGTGCTTGTGATTCCGTATAATAATTATACTCGTATTTGAAGTGTCGAAACAAGTTCAGTAAAGTAAATTGAAAAATTCAATTGTAAAAATTAAAAAAAGGTGCTCTAATAAGAACACATTTTGTGAAAGAAACACAGTACGTATACAAAGCGGTAGAAAAACTCTGCTGTGCCTACGAAAATGCAATTAATTCAATAAATACCTATTTGTAAATCTTACAGTCCTTATAAGCAATGTTATTGATGTCTTTTTTGTATTTTATCAGGAATTGGTCATCATTTACTACAATAATTACCTTAAATATTACTTTCCATCGTTACATTGCACGACTTGAAAAATTACAATGCTGATTTGTCTTCATTAAAATATGGAACATTATATTATTTTTACATTCTCATCAGAGAAGGTATTAGATTTGTGTAAAATTTGACCCCACCCCCCCGTTTTTGTCAAATGTCCGCGTTTTGAGACCTCCTGAACCCGAAAAACAGGTTTTTACGAATGCGTCTGTCTGCCTGTATATCTGCCTGTCTGCCTGTATGTATGTATGTCTGTCTGTGAGCACGATAACTTTTGAAAAAATTAATCTATCTGATTGGCCTTTGGTACACTTTTTAAGTGTCAGAAACTGAAGGTCAAGTTCGTTAGCTAGATATTTCGGATAAAAATTCAAAAAGTTTAAGCATTTTGAAAATTTTTGAGACCATTTTTTCCAAGATTCAAAAATTCCATGTACGACTATTTGTAGTACTCAGGAAGTCGAACAATTTATCTTAATGACTTTTTTCGCTAAAAAAAATTGTGAGAGTTATAGCATTTCCAAAATTCAAAAAAAGAAACGAAAATAAGAATTTTAAGCCAAACAATG
>JAUMHM010000031.1:43609528-43624703 GCA_032362435.1 Melikaiella ostensackeni | reverse complement strand
AAAACAAATTTATAAATTTGTACATGAAGAACATATAACACCGAGCGCGAAGCGCGAGATCATGTTTCGGAGCGCGATGAGATTCTGCCCGCAAAGCGGGCAGATTTTTTTTTAGTATTATTATAATTTTTTAGTAGGGATGTGAAGTTCGTAATTTCGACAGTAATTAGGCAGGCATGTGAGAAATTTTAGGAATTATACTGAAAATAACCAGTCAATTACGAAAACTATCAATAACTGTTTTCAGTGGTTAATTTCAAATGGTTGATTATATTGTTTTCTATGTTTAATATCGACTAACCTCATGTTTTTGTCAAAACTAAAGACATTAAGGTGATTGAGGTAGTAAAAATCGTTATTTTAAAGTGAAAAAGAAGATTATTTCAGGCAGAATTATCCAATACCTATAGAATACTCTTAAAATAGTTTGCTGATAAATTATACTTTCAAGCTCGAAAATTTATATTGAAAATCCTTTACATGTTTGGGAGGGCATCAACTTCAATGTTTGTCCATAAGGGGCGGGGGGTCAAAAAGTGGTAAAAAATTGTCCACGTAGTATGTGGACGGCGCCTAGATTAAAATCCTACTTGAAAGCTAATTTTTCTTAGAGAATATCAAAAATAAATATATATAAACAATTATGTTTCTAAAGAGCCCCACTGAAAAAAAATTCCTTCAAAATATTCAACTAAGTCCTGTAGTTGTCTGGAAAGTAGTAAATCCAACTACTTTCTTAACTAAATTAACCATTATTGCTTAGTAGATAACATCATTGTTGCTGTAGTACTAGAACTGACTATGTATAGTAATAGCCGTAAGTGAACATGTAGTTGTAGTTGCACTTGAATACAAGAGACGTAGGGAAATAAGAAAAGTAGTTTGAATTCATTACCTAATCTTACTTGTTCCAATGCTTATTGAATTTTGTTAAATCAACTTCAAATATTTGCTACAACGAATGCTTTTCTTACTTTACTTAACTACATATCTTATAATTAATTTGACTAAAAAAGTGACATTGCAGCCTTAGGAAACTAAGCACCTTAGTTGAAAAGTATAGTCAATTCTACTAAGAATTTTTTTCAGTGATCAAGTTAATTACTTAATAAGAATTTCCTATTACTATATACATATATTTTAATAAAATTATTAGTGTCAGTCGGTCGTTATTAATACTTTGACATGTTCAATTTCAATTTGAAAAGGAATTTATCTCAATCAGTTAAAAAAATATCGTGTGTAATTTAACTAAATTTAACCGTTAAAAACCATTCATGTTTCTGGAAAATGATTTGAAATCACTAATGTCACTAATTTCCAATAATTTCCAAATTTACCGGTAAATGTCAGGAATTACCGAGATCTTTCCGCAATTTCGGAAATTATATATGCCTAGAAAGAACGCAAATATTCAATGAAATTATATTATATTGACCAAATGACCATGATATTTTTTCAAAATTAATAGTGTATTCAAAAGATTTTTTCATTTTGAGAAATTATGGCTGATGATTATGGAACTTTGAGGTTTAAAAATTGCAATCCATCTCTTAGTTATTAATTACAAAATTGATAAATAAAACTTTTATGATTAGACAAAAAATAAATAATTAATAAATAGTTAATGTTGAATCAGAAAAATAAAATTAATAATGTAACAAATGAAACATATTTCGTTTAACTAATACAACTGTTTGAAAGAGGAGATATTTCAGTCTCGCCCAGTAACCTTTTTTTTCCTCAGGTTAGTGCTTCACACTGAACCTAGCAATTGAGGAAGTACGAAAAAGGAGATCTTACAATTTCACACTGCAAAAATGGTGAGGGGTCAGATCGTATCTTGGTATGCGGGATTACTCTTTCAAAGTGCATCATCTACTTTGTAACCCAGTACTCATCGCATTGTGAACGGGGATACCTTACGAGTTATAAAGTGTATAAGTCACAATTTTTACTTTACAATGAGACAACGTAACGTATGCCAGCTCATGACGGAAACCTTACAATGTGGAGCAGTAATTTAAACAGCGCCTACTGGTGCTATTCGACTTTAAAATGTTGAACTGTATAACATCTGCTTTATGCATTGCTACAAGAGCTATTTCGACCAGTATGTTTCAGATTACTGGTTGAAACTGCATTCAATAAACTTTAATCTTTAACGGATGACTTTAATGGATGGTTAACTTTAATCACTAACGGATGAAATATCACATCTGTATTTTCTTTTTCTTTTATTGTAATATGTTAACAAGTAGATACATCATGGAAAAAAGTTATTTGTCATTATTATACATATATATCATATGGATTTGGAGTTCTTCTTTATGCTTTATGCAAAATTAAAATCGAATCAATTCCTGTCAATACTGAAATAGAGTTTTCTTTGATTATTCTTAATTTAGAAGTAACGCTTTATGATTCCAAGAAGTTTTAACAAATATAGGAATTAAGTGACGTATAAATACATTATGTTATAGATTTGCACATGTTAATCATCATCACTTTACGTTAAAACGAGAAAGATACGAGTTATTATAATTAAATGACGCTTATTCTATACAGCATATATTTATCAATTTATGCGACTTTTTATAATAATCATTCGAACAAAGAATTAAAACTTATATATTATATGGGTCATATCATTCCAACCTTTTATATAGGGTGTACCAAAGTACTTAAAATTCGACAAATAATTTATTGTCAAGGTGTACAGTCAATGAGATCAGGCTTCTGACCATTAAATAAAATGAAACCACGAAACAAAAAGTAACGCAACAAATCAAATAAATAGCAGTTGCACGCGAATGTGCTATGAATCTTTGGTTTAATCGTTTAATAAATAAGGTTTATGTCCCGGATGGGGTATTCTTCATTTTTTGGAATTTGGATTTTCTTTCGGCTATTTGTATACCAACATTTTTTCGCTATAGTCGTGCACATTCTTGGCACGAGTTTGTCGTAAATCAAAATTGAATCTGAAATCGAATAATAAAAAGTATCCTTTTTTCAACTAAAATATACCGGGAACATAGAATTAGCTGTATTGCAATAATTTAACAATAAGTTAAATTGGAACTAGAAAAGTATATTGAAAAAATGTGATTGAGCCATCAGCAACTTAAAAAGCCTACATTCTGTCTTTTCGAAAGTTGAAATTGCCAAAAAGTTGAGAATTTTCAATTATCATATTTACGAAAAAATCTTTTTAGCTCTATTAAGTATTTCTTTATCAAATAATAAGCGAAATCAACTCATTCAACTGTACGATGTAAAAGGAAAACATTCCTATTGACATAAATGTACTTTAAATTTTCAGCTTTTTGACAGTAATTCATAACATGTGTTGTTCTCGCGAGCACGTGCTCGTATACGAAAATGCATTTTTACAATATTTTTCTATCAGTTATGATAAGACATATCTTATTTTGATCCCAGTGAGTTTCACATTGGTTGAAGCTCTTTTTATGTGGAGTTAAAAGTATACATTTACAAACAATAATAATAATTGAAGAGTGCACTCTACAACGCTTAGAATTATTGTGATCTCAAGCGGATCCTTTTTTTCTTATATTTTGTATGGAAAATGGGTACCCATTATCCCATTATCGGCAAGAAGGCTTGCATTTAAATAGATTGGAGATTTACCAATTGAATGCGACTGAAGCAATTATTGAATACGAAACCTTCATTCTACGCATTTTGTTTTGAATCCATGAATTATGACGTAATTATATTATGTAATCCTTGGAAAAGATTGAAATTTTTCAATCATTTTCAATCCAAGCCTTCTCATAGGGGTTTTAATTAAAAAACGACATAATTTATTGTTGTAGAGCACCTTCAACTATATTTAATCCAAGTATAAGTTCATTTTCAGACGCACCTCAATTGAAAGTTAAAAAATTCACAACTACTTTTTCTGTCTTGATTAAATTGAAAAGTTATGGTTACTGAATACAACACATTTTTCCGGAATCTACAGACCGCAAAGTGATTCGGGATCCTGGATTATTTTCAGCGCCTGTGACCAGTGAACAGGTTTTAGTTCGCATAATCATCAGATCCGTTCTTATACTTGGACGTCGAACATTTGGCGCAACGACTCCACAAGCATCACTTAAACGCCGCTTTATGCTAAGGGTAGATTTGTGTTTTGGCTGAGATGGAGGTAGCATTGTCGGTGAACCAAATGTTAAAGGTACTTTTCGATGGTGATTGGGTGCCATTTCCAATGGCAATCCGGCTACTATAAATAAATGGTAAAAAAGATCATCTACATGGTAGTTTCTTTTGGCTGAAACTTCTACAAAGACACAACAGTCATCTTGACTAGCACAATATTGCTGCGCTTCTTCCACGGTGACTGACCTGAAAAAATGAGCAGATTCATCATTTGATAACCAAGAGGAATTTTGTTTACTAGTGATTACAATATTATTGATCAATATGAGTTACGCACTTTATGTCTCGATCACATTTATTCCCAACAATGACCATGGGAACTTTGAGGGTATTGTGACTCTTATTTCTATTCTTTGTGGCCCCATGCGTTGCACTTTTCTTTGTTTCGAGAATCGCTTCTCTTAATCTTATTGCTTCTTCAAAAGTTTCTCGACAATCCATGCTAAATACGACCACAAATAAATCTCCTAAACAGATTACAAAGTACTTTATATAGTAGTGTTTCTTCTTGGATTAAAGATTAAGACAAATATGAATCATCAACTGACCAGTTAAAAAAGAGAGCCTTCGCATGGCTGGGAATGGGTGATTTCCGCTAGTGTCCAAAAGATCCAACTGATAAACTTCTCCTCTTATTCTGTATAACTTACGATGGAAGTCTTCGATTGTTGGTGTGTAACTCTCTTCAAATTTGTTTGATAGAAATCTAAGAATAATTTTAAGTATTATTATTAACTTCTCATCACTTTTTAAAAGAAGATTCTAATACCTGCTTCTTATTAAAATAATAGCCTAACGATAAAACACTAACTCGTTGGTTTTAGTATATGAAAAGCTCTATCTCAGAGAGATATGTTCTTTTTTCATAAGATCGAAATAAAATCTACTCTCTTATGAAAACTTTGTGTGTACCAAAAAGGAATACTCCAAAAATTTCACAAATCAAAAATAGACTTTTTGACTACCCGTTTTTCCGGCTCATTAGAGACAGGTGCACAGTAAATGTACACAACTGAAAAGAAAAAAGGGGGAGAAAAAAGAAAGAGTCAACCAAAACCATCCTCACACTCCTTCTTTCCTCCGTCCTTTTTATACTACTGGGGACCCAACATGTTTGCATGAATGAGTGAAGGGACCGAGCGCGACTAGACGAAAATTTTAATCCGTTTTTAAAAACTAACCTCGCGATATCTCCGAAATTATTTATCCGATTTGCGCTAAATTTTGAGACGCATCGCTCCTTGCTTTAGCGCCGACTCCAAGATAAAAAAAATTATCATTCATAATAAAAAATAAATAATAACTGAACAACAATCTTCTCTTTGGCATATGATCGCTATTTATGAAAATTCCTTCAATTTTTGATCAAGGGTCTTTTTTCCGATGAAATAAGAAATTTTTATTTAAAACCTGCAATTAATTTGTTAATTATTATAATAGAAATGAATAAACGACCGCTCGCGGCGGCAGGAAAACGAAGAACGTGCGTGACTACTTGCGTCGGGAATTTCGAAAATAACAGTTTTTCTTTATTTTTGAAAAAACTTCTATTTATTTAAATGAAGGCAAAATAATAAATATTTTCTTAGTCTGGAAAATGGTCCTCATTGTCTTCAAATCCACTAATGCAATTTTTGCTTTCCTCGTCTTCTGCAGCGGTTTCACTCAAAAGATTTTTTTTTTCGATTGTTTTGAAACTGTCCGAAAAGTGCCTATTACGAGAAATCCTTCGCCTCTTTTTTAATGCCACGCATGCATGTTTACTTTTTTTGTTTCGAAAACTGAAAATAGTCAAGTCTTCTTCCTGAAGCTGCCCGTGTATCTTGTGCGTAAAAATATTGAATCAGTCTCATTTTTTTTTGTGAATATTACAAATCTTGTGAATCTTGTGAATTTAATATATCTTCCAATAATTACAGTTGGTGATTATTAACAAAAAATTGAACTTGAATCTATATTAAAAACATTGAACCATTGATTCTTACACACATTCAAAATTCGCGTGAATATTTCGAAATATTTCTTGAAAATGTTTCTATCAAAAGCAAGAAAAGCAAATCCGAACCAGACGAAAAAAATATTTATTGTTTCGCCTTTATTTGAATAAATAGAAGTTTTTTCAAAAATAAAGAAAAACTGTTATTTTCAAGATTCCCGACGCAAATAGTCACGCACGTTCTTCATTTTCTTGCTGCCATGAGCGGTCGTTTATTTATTACTATTACAGTTATAATAATTAACAAATTAATATGCAGATTTTAAATAAAAATTTCTTATTTCATAGGAAAAAAGACCCTTGATCAAAAATTTGAAAAAATTTCATAAATAGCGATCATATGCCAAAGAGAAGATTGTTGTTTAGTTATTATTTATTTTTTATTATAAATAATAATTTTTTTCATCTTGGAGTCGGCGCTGAAGCAAGGAGCGATACTCCTCAAAACTTAGCGAAAATCGGATGAATAGTTTCGGAGATATCTTGAGCTTAAGTTTTTAAAAACGGATTAAAATTTTCGTCTAGTCACGCTCGGTCCGTTCACACATTCATTCATTCTCTAACTGTCCCGTGCGCAGAGGTGGTTATGCTTTCCGGCCCCTCAATTGTGACTTTAAAACTATAAAACATAATTGCCTGATATTTTGCAAAGAACTTCCTTGAATCCTAACAAAAGTTTATGTGACCGTTAATTTTAATTTTCTGAAAATTCGTTAGACTCCCGGAGCGTTTCAAACGTTCAATATCTAATTTACGCCATAAGAAGAATAGAAATCGTTATGAATTTTTAGTGAGAATTCATTGAAATTTCATAAATACCGTTAGTTTCGTTATAAGATGGTGCATATTTTCTGAAATTTTTATTTCAAAATTCCTATTATTGTAGAACTTATGGCGAGTTGAACACAAAAGATTCGTATTTTGCAATTGCAGAAAAAAGTATCATTTTCTTGATTATTTTGAAAACCAATGAAGTCATCACATTTATTTATAAGAGTGAAAATATGCGCCATGAAATTTTCTATTGGCATATGTTACTAAAAAATTAAAATTTGACCTGAAAAAAAATATGACCCAGGGGCCAACTGAAACGACGACGTTTTGGGCGTATTCCCTTTTGATCGCCAGCGGTTTAGTTTGTTTTCTTTTATCTAAAATTAATCTAACAGGTCGAAAATTTGTGTATTATGTTTGAAATTCGCCTCTTTTGGTAGAATATCAATCTTTTTAGTTGGACATTCATATTTTTGGGTTGAAAAGTCATCTATTTGGATAAAAATTCATCTACTTTGTTTAAAATGCAATGATTTTCTTGAAATTTTAGGGACTTAAGGCGTCGCGAGTTCATTTTTTCAACTAAGTTCTAACTAATTTGCAATATGTTTCGATTTATTAACTGTTTTAGTAACAACTTTTCTTACGTAAGGTCTTCCGTTGCCCCCAAAAAAGAAATTTATGTTGAAATATAAGGTGCTATAGGGTGCTATAAAGTGAAGACTGACATTTGATACACGCATCAAGTGTCAATGTTCACTTGTAAATTATAATTTTAAGGCCATGTAACGAGTGGGGCACGTGGTCAGTTTCCTACTTCACCAAAACTTTTTCAATTTTCCAACTTACGTTCACACGAAGCGCCACAACGAGTTGAAAATTTTGGAAACTAAATAAGAAGCACTAAGAAAGGTGTGCCTGGTCCTAAAGTTTTATAATTATGAAGAAAGTTTTTTTGTAAACAATTTTTTTTTGCTTTTTTCATAATTATAAAAATTAAGGGCCAGACACACCTTTCTAAGTGCTTCATATTTAGTTTCCCAAATGTTCAACTCGATGTGGCGCTTCGTGTGAACGTAAGTTGGAAAATTGAAAAAGTGTCGCTAAGGTAGGAATCTGGTCATGTGACCCACTCGTTACGTGGCCTTAATACCAAATCTGGATTATTTCAATCAACTGAGCATCAGCCTGCTGCAAATCACTTTGATCCAACTCCAAGATGAAAGTAAAACCCCAGCATTGTCTGTGTAAACATCAATTGCAGTGTAATTATCTGATAAGAAGGATAAAAAAATTAGTTGACAAGGTATTTTTTGTCACGGAATTTTCTGGACTAGTAGAGAAAGAGACTGGCACAGGGCAGGATGGCTAGAAATGCCTGCTACTTTTTATATGGCGTTTGTGCGATACGTTCTCAAATTGTATGAAAGAAAAAAAAACTGGCCTTTCTATGAGCGGCTTCTTATAGACATATAAGGAGTCGTTCATGGAGAGTAAAGATTCTTTCCTTAATTTTTAAATATTCTGCTGAGATAACTTGCACGTTTCATTATTACAGAATCATCATCAGCTCCTCATTGCCGTCAAAAGCGAATGATTGGAGGTTCGGGTTTTCTTCCATCTCTACAATCCAGGGATCAACGAAGGCCACAAGATCTACGCGAAGTGCATACAACTGTTCCTTTCAGAGTCGCGATTACAAATATTCATAATACTCCTTTTAATATTCCTGCTTTCGCAGTACATCCTTATGTCATCGTAACGCGTCTTAGCCTACTCCCTGAACATTATGGCGTTTCATCATATGCGGAATATACAAACCTCCTCATTCCTGCGAATGTAATAGCTACTTTCATAGAAGAAAGGTACGATCTTGTCAGGCTGATACTTGAAAACCCTATCCTGTTAACGAGACCTGTTCCTAATGGTTTACATGCTGCAGGATTTAGTATCGAAGCTGTAAATGATATTCGTGAGAAGGTAGAAGTCTATATTATTCAGAAACTGGGTCCTCCTCCTCGTAATAATGTGTAACATTCTGATTATTTCTTCATCTTATAATTCGTATGGTGTAGAGTTGATGCATCAAATAAAGATACACGTCTTCAAGAAGTTAGACTGCTTTTTATTTTGATAAAGTAACAAATCGACCGTCTTTTTTTTGTTTGGGGGCAGAATGCAGAAGGGAGTTGTCCTTGGGTCACTTCGTGTCCACAAGACACACAAGCGCATCACGTTAAAATGGACTCTCATTCTAGCCATTCTATTCGGCTCATCAAACACTAATGCTCGTTCCCTCTTTTCCCTGCCACTTATTCCACTCCTTTTGATTCCGAATTTAATGTCGAAACTATTATTTTTCATTTTTTATTATACCACTAAGCTAAGTCCCTTTCTGGATGAGCATAACTCATTCGGTTCTAGCCTTGTTACACTACCGGGAATCAAGGAAATCAAATGATATGGCTAAATGGGGAATGTGTAGGAGGAGGGACATATTTCAGATCAATCCAGGAGTCGCATATTGCTCATACAAACGATGCACCCCTTCTACAACACCCTTCCAACACGGATCGCTGACCAATTTCTCTACAAATCACCCCATGTAAGGAGCTCTCTCAACATGACCAAAACCATCTCAGCAAATTTCTTTCACAATTGTCAATCCATGCTTCTTCTACACCACGCGTTACTACGTAACAATTTTTTTACTGTCTTTCTAAGTCACCTTCTATAATACTCACACTTTTCCTTGAAAAACATCTACCTGTGAAGACTTCAATATAACACTTGAGCCAAATTTAAAAACTTTCTATAAAATTTACAACTTAAGCTGTTAAACTTTCGAAAGACACGCTTCTTAAAATAACAGTGAATGCTTTCATGTTTATAGCCATAAGTCCTTCGAAACGATCTCGAACATGAACCATCCTATTGCCATTCGAATTGGTTTATCATCTTTTGCAAAATCTTGGTCTGCCTGTCCATGTGGACAGCAGTATGGTGGTGCAAAAAATGTTAAGTTTTAAATTTTTGAAATATTTATCCACCAATGCATTTCTATCGCTAAAATGATACAACCTATATTTTTTTTTCATTTTTAATCCATATTTAGAGGTTGCGCAGAGTTGCCAATGTTTAGTTTTCTTAAATCTAAGGCCAAGCACATTTGTCCAAGTTTTTCTTCCGGACACTAATTTTAATGCCAGCCTTCAAGAGCCTTGTGGTCTGAGGCCTTCAAAATATTTATGGCTATACTAGGCCTACTACCTGGAATTGGTATGATACCAAACAAGTGAGAAAAAGCTTACTACTTCCTCGCCATGATGAGTACAGGTGTCGTTTTCCTTTTTAAGATGATTGTAATTCTTTAAAATTTTCTATGAAAAAAGCGCCGGAAGAAAAAAACTCAAGCAGCCTGACTTTCATTATGATTTCTTTCTCTCTCATTATCAGTCTACCTTTCCAATTTTTTCAGCATCTGCTCCTAATAAAAAAAACTTTCGTTTAGTGTAAATTTCAAATAAGAAAGTAATATACATGAATAGATATCAGTTTCTGGAAAACGTCGAAATGGCAATATTCATCATTAAATGACACCTTCAAATCTGAAGTTTTCTATGGTTAAAGCCCCGGTTCGTAACCCCCGACCAGTTCGTAACCCAGCAAACGTATAAATGAATTTTTTATATAATACAATAGAAACTGTTGGCTGATGTGAATTCCTTTTCAAAGTATAAATGAAAATGTACAAAACTGATATGAGATGATAGGCATCATTTCACGTTTATCAATTAGAAAAAAAAAATAAAAGAATTAACTCCACGAAACTTAACAGCTCGGCGTGTTGTGAGTAAAAAAAAGTGGAATTCCAGTGGACAGTGATAACGCTCGTCTTGCTTCGAGTGCAATCATTTGAGTAAGTAGCTAATAATGTCGAAATACAATCATTTCTGAGTCGGTTACGAACGGGCACTAAAATATTAACAGTGACACATCTGTAACCTCTCTGGTAAAAACTCTTATAAAAATTACAATATGACACATATCGTTGAAACGCTGAGGCAGATCTTTACCTTAATTTATATTTTTCAAATATCTATATTAACTTTTACCTTTGATCAAAAACAAAGAATAGATGCGTCACTTAGAAATTGACAGTCATCGAATCGATTGTGAGGTTAGTATACGAATTGATGCTCTTGGCATAATTTGGTGTTGACGTCAGTTAGTGTCAACTTTGACGAGTCTCAAAAAATCAACTCCTTCAAAAAAACGCTTAGAAATTGTGAAATTAATTGCATATAGTCTATAAAAATAGTCAAAGAATCTATAATCCCGAATTCACTTCCATTGATAAGCCGGTTACGAGCCGCCTCATAATTGGGTTACGAACTGGCTCTAAGAGGACTTTCGGGGGTTACGAACCGGCACATCGGGTATGTTCGTTCAAATTCTTAATTATTTGATCAATGCGTCCTTAAAATTGCTCTCAATGACATTTTCAACTAAAAATGGATTATTCTTTACGTAAGAAAAAAGTTTATTGCATTCAAATATTGCTTGAGGCATTCGAATGGGATTTTATTCTTTCCAACCTTTTAGTAGGTTACGAACCGGGGCCTCTACTTAAGGCGTAGTTTTTTGGAAAATGATTTTCAACGTGTCATGAAATAGCTTGCAAATGGACATTCATGTCGGATATAATTAAGGGGGTTGAAGGAGAAATAAAAAAACGTGTCTTTTTTCTATGTTGAATTTGTGATAATCCCATAAGAGCTAAAGAAAACAACCAAGCCTACTTCTACTCGAACTAGATCGGAAGGGCCCTCTAAATAGGTAGGGCACATTGGGTACTCTGCCATTTTTTTAAGTCAGAGCACTTCATAACAGTGTTGCCAGATCAGGGCTTTTCGCACTAGATTTGGGGTTTTTTTGTCATTCAGTGGGAATATTAGTGGGAAAAATTCTTTAGTGGGAAAAGACAATGGTTTTTTTTTTGCTTCAGGGTTTTTTCTAGTGTTTTTCAATTATTCTCAAATCATTTTCCTATTCCATTTCAAACAGAGATAAGTGATTGACCATTCTCTTTATCAGATCCTGCGTCAGTATAAATACTCAGTCGCCATTGGTCTACATGTAACATTCTGCGTTCTTATTGTAGGTATGCATAAACGAGGGTAGGTATTCATTTAGCAGAAAGTTTGATTTTCATAAAAATCATTTTCGCGAAAAACCGCCAGATTCCTATTAAAAATCTAGTGGATCTTTGGTAACAATAAAAAAACGCTACGACTACTGAAAATTATGTAAGACATGGCAAAAGGCTTTGGACACGACCCATTCTAGAAAAGCCTAGCGGAATAAGCATGTGAAATCTGCTCCTCACGTATAAAGCTGAAATTAATTTCATAAGTTCGTGTCCATGTAGTATGGAACTCCACCAAGTTTCAACCTCGAAATCCTATTTTTGTGAAAGATATGAAGGGGGAAAGGAAAATAAAGAAAGGTATTTCACTCGACCAAGTAAAAGTTTCTAGTAAAAATACAATCTTCTTGATTGACAACTCAACTATTTTGTTAAAAATTTATGTATTTTGTTGAAAACTTGTCTTTTTTGGATGAACTCAACTGTTTTAGTTTTAAAATAAAAATATTTTTTCGTTAAAATATCAACTATTATGTTTTTTGTTGAGAATTCATCTACTTTGCTTGAAAATTCAACTACTTCGTTTAAAGTTCAACTATTTTGTTAAAATTCTGTTTTGTTGGCTTGAGATTCATCATTTTAGCTTGAAGTTCATTTCTATGGTTGATAATTTTAATATTTTGTTGAAAGTCATTTTTGTTTGGTAGAAATGTAGTCTTCTTGGTTGCAAATTCAACAATCTGACTGATAATCTATGTATTTTGTTGAAAATTCGTCTTTATTGGTTGAACTCAACTGTTTTAGTTTTGAAATAAAAATATTTTTTTGTTGAAATATCAACGATTACGTTTTTTGTTGACAATTCATCTACTTTGCTTGAGAATTTAACTACTTCGTGTAAAGTTGAAATATTTCGTTAAAATTCTTCTTTTTTTCTGGTTGGAGATTCATCATTTTAGTTTAAGTTCATTTCTGTGGTTGATAATCTAAATATTTTGTTGTAAATCAGTTTTTTAGGTAGAAATGTAATCTTCTTGGTTAAAGATTCAACTATCTGACTGACAATTTATGTATTTTATTGAAAATTCGTCTTTATTGGTTAAACTCAACTTTTTTAGTTTAAAAATAAAAATATATTTTCGTTGAAATATCAACTATTACATTTTTGCTTGAGAATTCATCTATTTTGCTTGAAAATTCAACGACTTCGTTATAAGTTAAACTATTTTGTTAAAATTTTTTTTTGGTTGAAGATTCATCATTTTAGTTGAAAGTTAATTTCTTTGGTAGGAAATTGAACTATTTCGTTGTAAATTGGTTTTTTGTTGAAATACTTTTTAGTTGAAAATTCAACTGTTTAGTTGAAAATTTATGTATTTTGTTGAAAATTTATCTCTTTTGGTTGAAAGCAAAATTATTTTGTTGAAAATTCATTTTTCCGATTGAAGATTCATCATTTAATTTGAATATTAATCTTCTTGGTTGGAAATTATTGTATCTGGTTGATTTTTTTTTTGTAGAAAATTAATATTCTATTACATTTTATCCTCTATCTATTATATTTTCGGACTGGAAATACAACTGCTTTGTAGACAAATCGTCTTTTTAGCTAAAAATTCAACTCTATTGTTGAAAATTCGTTTTTTTGGTTCTAAATTTTTTCTCTTTTGGTCGAAATTTCTTGTTTTTGGTTGAAAATTAATCTTTTGTAGTTGAATATTCAACTACTTGGTAGGAAAATTACGTATTTTATTGATAATTCGTCTCTTTGGGTCGAAAATTAATTTTGTTCTTCGAAAATTGATGTATTTTGTTGAAAATTCTTCTTTTTGGTATAAAATTAATCTTTTTGGTTGGACACTCTTCATTTTCGAGTTGAAAATACAACTGTTATGTATAAAGTTCACCTTTTGGCTTAAAATTGATCATTTTGGATGAAATTTTTCTTCTTTTTTGACTAAAAAATCTTTCGTGGTTGAAAATTCATTTCTTTCGTTGAAAATTCGAATGTAAATAAACTATTTATTTAATTCGAATACAGAATGAGGATAAAAATTTTGATTTGTTCGAATCATACCAATTCGTCTTTCATTGAGTGTTTAGAAATTTCTTCGGCAGAGCAAACTGTAGATGCTCTTTTTTTTGTAGAGTCGACCAACAACTGAAGCTTTACGGAACGGAAACGAGGTCTATGGTTTAATGTCTCTGTTTGTTAAATTTGAGAGAAAATTTTTTTTAAAAAACATAACCCCTGACAAAGTCATTTCGTGTAATAGTATATCACAAAAAGTCTTTAAAACGAGGAAATATGTTTTCAAAATTCTGTGTAAGAGGCTCATTAGAGACAGTGATGTGAAACAAGCGAAAAAAGAGGGAGAAAAAGGAAAAAGAAAAACTAAACCACCTCACTCTCCTTGCCTAATTAATTCTCCGTCTTTTTTATACTACGAGGATCCACCACGTTTCGAGGTCATTTGAACCTCCTCATCAGGGAAATTTTATAGGAAATTAAGGTTATATATTTTGGTTTGGTTTTCGTTTTTGTTTTAATTTTTTTAATTATTGCGAATCTTTGATAGGAGCTTATCTCTTTTTGAAAATACTATCTTTCGAAAACTTTCTTGAAAAATTTTGTTCTTTTTCCGCAGTTGAAAAATTAAATAAAAACATTTTATTTCCCACAAAAATATATTATGAACATAGGCGGAATTCTAAAAGTATTTTTTTTATATTTTATTTTTTATTTGTTATTTTTGCTACACTCAACTTGTAATTAGTTGCTTCCTGTTAATTCATTGTACATTGGTCCTCTTTTCCGTGATCTTTGGTGGGCATCCAATTAATAACTCTTCTAGTAATCCAAAACGTATTCTATTTGAACACCTAGTAAGAGCATTCGGCCTTCGTTATTTTTATTCTACTCATTAGGAAATCATGAAATAATATTCTGTAAAAGACTTTTTTCACGAAACTCAGCTCGTCTGTGAGGCGGCTGAACTGTTAGAAATCACGACAAATACTGACAGGAACCAGAAACGTCCTTTTTTGTGTTGAACTTATATATA
>JAUMHM010000031.1:43573981-43585868 GCA_032362435.1 Melikaiella ostensackeni | reverse complement strand
ATTTTTTATATTTTTACATTCTCATCAGAGAAGGTATGTATTAGACTTGTATAAAATTTGACCTGCCCCCCCGTTTTTGTCAAATGTCCACGTTTCGAGACCCTCTGTACCCGAAAAACAGCTTTTTACAAATGTGTCTATATATATATAAAATGAATGTATGTATGTATGTATGTATGTATGTATGTATGTATGCATGTATGTATGTATGCATGTATGCATGTATGTATGTATGTATGTATGCATGTTTGTATATATGTATATTTGTATATAAGTATATTAGTATATATTTCTTTTTACTTATTTTTTCACAATATAAAAGTTAGAGTACATTCTTACATTAAAAATATTAAAATACGCAGATGTTTTTGGCGGTGTCAAAGTAAAAAATGTCACTGTTAAACAAGCGACACGTAAATTTTAAGACAAACTTTACGATCCAATTACAATTTTTCGATTAATACTAGGTGATTTTTATTAATTTAACTAGATTCTACAATCTATTTTTAGCATTACACATTATTTTCATATTTTTATCTTTTAAGATGTACAGATGACAAACTTTAAAATGTGTAAAAATGTAAAATGGACACTCTTACAATGACATATCGCATATGTATATCAGAGGTGAATTTAGCATGGGCATTATAAGTTTATACACAAAAACTATTGCCGATGTAGTTTTTGTTACAGGTAAACGTATCTCATACAGGGTGGCCGTTTTAATCGAATAAAAAAATTTCCGGTTTTTTCCCGGTTTGCAAAAGTTTTTCACGGTCATAGAAATGCAACAAATCGAATTCTGAAAGCTGAACACACTTTTATTAGCTGTAGTCAAAACTGAATTTCAAATTAAAGCACTCAAAGTGGAACTCTTCCATTTAAAAATTTAAATTAATTGAATTAATTTATTATTATTTTTTAAATTTATTATTATTATTTAATTAAATTTAATGAAATAATTAATTAAAGTAATTTAAGAATTGAAGCTTTAAAAACATTGAGCTCAAACGCTCAATAATTTACACGTATAAAATAGAAGTTTTCAAGCATTCAACACTTTTTAATTGTACAATTTTAAATGAAATGACGTAAATTGCAAAATTTCAAATTTTAAACTCTTATAAATTGAACAGTTCAAAGATTTCTGATCAAAAAATGTAAATCCGCGCTATCACTTTCAATGCTCTAAATTTAAATATGAATTAATAAATGTTAAAATGTTGAAAGTTATACAATTTCAAGCAATTTTATGTTAGATAGATGAAAAAATTGATTGATAAAAAAATTTTTTAAAACTATAAACTTTTTAAATTAGAAGTTTATTATTTTAGTTTTAAGTTTTTTGAAATAAATAATTTTATAATTGTTATTTAAACCAAAATTCAATATTTTCACTTCAAAATAAAAAATTTTTAAGAATGGAAAAATGAAAATGTTAACATTTCAAGGCTTTCTATTTTGAACAATTCAGTTTTAAATCCTTCAGTTTTGAGTATTTGATTTTTTAACTTATTTCAAATAACCAGTCAAATATTGATAAATATTGAAAAGTTGTTCTTTTTTTTGATTAAAAAATTTCAAATCGACTGGGTTTAAAATTGAATATTTTAGACTGAAACATTATTTGAATAGGATTTAAAATTGAAGAAAAGTGTTTAATTATGAATCTATTAATATTAAATTATTTTAAAATTGAAAAAAGTTTTATTATTTAGAATCGTACAATCCTTAAAATCTTCAGGTACTTAATATTTCCATATTTAAATTTTTTGCAGTTGTAAATCAGTAAAGTAGCTGTAATCGCTTGCTTATCTGAAATCTTAGATGTACCCGTGATACCCTCCGACAATTTTTTTTGCCTTTTGGCCTTGTTTAAAT
This sequence comes from Melikaiella ostensackeni, assembly GCA_032362435.1. Taxonomy (NCBI): domain Eukaryota; kingdom Metazoa; phylum Arthropoda; class Insecta; order Hymenoptera; family Cynipidae; genus Melikaiella; species Melikaiella ostensackeni. The sequence continues at coordinate 43,583,987 of JAUMHM010000031.1, read as the reverse complement.
AAGACAGCAGCTTTTAATTTTTCGGCTACATATTTCCTTTCCCGTATATACCTATTTTAATTCGAACCACTTTTTACAAACCAAAACATATCGTGTTTGATATAAAATTTAGCAGCATAAAACGAATAATCTGAAAATATATAATTCAAAAAGTCTAGTGGCTTATTAAAAACAATGCTCCGTTGTAAAATCGACATTTCTGGAAAAAAATGGTCCATGACGAAGGATCTTTTGTCAGAATGAACCTCTTCCCTTTGTCTGTAGCATCTTGACTAGTCCTCAGCAGTTTGGTCAACATCTGCCAAGAAATGCTGGAAAAAAACGAGACGAGAACGGGAAAGGGCAGAACGAGACAAGAAATACCGAGACAGCAGGTATGTTCCATTCTCGTCTCGTCTCGTTCCTCGGTATTTTTCGTTCGACGGCAACACTGTTCCAGACGGTTTCTGGTGATTGGAACTTTCGCAACCGTCCCGTTTTCTTTGCATTGTACCTGAGAGGAAACCTCGGAGGAAACAATAGAGAGGGCTGCTTCAAATTCTAGATTTCTAGACATAGACCTTTCAAATGGGATTTAAATTGTTCTCAGTGCCGACTATTACGAAACCTGAGATGCACCAACCCGAAAGAGTGAAAGCTTTTTTAAGTTTTGGAAAGTTTTGATAAGATTAGGTAAGAATTGTAATTCTTCTTTTAAAAAAAAAAGAACTAGGCATGATGGTGGCCGTGTCAAGATTACCTAACAAATATTTGAGAGCAATTAAGTGTTTGCTCGTCTGTTACTTTGTTTACATACTGTGCCGTATCTGGACCGTTAAGACGCTTTTATAGCACCGCGATATGAGCCAGTTCCTCTTTTCGTTAGCGATGTCTTTAACCTCTTTGAAACATAAATACGTCTTGAGAGATTTCATAAGATATTTTTTCACAAAAATTCTTCATCAAAATCATTCGTTCTTACGCCGCCAATTATGCAAAGGAGTTGAGCTTCAAGGACAATTTGCCAAACAGTGTTTAAAACGTGTCTAACTGCGTGTATTTATCAGGGAGTTGAATGTTATCTCTAGATCTAAATATGATCTCTGACAATGTCGAATTTTGGAAACGTGTCTCGTTTGTTTGCGTGCAATGTTTGCTGTGATGTCATGCTTCACGAAATTCAAACTACATAAAATGTTTGACGCAATCATTTAACGAGATTATATAAGTTTAAGGAAAATTTTTAAACATTCATGTTTATTGAAGATCAATTATTTCTGGTTTAGGAAAGAATCAACAGGAGGATAAGCTTATTTAGCTACATCATCACTTCTAATATTGAAATGTTTTATTATATTTTATCATTTAAGAATAATATCATAAAATCATCTCAAAAAAGAGTCAAAGAAACAACATAGTTTGCCATAAGTACCTTACCACTGAAAAAAATAGGTAGTAGGTCTAACTACTTTGGTTTGTGGAATACGCTGCTACTTTATTTAGCGCAACCATTTTTTTAACAAACCAGATAGTAACACCAAAGTAGATGGACCTACTATCGGCGAGAAAATTGTAGGCATCTGCCTTTGAAGCTTAATAACTCTGCCCAAAAAAATGCTAGTGTAATAAGTAAATAGTCACTTGAAAGCTGAAAGTGTTCTGCGTAAATAAGCTTGAAGACGTTCATGTAAACAAATTTTTTAGCTTCGCAGGCGGAAAAATGTAAAAAAAGTAAGGAATTTCGGGAATAATTAAGAAGAGTCATGTTTAGAGCATTATTTATTATACAAGAGGCGGTGAGAAAAATTTGAGAAAATTCATGATTATGAGGAAAACCTTTGTGAGCAAATTGCAGTTGACAAATTTGACAAATAATAAAAATTGTTGCTTAAAATCACAAAAATGTACAACTATACTATCTTCAGTTCTAATTAAGATATTTAAGCGATTCAAACTCCAAACTGTCACGCAAAGGCTCTGTAATTATTTACCATTTTCAAAAAATATGCGACTGCTTTTTTTCTTCGTGAAAATCGCGTTATTTTAAGACAGTTTTTTGGAGTGCAAAAGAAATGTTAGAAACCAGCGGTGGTGCCTTTTTTTGCTACCTCGATAGCTCTTGTCTTTCTTCAACCCGAGGAACAGTAAATGTCTGGGCAAGAGTTCAGAAGCACATGCTGTGGTAAAGCCAGAACTATCCTTCAGAAAAGATGCACCCCGCTGGTTTATAACACTTGTTTTCCAATACAGAAAACTGTTTTAAAATATCACGATTTTCACGAAGAAAAAAAACAACTGCGTATTTTTTGAAAATGGTAAATAATTACAGAGCCTTTGCGTGACAGTTTGGAGTTTGAATCGCTTCAATATCTTAATTAGAACTGAAGGTAGTATAGTTGTACATTTTTGTAATTTTAAGCAACAATTTTTATTATTTCTCAAATTTGTCAACTACAATTTGTTCACAAATGTTTTCCTCATATTCATGAATTTTTTCAAATTTTTCTCTATTCTGTTGTATAAGAAATAATGCTCTAAACTTGACTCTTCTTAAATGTGCCCAAAATTCCTCACTTTTTTTTTTACATTTTTCAGTCTGCAAAGCACAAAAAAATTTTTACATTAACGTCTTGAAGCTTATTCACGTAGAACACTTTCAGCTCTCACTGTTCTATAATTCGTTTAGAGTAACAGATTTGTTCATTTTGACAATATAAATCGATTGATGTATTTAGAAGCACTCTATGGCCAAATAAAGTTATGATATGTAAAGATTTGTAAATTTTTCTAACGTTTATAAGAGAAAAACTTTCTGAATTTTGGGAATACACTCAACTTTGCATTTAACTACAGTCTCGGGCATGGCCTGCGATGACCGTGAGGATCTTCCAAGAATTTCTATGGTGTAAACAGAGCCGCATGAACCATTTCCAGTAAGAATACATGATATCAATTAACTGTATTTTGTACAAATGTAGATTTTTGTTATCATAAAGGATTGACCTTTTTTAATAATGCAGACTAATTAATAAAAAAAGAACTTTCTGCGTGTATTTAAAAAAAATTCTAGGCAGGCTGTATATCAAGAACCGTAAAATCGAAAGTTGAATATATACCAATATTGTAATTACTAAATTTATTCGTCATGATGAGACAAATCGAATGATGTATTTAGCAGACCTGTATGACAAAATAAAATTATGATATATACAAATTCGTCAATTTGTTTAACGTTTAAAGGATAAAAAATTCTCAATTTTTCAAATACACCAATATTTTAAGTATAAAATTTATTCATGGTGATGAAATGAATCTATTAAACTCTATAAAAACCTTCTATGACCTACGAAAAATAAACAATAAACTATAATTAATAATAAGCAATAAGAAATAAGAAACAATAAATAATAAAAAACGCAGAGGAAATCGGCTTTTCCATTCTCTCAGATTTTTTTTTACAATCTAAAATATTCTTATCATAGCAGTCTTTTATCATGATCATACAAAATATATCAGGCTGATTCCTGTCCAAGAATTATTTCTTTATAATAAAATAATCCTCTCTGAGGAAGGACAGTGTGTATGAAATGATCTTAATTAAAGATACACCATATAATGAGCGATACAATCAGCGAAGTTCATAAATATTTTTAAAGAGAAAGTGAAAAAGTAGTGGCATTGGTGGAAAATTGTGAGAGAATAGTGTCTTTAGTATAATTTTCTTCAAAATAGTAGCAAAATAGTGTCATCGCTAAAAAAGTGTCAAATAGTGTCAATAGTGTGGTGAAATTTCTCTTAACAAGGGAGTTGCAACGAAAACGAATCCATCCAAATTAAAAAGAAAACCTTTTTGAATTTGATGTAGAACAATATTTCAACAGTAACCGAAACTAAATTTTGTTTTTGCCGTTATTGTACCAAATATCTCAGTATCTCTTTTTAGAGAATGACACAATACTACATTTTTTTCGTGTTTGTGAATATTTTCCTGATATTTGGTGAGAGAACCGTCGAGATATAGATCTCTATTTAAAAAATACATTATTGCGTGGGCAGTATTAGTTTGATGTTCACGCAACGAAGCGAAAACTGCCACCCTCTCTAATATCTATAAATCTCGAATCTAAAATTGTCTTCCTCTTTGGAACATTGTATCTCTCCTTCGTTCAGACTTCTGTTGTTTTGAATTTAGTACCTAATGTCACCAGATTTATCGGCTTGGAATTCCCATTTTCTTTATTCTTTATCAAGCCTGCGGTGTACGTAACATTAATCAAATAGACAAACAATTTCATTTGATTCAGAAGTCTTGAATAATTGCTTAAGGTTTGAGTATTTAGGATTACTATGTATTTTATTAGATATACTATGTCATATATATTTCGCATTTAAAATTTGAGGCTTGCTAAAGAATGGCTGAAAGAAGCAAATCCAGAAATAGGAGTATCCTTGAAATTCCTCAAGATTGCATACTTACATAAGCCATGAATAAGATTTCACCAAAATGCTAAGGGAGATTATTTAGTAGAGTCGAGTATTTTGAAAACATCCGTCAAATGTGGCTTGTGCGAGTTAACTTCTGATTTAACTCTATTGAATCGGCAGTTACGGAATGTATTAAATGTGTTCTTAGGTACACGAACTATCGTTAACTTGAAGTCCAACAGCTTTTCAATGGAAAACATAATATTCTAAATTTATCTCTACCTAGTCGATATGCCACCATGTGCTATTTAATCTAACCTCCGAAGTGAAGCATTATTTTCTGCTTGTAGAAGATCTACGGTGGCGCGAGTGAGTTCGATCTCGCTGCAGGGTTACGTGCTGTTTTCGAGTTGTTTGTAAAAGCTTTTACGCATTCGGTGTGACTCGTCTTTCGTAAGAATCGATTAATTAAGACCCACTCTTTAAATCAAATAGGAATGCTGAATAGATATATTGCTTCAAAAAAGTGAGGATGTCAGATCATTTGAAAATCCGCACAATTCATCTCTTCTGTGTTGATTAGAATTCCCGTACATTTAGTTTATTTGTCAGGGAGTTCGGCTTTCGATAGACGGAAAGAACATAAAAATCGTGTTTGTTCCTTTCGTGAAATTAAAACATTAAAATTTGCATGTTTTCCAATACGTCACGAGTGAAATGATCTAATGGCAAAGATTGGAAATGTTGTACGCAGAGTGTGATAACGATAGTCTGTGATCTGGCAGCTTTTATGTATATTATATACATATAACAAAAAGGCAGCAGTACTAGAACCCTTTGGCAAACGATTGAAACAATTCGTGGTTCGATTATTTATTGGGATGGTATGTACGATGCGTGGGCGGTCATCTCGGAAATCTTGGCTAATATCCAAATGGGCGACATCATCCTCACACCTACGAAAATCTCGTCGTTGCGGTACACGTCTTATATATTGCTACTCTTGAATCGTCACAAATCTGATGGCCTTACGTGTTACGCTGAGGTATTACGTTAAAAGTAGTCTCGTCGGAAATTTGCCAAGGAGTATAACTCTTCACTACTCTCACTGGAATAACAGAATTTCAAATGTTCCACGTTTATTTCTTTCATATTTTTAGTTTTATGGTTCATCGTTTTAAAAATGTGCAGGCTCAGTGGTTTGTTTGTTTGTTTTAACTCCTATTTGTAAATACTCACTTAAGGTAATGCAGAAGCTTTTTATTTTATTTTTATTATCTATAACAACTTCACAGTTATTTTCTTAACCTAATTTTCGCATCAGATTCGCAAACCCAACTTTCAAATTAGGAATAAGATATAAGGAAATCGAAAAATTGAGTTTATTCATCTGTCACCAGTGGCAGTGACTCGTCATGAAACGTTCCCAATGTGAAAATAAATGACGCAGACGACCGTGCGGTTTCTATTTTCAACTTCGCGATTAGGCTTATTTACGGCATGCACAAAAACCAATAGGAAAACGAGGGGGCGGGTCAAAGAAAGTAAAAGAATGAATGGGAGTGAGAGCTTTTCTGCATCGCTTAGACATACACTGTTAAAAAATTGTAGAAATTACAAAAAGAAATTATTGGTTGTTACTCTTATGTATGTTTTGAGACTCTATTGTCAACACGATCAGTGTTGATGAGGACAAGAGTTCTTTGGAATTTGTAACTTTTAAATTCTTTGTTTCTTCATTTTTTTATTCTGGAAGGTTTAGCTTTGATTCACGGTAAATCCCAAAGAACCAAAACGGTGCAACGTAATGACACCTATATTGACTGGAATTGACGCACACAAAACATTGACAACTTTGTATTTATTTCCCTGATAATGCCGGTTTAATACCACCTAACGAATTATTATGATTTCTATTACTTTTTGCTCTAAGACAGCACGAATGAGGAAGTGTGCATTTTTTGTCCTGACATTGCCGGAATGTAGAGCGATCCACATGCGGATGCAGTTTTAAATTTAGACGAGTGCGCCAAAATGCCAAGGCTTCGTCGCCTATGACTGATCTCAAGAGTTATTACACATCTTTCAAGAATGTGCAGATATGATCTATGTGCCTCAAATATCGAAAAGTAGTTTTAGGTTCTTAGCGCCAGTATATCTCTCTTTGATGAATCAGGAAATTTAGAAAAATCTAACAGAAATTTAACGTCACAGTAAATCTGAAGGTATCGTTTTGCTGCAACAGTATTAAATTGATACGAAAGTCTGTATTAATATAAAGAAACAAAAGACTGTTACATTCCTGGATTATTTTGTTGCAGATCATATTGATACCTTCAGATTTAGTGTGGTATGATGCAGTGGCTGTAATTGATGCACTCACTGCGTATGAACCAATAGCAAGGGTTAATTGGTAGAAGATCCAAAGGCAGAGATTTAAATTTATTAAGGGGAAAATTTTAAGTTCCAAATAGTGAATTGTCATTAGAGTTAGAAAAATTACTGAAGGAATATAGATTTGGCATATGGTCCAGGAAGAGGCCTCGACGTTGTTGTCCTTAATGAGCTCAAGTCGAACTAACCTCTTTAACGCTGTCGCTTCTGCTTGCTTACCGTCTCACAGCTTCCACTCTCGCCCTCTTTCTCCTGGTCTGCCACTTGGTCCCGTCGTTTGGAAGAGAATGACCTGGATAGAACCCAAGTGTACAACTTTTTCATTTTGCTGTAGTTGTTTTTTCTACAGTAGCTGAGAAAAGGGAACTGAGTGGCTCATGGCTGCTTGATGTATCCTTTACAATTTAAAATATCTGTAGAGGGAACTTAGTTTACTTTGTTTTCACAGAGGGTTGTACTAATGCCATCAGAATTCCCTAAAACTACAATAATTTCCACGTTCCTCTCTCATTACAATGCAAATGATTTTAAAATCGTGTCATCAACAAAAGTATAGTTTTGTAAACCTAGTAACAATAACATGATTAGCATATATTTTGCGTGTTGTGTTGTGAAACTTAAATATTTCCGAATTCTGGGGTGTATTCCTATCGATCAGTAGTGCGAGTTCCGAAACTTATTTCTGTGTTAGGCGGACAATCGAATGTACATCCGTTGACTCGTAACGCTCCAATGCCAATGTTAAACCACGATGGAAGACAAAATTAACCCGAGTTGCGAGCTTTAGAACTGTGTGTTACCGGCGCGGCGTGTGGCCGTTCTTGCCAAAAGCTTTTAAGACGTAATGTCGTGGTTTGTGCGCTCACGATCAGACATTGTATGGCCATGATGGATCGAGCGAACATGCTTCCAAAGCTACCACGACGAAGCCTAACGATGGCAGAATATAGCTTTTATTTAAACAGTTTGGCGTTAGTAGTTTTGCTTCAAACTTTGTTTCAATTTCACTTCCAGAAGTTAATTCAATGATAATTGCACTTTTTAAATAGAAGCAATTGTTGACATAGTGTCACTTGAGTAACCTACCTAAATTCGTATTTGGCTTAATTGCAAAACACCAAAGTACTCAAGACTGCACGGAATTTCACTCACGAGCACCACTTGATGAGTGATAGGTCGTGCCAACGTTGGTAAAGGTCAAAACGCGAAAATGTCAGGTTTTACGATCTACGCATCTTCTTCACGTAATATCAAGCAAAAACCTCCTTTCGAATCCTAAAAATAAATTCTGACCATTTGTACTTTGAAGAGCAGCTGTCGGTTTTGTGAATCCATCAATCTTTCCAAATCGACTTCTTTGATTACTTCCGGTTTATTGGTCAACTTGTCACTAAATCAGCTGAACTTCCGGGTTCCAACTCAAAACAAGATAGTTTTCAGCTCTAAATTATTGGCTACAATGTTTTCAAGTTGCTACAAATAATTTTTGGTTGATTTAAGATATATTGGGTATGATCAAATAAATTTCAGAACAATGAGTGGTTTTTTGAATCCAGATAAAGATTACTATTGTATGAATTAAGTATGGAGTTCCTTATAATCGTGAGTAATAATAAGAAATAGAAGGACAGAAAAAATTGATGGAAAAATATTCTTGGAGAGAAATCTTGTCACTTTGAAATTGTTTTATGCGTTCAAGACACGCGGATACGAGCGCATGCATTTGGAATGTCCCTCCGCCTTCTCTGATCTGGCTGCGGACGTAAGCTAGTTAGGCTAACTTCGGAATGCTATTTGCGTCTTGATTTCTTACGTCTCAGATCCCCTCTTCCTCTTATCGGTTTCATCTCACCGACCCGTTCCGTCACCTCTTTCCCTCTTCGACATCCTTTAACGAACCCTAGGTCGTTTTTCTAGCAATGGCCGGTCAGCAACGCGGTCAGGCCTAACCTACATTTCATTGCTCCCGTACTAAAAGATCGTCAGTCAGAGAATTGTTTGGCAGCATTGTCAGACCAAATTACCGATCCCAGGAGTGTTCGGTCACAAATTCTTTCCATTGCAGATTTTTAGTTTGAAAATCTTGGATAAAGTTTTTCAACTCTTTTGTATATGTTTAACTAAATAGGGCGATCAACATATTATTAAGAAGACAATATAATCATATTTCAAGTTTTTCGTTTTCATTTTTGTTGCAGGTAAGAATGAAGAGCTCTTTATATTACTGAGAGAATGGGAAGTCATGTAAGAAATTTAAATAAGTGTATTAATATAACGTGTCATATTTTACAAAATCTGGTTACATTACCGGAAAGAATATATGTTCCTATAGTTTTAAACGTAAACTAATTTTTGATTTTGTTCCAATGTCAGTATTTTATTCGATTGTCCACTTAGAAAGGGCAGACCTTGATTGTGGTTATATCGTGGACATCTCTGAAAGTAGTGAAAACCACAAAGTGACTGAAGGAAGGATTTCTTGAAACTGAAATGATCTAACGTTCGGTCTAATACTAAACAACCTTGGAGCGTAGATAGAGAAAACCGCGACTTGACGTTAAAATTGCAGCATCGAAAACAGTCTTAAAAAGAAGTGATCTTGTGCTTGAAATGTGATTCAATTCGATCTGCAATTATGATTGATAAGATTTCTGTTTACCGATGTATTGCTTTCGTTTTAAAATCTTCTATGTTATTATTCATATTTTTAAACAATACTGGAAGTTCTAATGGTGTACCCTAATATTTACACTTGATGCACCTGTTGAGACGATTGTTAGTGATTTTATAAATCGAGATTCTGTCAGTCAGATAACGAATTTCTAAGTCTGGCTAGGAGCCACAACAATAATATTACCGTAATACTTGAATTTCGGTAGTTATAACAGACGTGCCAAACTCAAACGGATAATACTTTAATATACGACATTGTTGGTAAAATATGTTCACTCCTCCACAACAAATTGTGTTTACTAAACTGATATTACTCAATTATATGTTCGAAATTTGTCCACCTTAAATTCGCATATGAACTCTTAAAAATATATGCCTAATTTTTTAAATTAAATTAGGATCAGCTTTCAGGGAAAATATCGTAAATGTCACATCCGTTAATCCATAATTGCTCGAAAATATTCTCACTCGATGAGAGTGAGCCGACGTTTATGATACGGTTACGAATTTTATTGCTGTTCGTCGTTCTCTCCGG